>CM077675.1:32017218-32399718 GCA_039707655.1 Elymus sibiricus
AGTTCCCACACCGCTGGTTACTACACCTCGAATGGCACATTCTCTTCTTTGGAGCTTTCCAGTGGTGAACCAATGCAAGTTTGGGTGGACTATGATTGCATCTCACGCATCATTAATGTTAGTTTAGCACCTTACTTAGAGCTCAAGCATCAGCATTCATTGTTGTCAACCACTATTGACCTTGCATCGGTGTTGGCAAAAAAATCATTCTATGTTGGGTTTTCATCTTCAACTGGCCTACTTAAGTCAAGGCACTACATTATTGGTTGGAGTTTTAACACAACTGGCAAGGCTCAACCACTTAACTACACATCCATGTCTCAGGTTATAGAACAACTTCGACAAAAAGCACGAGATCACTCACGTACTTCCAGGGCAGTACTTATACCAGTTATCACACTGTCAGTGGTGGCCACTCTAGCTATTTTGGCTTCTCTTTATGTTCTTAGGAAGAGGGCAAGGAAGAACTGGGAGTGGGAAACCGAGGCCGGGCCGCCATCTTTCGCATATAAAGATCTAGCCACTGCAACAAGAGGTTTCCATGACACAATGCTACTAGGAGAAGGTGGATTCGGAAAGGTGTACAAAGGGGTTCTGCCAACCTTGAAGAAAAATGTTGCGATCAAGCGGGTTTCACCAGAATCAAAGCAAGGGATGAAGGAGTTCATATCTGAGATCATGATCCTTGGTCATCTCCGCCATCGCAACCTTGTCCAGTTGCTTGGCTATTCTCGTCGCAGAAATGAACTCCTTCTAGTTTATGACTACATGCCAAATGGTAGCCTTGATAGGTTTTTGCATGGTCGAGATAGTCAAGCCCTAGATTGGATTTATAGATTTAACATTATAAAAGGCATTGCATCTGGTCTGTTCTACCTCCACCATGATTGGGAGAAAGTTGTCATCCATCGAGACATCAAAACAAGCAACGTGCTCCTCGATAGTGAAATGAATGCAAGGCTTGGCGATTTTGGCCTTGCAAGATTGCACAACCATGGAAACGGAACAGGAGCCCAGACCACAAACTTGGCTGGCACCAAGGGTTACATTGCTCCCGAGTTAGCGAACATCGGAAGGGCAACCAAGGCGAGTGATGTATTTGCATTTGGTGTGTTCATGTTGGAGGTTGCTTGTGGGAGGCATCCAATAGGAGTGAATTATTCGGGTGAGCAGATGCTGCTAGCGGATTGTGTGCGGTATGCATGGGAACACGGTTCAATACTTACAGTGGTAGACCCAAGGTTGGATTATTATATCACAAAGGAGGTAGATCTAGTTCTGAAGCTTGGCCTGCTATGCTCACACTCAATACCTAGTGCTAGGCCATGCATGCGCACAGCTATGCAGTACCTTGGAGAGGATGTGCCACTCCCAGATTTGACACCAATTTTGAGCCTTAGCAGAAAGGATGAAGTCATTGATCAACGTATCATGTTATCGACCTCCGTCACGATGAGAATGACGGATCTTTCTAGTGGAAGGTGATAATGTTACTTCTTTGGAAAAAAAGAAGATGAAAAATATATATTGTAAGGATGATCAAGTCCAGTTCCAATTTATTTGTATTAGGATTTTCATGTGAGTGAAGCTCGCAAAACAAAATGTATGCATATAGCAACAAAATTGAATGATGTACCACTCAATATGTAATGTTTTTATATTTTTAGGTTACGCGCACCTTCCATGTAACATCTCGTTATAGATTAAAAGATATATATGTATGGTCCTCTCTGTGAAGTAGAATAAAACTGCTGTGATTGTAGTGGTTTTACTCTGTTTGGATATTTGTGTGTTTGTCAATGGCGTACTTGCTCAAATTTGGTGGATTATATTTAAGTAAGAAAATGACATAAAAGACATTGTATTATCTTAGTATAATATATAGTTACTGAACTGGGATGGAGATACATCCTATGCATAATGCAAGTTCCTCGATTAGGAAAAGGGAAAACGCAAGTATCAGGTACTCCCATGTTCCAGCGCAAGTTCGACTGTTAGATCTGAGATCCACAGTCATCTGAGGAGCTCTGACAATTTTGGGGAAAACCCTCCAGGAGTCTAATTACACGCAGGTCATATAGCTTCATCCCTAACCCATGGATCTGAGATCCAACGGCCCGCATGAGCTCATATCACGGAGCATCTGATATTTCCTGCCATACCATGTCCTGATTTTGCTTGCACCCACTCTAGTGTGTTGTCAGATCACCAAATGATGGTCCACTAGTGGTATTATATCGCAAGTAGTTGTTTGTGGTAAGCAACTCACCAAATGATTGTTCACCAGTGTTATTTTATTTGGGAGGGAGGGAGTTAATTAGCATGTCCATGAAGCAGCTATCACATGGTGCAAGCAAACATATATTAGAACAACATGTATCTAGGTGCATATGTGCTTGGGTGCTTGGAGCCGGAAATGAAATAACCAAGCAATTGCCGGGCTGATGCCTACAGCTAGCATTGACTTTCATCACTACCTAATGCATCGCCTCCCACTGGCTGAGTCCATAGCTAACCCTTCCATTTCATCATCTGCTCGAGGCATCTCCTCCTTCCTAGATATACCTCGTTTTGTAAGCATGTAATGTTACACACATGTAATCGGAATACCGGTGTATTTTATTTGGCAGCAAAAATACTGTTGGTTTGTATACGCCACTGAGCTACCATTTTGATAAAAAAAAAACAAAGAGCATGTTAGTAAGAATGAAGAAGAAAATGGTAGTCCATAGGCAACCCTTTCATTTCACCATCTGCTCAAGGTATCTCCTCCATCCTAGTTATACCTATGTATAAGGATTGCCATTGAATTTAATTTGGAAGCAAAAATAATGTTCGTTTGTATACGCCAGTGAGCTGCCATTTTCATAAAAAAAATTGGAGAGCGTAAATACGTCATTTCAGTTTAAACTTGTATCGCATGTGCATGATCACAAGCTGCGTTTTAGTAAGAATCAAGAAGAAAATTGTACCAACAAGCTCCACTATAGAAATATGAGCAATAAGGTGATTATCATGATGCCCACCATGTTCCATGAAGCAACTGTGACACGTTGTAAGCAAACATTTATAAGAACAACATGTGTTTAGGTATGTGTGTGGTTGCGTGCTTGGAGCCGGGAATGAAATAACCAAGCAATTGCCGACCTGCTGCCGACTTCTAGCATTGACTTCCATCAGTACCTACTGCATCGTGTCCCACTGGATCAATCCACAACCAACCCTTCCATTTCATCATCTGGCCGACGCATCTCATCCATCCTATTTCTATCTCGTTTGGTAGCAAACTAGAAGGGTTGGACGCGCTTTGCTGTGCCGTCGGTGTTACTGGGTTTTCATAAAAGAAATTACTCCATCTGTTTCAAAATATAATCAAAATATAAGGGGTAATTTTTTGAAAGTAAAATCTTTTAAGTTTGGCCAAATTTCTAGAGAAATATATCAATATACATAATATCAAATCGGTATCATTAGATTCATCATGAAATAAATTTTTATTTTTATTTAGTTAGTATTGTGGATGCCAATATTTTTGGCACCGAACTTGGTTAAAGTTGAAGATAATATACTTTTCAAAAATTTAATACACCTTGTATGTTGAAACTGAGTGAGTATTTGGTTTGGCGAGAGGGGAAGACGATGAAGTGTGTTTTCTTTTCATTTATAATGCAACGTGTTTGGTGGGCCTTCAGGCGTGTGATTCAGTGTTATTTGCTAATCAATAAATACTTTTGTCTGAAAATTTCGTCGGTGGCTGCATGCTCTATATTTGTGATGCAATATCACATGTTGGCACTTCTTTTTTTAGGTGGTGAGAGGGTGTGCGTAATTAATATGTTTTTATAGATCGATTACTGTCAATTGATTTGGAAAATCGTTGGACCGGCCAAATCATGAACCAAATCCAAAATTGAATACCTCGATTGAATGAAAGAGCTTCAAAATTAGAGCATATGGAATGAAAGAATATAATTACAGAGGTGAATTAAAATAATTTACTAAGAGAGACGAATTGAAAAAATTAAATAAGATAACTCCTTAAGAAATTGTTGATCCGGTCAAAATCGGGTGACCCAAATACAAATTGAAGACTTTAATTGATTGTGAGGCCTTAAAAATAATGGGCATTGTGTATTTATAGATATAGTATAAAAATTGAATATGAGAGCTTTGAGAAATTGTTGACCCGGTCAAAATCAGGTGACCTAATGTTAATTGGAGACCTCAATTGAATGAGGGCTCTCTAATTCTAGGAGGATTAGTCTTATAGTATATAAGTACTTGATTCTGCGACTCCAACCCGTAACCGCGCCATAGTGTAGCCTTGCGCTCACCCATACACTCAAGCCTGGTCATAGTCAAAATCTTCCAAATAGGCCCCACATTCATCTTTATTTTATGGGTACTCCTTTCGTTTTTTATTTACTCCGCACGTTAGTTTTCACTGAACTCAAACTTCGTAGGAAATTTAGAAACATGTATTGACAGCTAAGATACCAAGTCAATACTACTGGATTCTGTTGGGACAAACCCCAGACCAATCCTCCCCGGCGACGCACAGACTACATCTTCCTTAGGCCCCTCCCCCTCGGCTCGGCACATACCGTCACCCTTTACATCAGTACACGGGAAGGCTTTTATACCCGGCTTGTGCACACACACTACACGCGCGCATGATCCGGCCACCACACGGCCACTTACCCATGCATGCAAGCATCACAGCCGGGCACTAACAAACCCACGAACAACTCCATGCAGCTCCAGCCACGCGCACGACGCGGCTCCCTCCAACGGCCGCTACTAACATGCAGTCAAACGCGAGCACGGACTCGCGCCGGCACACACATGCACAGACACACGCGCACACACCGCCGTGACCATCACGGACCAGACCTGGCCGGGTCTTCCGCACGAACCACGCAGCCAAGGACGGCCAGCTCCGCCAGTCCCGGTCACGAGCGCACGCGTCGAGGTTAATGCTAACAGATTCATCGTCGAGTATATTTTCACACTTTATAAATTTCTTGTCGTAAATGTTTACATCGCTTTTTAAAACATTGTCAAACTGTATAAAGTTTGATTTAGGACAAAGCTAATATAAGAATGCATTGTATGTTGGTAGGTCCGTAGGTATGTGGATGCTTGAATCCAGACTGGGAAGGACGCCGACGCCGGGTCTGCCGGCAGCCTCCGAGGCGCCACCGCCGGCGGAATCATTCGCCTCTGCCGCATCATTTGTGGTCTCTGCTCTTTCGACTCCTCTGCTCCGGGGACCAACTGCAACGACGAAGGCTGAAGCAGAGTATCCCAGCCATCCAATGTACTAATTGGCACCAATCGCGACGCACATCCGACGGCCACGCAGCTGACTCTGCTCTCTCTCTTGGTTTTTACATACTAATATGGCGGCCAACATCATCTGAGGAATTTTATGTCTGAATTTACATCCACCGTGCAAGTTCATGTCAAATGTGTAATGAACTCCTCCTAAAAACATGCCATGTTTTGCTTCATCCAGAACAGGTGAGTTACAATCTTCAAAAACATGGACATATATTTATAGTATGTAACACTGAACTTCCTGCTCACAAACATGCTGACAAAGATCACCAGAGTACCATGAGAAGCATCAAAGCTTCAAATATACACCAACCAAAACTACAACAAAACAGCTAGCAGGTAGCAGCAACTCAAAGAGCATTCGGATGTTTCTTCATGCCGGCACTTCCTCTTGAACTCACTCATGTCTTCTCTTTTTATACCAGCAGTGCTGCCAGAACTTCAGACATTTCAGAATGAGGACCATCCAGACGACTCTGCACCAGCACCATAAGCGAACGGCAACGACAGCCCTGGAGGAGCAGGAGCAGACGAACCGCCTTCCTCAATGATACCATAGTGAACCAGGAGCCACGTGATCAGCACGCCGGCGACGTACGATAACCCCGACGAGCTCACGGCGATGGTCAGGTAGTACATGAGGGTCTTGAAGTAGGTCCTGGTGTGGACGTGCGCCTTTCCGAGCGCCAGCAGCGCGACGCAGGCGAGCGAAGCACCGGCGACCGCCGTCATCTTGTTCTCCCGGTCGTTGCTCTCGCGGAACGACAGCCCGTAGAGGACTGGCGGGAGCAGCCCGAACACCATGTATGAGAGCAGGGCCATGATCATGTGGAGCCGGGCTTTGGACCGCCTCCCGAGCTGCAGCCAGTAGTGTCCGACCTGCTCATCGTTTCCGTCCACGTCTCGGATGTCTCTCAGGTCGGCGATCTGTTATCGACAGGGAAATGATGTGTTAGCATTTGAATTTTGAAGTTCAGAGTGTAAGTTTTTTTTCTGTAATGATCAGTAAGAACAGTGTGAAAATTCAGTCAGAGAGAGAAGTTTGTTACATTGTGGAAGATGAGAGGAAGTCCTCCAATAAGGTTGGCTATGCCCAGGATGAATATGTCCACTGCAAGTGAAGAAAAGGATCTCATTAGCATGAGGGAGTATTCAGATGTAACAATATAAGTATATCAGTTTCAAAATAGTGCAGTTGATGAAGCAAACATGTGGAAGCAAGAAGATAGTAGGAACTGACATGTTTTGGCGCCGCTTGATGCGGCTGCCGAAACAACGGAGAGGCTGGTGACTGACTCCACTAAGCCTCCATACACTATGGCTTTCAGTATATCCCAGTCATCCCTCTGTTGGGGTCTATGAGCAGTTGGATTCACATCTTCAGGGACTGAAAACACTACATGAGGTAGCTCTGCTGGTTGAGGATTCGGCAAAGTTGGTATATCGCCCCTTGAGATGAAACCTGGTACAGGGGAAAAAGCCTTGGTGATCAGATACACAAGAGAGATTAAGGTGGCACAGAAAAGAGAGGCAGCAAGTTTCAGAGTTGGTTGCTATTGGAGATTTGTTTGTTCAGTGCATAACTTTACGATGATAGGCAGTGTGGAATAATAGCAAATCTAAAAGGAAAATACCCCACACCTTGTGTGATATTTGTCACAATGGGGCTATCGACTTTGAAGTCTGGTGTGTGAATTGCATAGCTGGGAAATGAGCCATTCTCTGTAGTTCCGTGAGCATCTGAGAAAGTGAAGTTACTGCTGTCAGATTGCATCTCTGAATAACAGTACATAGCTCATGCCTGCATGCTGATCACTTAATCGGACCTACCTTTGTCGCCAATCAGGTGGTGAGTTTGATGCATGATAGCTCCACCAGAAGGAATTTTACCGCTTACCACTTCCGTTACGTCTTGCTTGAAATATTCTGCATGTGATGTTTCTATTGTCTGTTACTCTAGTCCAATACTTGGCATACTGATCCTAAATAAACTGTGATGCGGTAGTTAAAGTATTGACAAGTTATGTGCATAGCTTTCTGATCTATTGCCTAGTTGGTATGCTCCATGAAACTATACCAGCAATTTTTTTTGGCATATTCAGTGTTTGTACATTTTTCACAGCGCTACTGACACAGTTTCAACAAAATTTCAGAATTTGCAAGTACAGATGTCAAATGAATGTGGTGCCTTCGCCATTATTGCTAAGAAAAAAACTGCTGTTTTATGGTCTTGCTAACTGATGATCACCAAGTGGCAAAAATATACGGAAATGATAAATCCCGAACGTTCGGGATTTAAGCATCATCCCGAACTGGCAACTTTAGTTGACACGAGGTGGCAAGTTTAGTTGACAGGAGGTGGCAACTTTATTTAGCAAACATGGCAATTTTCTGAACTGGGACAAAGTTGCCACGTCTTAACAACTAAAGTTGCCACCTCCTGTCAACTAAAGTTGCCATCAAAAAACGTTCGGGATGAAATGCTAAAATCCGAACGTTCGGGATTTATTGGGGTCCAAAATATAAATATGATTCCCGGTAGTACCTGTAGAGGATGATGTTTGAGATGATGCGCTAGGTGCTCCTGTTGTGGTTTTAGAAGATGTGGTGTTTTTTTCTGATGTTACTGTAGTTCTAGTTTCGTTGTCTTCAACTGTAGTGGTGGTTTTCTGATGTTGGGAAGATGAGTCAACTGTCAGCTGCTGTGTGACATGACTATGCTGAACATACGATTCGTCAGTTTCAGTTGTCGTTGTGGTTGCACCACTGGGAGTTGCTATTCCAGGTAATGGTGAAATCCTTGGTGAATCTGCAATATGTTCAACTCGCTTTAAGCATCAACTGCAAGCTCATCAACGGACATGTATAATATTTTTTTAACTTGGTCTAGGAAAACACACACACACACACACACACACACACATGTTCCATACCTGCAGGATCAGTTTGGTTCTCCGAAGGTGATTCGACTGTCGGATGCTCTGGTTTTACAACCGTGCCTTCACTATGATAAACATATGATGTGCTAGATTGAGATTCAGTTCTTGTGTTTGTATTGTCAGAGCTCTGTGTACCGGACAGCAATGGCACCGTCGTTGGATCTGCAATATGTTGAATTGTTCAGCTGATGAAGTGGAACTCCTATTACAAAGACAATCAATAACTATGCATATTTTTCTTCCTTTAAGTTGGTCCGGAGAACATAGGTAGGTTACAAACATACCAGCAGAATGAGGTTGGTTTGGGCTATCTCCTGTCTGGAAACAAGACAGAAGCCAGCTTGTGCAATTTTCAGAGCGAGGAGGCGTGTCCTCTGATGCAGGAGCAGGCAGAACATCAGGTTGTCCGTCCAAACCCTTCCTTCCAAATATACGGAATATATTAAAACTGCATCCTGGTAACAAGAACAAAAGTTAAGCCGGTCCATTTTCGTACCGAAATATTTATAAGCAATAAAACTGAACTAGGAATGTTATTTATACCAGTTGGAATGAAGAAGGAGAAGCATGACAAACATCTGAATACGTTGGGTGATTGTTCCTCAACCCTATCAGGCAAAGTAACAGGAGGCACCGCTCCTTCAGTATACGGTCTCTTTGACGGTCCATCAGTTGTTGCTGTTCTTACTGTCCTTTTCCTCTTTTTCAGGATCACCCTTCGAGTTATGCATGACTTGCAGTTGGGACAGAACAGGTCATGAGTTTCTTGCTGATCCAAAATCTTCTCGAGGTCGTACTCTTCAACCTTCTGTTGAGCCTCGGCGGTATTTTCGTCCTTGTCAATTTCGGTTGGATAAATTTCAGTCTTGTTGATTTCAAATATGCGTTCTATCTTAGGTTCATCGTCGTTGGGGACCTGATGTGAACCATTCGAGTGCGATCCATTTTCAAACTTGCCATTGCCTGGACCATGATTAATTTCACCATTGTCATTTTCATGTGCTTCAAGCCCTTTGCCTTTTGGAGTTAAAGTCTCATTTGCGTCTTCCTTTTCAGCACTAGATCGTATCGTTCCCGTGACCAGATATCTGGCACTTACTTCAGTAATGATATCGGGGACTGGAAAAAACAAAAAAGAGCCATATTAGTACTAACTCCAACACTGTGAAGCAACTTTTTTATTTATTTTGTGCAGCAAGAACTTTGAAGAAATATGACAAGAAGCGCAAAGAAACCAAGCCAGACTGGCAAGTTTGCTAGGTAAACTGAAGCTAATCACTGCTGTCCTAAAATTTTCTTGTCGCCATATTGTTGGATCTCGACACTAACCTCTGTTCATTAAACCGTAAAACGGTTCTTTATGAACTAACGATTTGGGGTTCCTTTCGATTTGGTGGCGATAGCCCCGATGGTTCAGGATACCATTTTCGCACGGACTAGCCAAGCGGTACGCCCAGTCGTAGTGCCGGCACTTCCATAGCCCTTGAGTGAAGCAATAGAAAGCTAATTTCACTCTACAAATTAAGAGAGAACTGGTGTCCAAGTCTAATGGAAGAAAGCAGAGCTTTCTAGTTCACAACTCAATGATAACTTGTAAGAAAATCTTTTGCCTCAAGGAGTCACTGTCATCATCCGCGCTGAGAGGGTATACCTATCGTTGTTTTTTTTAGTGGTCAGCAAAAAGTTTCCTAGGTAGTTTTGAGTGGAAGAGGGCTAGATTAGATGAGAGTGATCTTTAAGTAACCCAATGAAAGCAAGAGTTGGCAGGCAGGCAGGGGATGTTGGTACCAATCACCATCAGTGCCCCACACACCCTGTTAAGCATGTGTTTTCCATGTGAGAATATATTATGTCCTTTTTCTAGTTTCTAAAAAAAAAAACTCCATCATACTAAAAAGTGGTAAACCTGAGGAAGCAGAAACAGCAGCTGTAAATTTCCCACATTTTTCACCATCCAAACATTAGCTAGAAATCAGACAAGATTAGAAAGTTTGTTTTCCAAGGTCACAGTCACATGAATAGATTTTCGAAGAAGATTCCAACACATGAATCATTGCTTTCTAGAAATGGACAGAAGAGAAGTGTTCTCTCCTGCAGAGAAAAACTCTTTCGGAATTATCGATCTGGTGGCGGTAGCCTCGGTGATCTACGATACCATTTCCGCAGGGACTACCCAGGCGGTGCGTCCAATCGCAGTACCGGCACTTCCGCAGTCCTTCAGTAAACCAACACAAAGCTAGTTTTAATTCCACTGGGAGAGAAAATCGGCGTTTAACCAAAGAAAACAGAGCTATCTAGTCCCTAACTCAACTATGTGCTGACTAAGATTGCAGATCAAGGGGCCTCCAGGTCACAGTCACATCATATCTGAAGGCTACACATGGAGTCTGTGGCCAGGGAGTCTGTAGGTGCACTTGCATCCTGTAGCCAAATCAAACCAAGATTTTTCAGAGGGATGTAGCTGTCTATCATTATCCATGCCCTACCTTCTGATCCTCACATTACATACCAACTGCTATTGGTGTCCTTTTTCTCTTGTTTGATACTTCTAGCTCAAGAACCACTGAAGGCAATGATATGACCACTGCATCCCAGGCAGAACCCATGGGACAGAAACAGTAGGGTTGAAGTCCCCACTTTTTTTTATGAAAAAAAAATGTCGCCGCATTTTTCATTAAATTGGTTGCTAGCCAGATATGGAAATGGATCATTTGCTTGCCAGAAAAGAAGTTGGAAGCAGAGCCTATAATGCAACAGGATGATTTTTTTCAGTTCATCCTCTGAAAAATAATGCTGCGGCCTCCCCTACAATCCAGCAAGGAAGGGGAACGGCTGAAAATTAGGCAAGAGGGAAAGGGGAACAGCCTCCATCTATCAATCAATTAATGAAAAATTTGGTTCATCCTTATCTTGTTCCTCCTCCCATGAGGAAAAATTAGTTAAGCAGGGGATGAGTTGACCCAGACACAACAGTGGAGCTAGCTGCCTTGAAGGAAGGGGGGATGAGAGCAGATGGAGAAGCAGAGCAAAGCTCTCACCTTTGGCTGGATCCAAGAAGATGCTTTTGTGCTGCTGCTGCTGCTGCTCCTCCACCTTGACCTCCTCCGCCACCGCTTCTTCTCCTCCTCCGCCATTGGCGTGGTCCTCGTCGTCTCCGCCACTGCCATGGTCTTCTTCTTCCTCTTCCACTTCTCCGCCATTGGCATGGTGGGCGCCGTTGCCGTTGCCGTTGCCGTTGCCATTGCTGCTGCCGTGGTCGTGGGCGAGCCTCCTCTTGATTTCCCTCGTCAGCAGCTCCTCCACGGCATCAGCGCCGCCGCCGCCGTGTTCCTCCTCCATGATCTCCACCTCCTCCTTGAACTGCTCCCAGGGCTGCTGCGCGCCGGCCTCCGCCACCACCTCCATCGCCCGCCCCCTTCCTTCCCTGCGGCTAGGCAAGGGCCAAGAAAGCTCCTCTGTTTCTTGGTCCTCCTCCTCCCCTGCCTCTGCCTCTGCCTCTGCCTCTGCCTCTGCGACTCTGCCCCCGCTCCCAAGAAGGGGATGTGATTTTATACTGGCGTTGACAGCAGCCATGTGGGGAAGAAGCTGCTGCTTCTCCTTCTTCTCGCCATTAACTTATTGCCGCTGGAGAGATCAATCGACGGCGTCGCCGTCAGAGCTGGAGATGGCCGCGTCCGTGGAGAGCGCCTTGACTTGTTTATCATGTGAGTTTTTTTTTTTTTTGAGAATAAAAAAAAAAAAGGGATGAGATGAGAACAAAGCGCATTGATTGGAAACTACCTACAGCCTGGCCCACCTGTCGATCACATGGGTGGGATCCATCTCATTTTCTTCATTCAGGTGACCAGCATGGCAGGATAATGGTACTGGTACTGAAGTTTTTCTTGATGAATGCAAGGGCAACCAGTAACCACCAACCACTTGGGTTTAGCGTGTCTCTCCTCCCTGACTATTCGATTTTTTTTACTCCCTCCGTTTTTATTTAGTCCCCATATTAGCTTTGGTCAAAGTCAAGCTTTGTAAACTTTGACCAAATTTATAGATAAAAATATTAACATACACAATAGCAAATCAATACCATTAGATTCTTCACTGAATGTACTTTCACTTCATATAAATTTCTTACGATAATTATTAATATTCCTTTTTATAAACTTGGTCAAACTTTACAAAGTTTGACTTTAGTCAACTCTAATATGCAGAGTAAATAAAAACGGAGGGAGTACATTGTCATTCATGGCAGCAATGAGGATAACATACATTTTTTCCTAGAGCCGATCTACCACGATGTTTCTTTCCCTTCTCGCAAGGCGGCCGAGGCAAAGTCTTCTTCACTTTGATCTTCGTCGGTGAGCCCGTGGATTCACCTCCTCTCTGCTTGCCGCTTCGACGGCCGATGGCGGGAAGGGCAATCTTGATGCCTTGACGCCGGCTAGTAGATAGATTAGGGTTTTAGTCCTTGCAGGCGTGGCGCTCGGACGGATGTCGCCGCTTCTTCTTCGAATCCGTCTTTCGGGCTTCGATTCATCTTAAGTTGGTTCGTTGGGATGGATTAGATGGAGCTCCGACGTCCTGCAAGCTCCGTCTAATCCATCCCAACGGAGCTCCGATGTCGAGGTTAGGGTTTCTTATTGGATGTACGCGCGGCAACTGTGACTCCTGGGCGTTGGTCCTTAGGGTTGCATGCATGAAAACTTCTCAATTGTCATCGACAAGATATATGGGAGAGGCTACAACAACACTTCAACGGCTTGTTATGGTGGCGACAGTGGTTGTTGACAGTGGCGGAGCTTCAGCCTGAAAGATGGGCGGGCCAGTGTGGGCCACGATGGGAAATTACACACACCAGTTGCTTCCCTGGCCCAGTTTCTCTAATATATCCTTCCCTATTTTCAGCTGGGCTGGGCGGGCCAAGGCCCAGTTTGGCCCCAACGTAGCTCCCCCCCTGGTTGTTGATGGTTCAGGGGTCTCAATGGAAATTTTATTATGTTTGGATTATTTGTGTTTCCGATGAACTTTTATAATAAATCTGGTTCTGCTCGGAAAAAAATATATATTCCTTTTCTTGTTCGTTCTGAAATTATGTGTGTATGTATGCTCCTCGTTGTCTTGTAACCTGAACAGAGCTGAAGATAAGGTTGAGAAATTGTTGACATTGTCATCTGAACAAATGTAGGCCCATGCTGGCCACACCTTCAGAATACTGGAGGAACAAGCACATATTGGATATGGCTGAATATATATTCTTAATGGCCTCCGTCTTCTCTTGCTGAGTCTGTTTAAATAATACTAGTGGGCAGAAGGCGCGGCGACACGCCGCGCCCGAGGTTAAGCCCGTAATTTAGCAAATTTGTTTTTTTATGTAATATTTGTTTTCACAATTTATTTGTTTGGTAATTTTTATATTTCCGTTTGGGAAAAATCGTGAAAAATTGTCCGTCGTAATTATTTGGTTAGCTATAGTTATAGTTTACCCACTATTATTATTTGTAGAAAGGTGAAGTAATATTTATTGTATTTTTCTTTTAAAAGTTTATCTTTTTAATTTAAATTTTAAATAAGAAGAAAAAATTGTGGAAGTATTGTTCAGGGTAGACACTGTTCGTAATGTTTTTTTTTTTTGGTAATTTTATATTTTTGATTTAAATTTTGAAGAAGAAGGGGGAAAAATTGGTAATTTTATAATCTTAATAATTTTAATTTGAAAGGAGAAGGGGAAAAGAGAAATAATATATGTTTTCATTTTTCTTGGGAATTTTATTTCCTTAATTTAAATTTTGAAGAAGAAGGGGAAAAAGGAGGTGGGAGGTATTGTTTATGGTAATCGTAGTTATTGTTTGACCACCATTACTATTTTATAGAGAAGCGATGTATTTTTTATTTTCAATTTTTTTTAGTATTTTAGCTCCTTAATTTTAAAAAGTGGTGTAATCTAGAACTTGGGGAAACGTATTTATAATAATTATAACTTTTAATTTTAATTTCGAAAAAGAGGAGAATTTTGAAAGGAGAAGGGGAAAAAGGGTTATTGTTCATTGTAGGTTTTTTGTTTTGTTTTTTTATCTCCTTAATTTTAATTTCAAGGAAGATATTGTGCAAGGGAGAAATCTTTTTTGGTAATTTTATTTTCTTGTTTGGAGGAAATCGCGGAAAATTGTTCGTTATAATTATTGGTTAGCTATAGTTATCGTCTACTCACTATTATTATTTGTAGAGTAGTGATCTAATATATAATTTTTGGTAAATTTATCTTTTTTATGTATTTTGAAGAAGAGCTAAAAAACGGGGGATTATTGTTCGAGAGGGGTACTGTTCATTGTAACCATAGTTTATTGTTTGACTGTAATTATTATCTATAAAAAAGTGATGTAATGTTTGTTTTCAAATTTTTTGGTAATTATAAATTTTGAAGAAGGAGGGGGGAAAATTGGAAATTTTGTATTCTTAATAATGTTAATTTCAAAGAAGAAGGGGGAAGGAGAGAAATAATATATGTTTATTTTTTGTAAAATATAAATTTTTAATTTTAATTGCAGAAAAAAGGGGGAAAACACAGGGCATTATATCGTTTTAAAACTCGGGCAAAAAGGACGGGGGAAATTTGCGACACGCCGCACCCAAGTTTAAGCTCGTCATTTAGCAAATTTGTTTTTTATGTAATATTTGTCTTCATTATGTTGTTTGGTAATTCTATCTTTTTGTTTTGGAAAAACCGTGGAAAATTGTTTGTCATAACTGTTAGTTAGCTATGGTTACCGTTTACACACTATTATTATTTGTAGAAAAGTGATGTAATATTTTTTTTTTGTAAATTTATCTTTTTAAGTTTAATTTTAAAGAAAAAGGGGAAAATGTGGAAGTATTGCTGGGGTGGGTAATGTTCATTGTAACTATAGTTTATTGTTTGACCGCAATTACTGTTTACGGAAAAGTGTTGTAATGTTTTTTTTTTGGGTAATTTTATATTCTTAATTTAAATTTTGAAGAAGAAGGGGAAAAAATTGGTAATTTTATAACCCTAATAATTTTAATTTTGAAGGCGAAGGGGGAAAAGAGAATGGTATTCGTAGTTATTGTTTGACGACGATTACTATTTTATAGAATAATGATGTATTTTTTATTTTCACTTTTTTGGAAATTTTATCTCCCTAATTTTTAAAAGGGGTGTAATATTTGTTTTAGAACTGGGGGGAACGTATATTTGTTTTAAAAATGGGTTTTAGATATAGAAGGTAAAAAATAAGAAATTATTGGTTATTACAGAAATCTTTTTTGTAATTTTTAACTTTTTAATTTTAATTTCGGCAAAAGGGGGGAAAAACAGGGCACTATATCGTTTTAAAACTCGGGGAAAAGGTTAGAAAATAAGAAAGCACTGTTTATCGAATACTGTTCGCCAGGGTTGCTGTTCATTCCGGGGGGGTTACTGTTTATTCCGGGATACTGTTTCGCCAGGCGCTAATGTTCATTCCGGGGCACTGTTCGTTCCGTTGCACTGTTCATTCCGGGGTTACTGTTCATTCGGGCTGGTGTTCACACACTGTGCATATGGGGACACGTGGCGGACGGGAGGAAGCCCAACGCCACAACGCTGGAGCTCCCTGGGAGCTCCTAGCTTAGCCACTTTAATTCTTGTATATATATATATGCTACACATTCATAAAAATATCTGATTTAGAAAAAAACTAAATAAACAACACTTGCACATTTTTTTATACATTTTTCTTAAACCTGGCCGTTAGCATGGAGATCGATGTGCGCTACAACTAAACCTGTGAGTTGTCGTCGTGTGGGAAGATTAGTAGTAGGAGGAAGAGCTGGATAGCTGAAAGAGCGGGAGAAAGTGACTTTTGATGACACATGCGTGATCAAACCAAAGAGAATTATTATTATTATTATTATTTGGGTAAAGACTTCCTCGTCAATATATTAGCTGGCAGAAATGGATAGTTGCCAGGGGCGGATCTAGAAACTATTTGAGCGGGGGCAAAATAATTGAGTGGGGACATATTTTGACAAATTTTGTATAAATTCAGAGATTTTTAGTATTTATTTTCGAAAAAGACAACCAAATCCTACAAGATTTTCAGAATTTGAGTGGGGGGCATGGCCCCTACTCACAACAACATCGGTCCGCCCCTGATAGTTGCCATGTCGTGGAGTTGATTAGTTCATCAACTATACTCCAAATGTTATGTATCTAAGGGAGAGATCTTCACTACTTCTAATTATCTCAGCATGCGTGCTTTTATATCATCAAAATTGTAGTGGCCGTTAAATTTACTAACTTGATCCACTAGCATCCATCTGATGTATGCATCAGAATCCTCTATCGTGAGACGTGCATTAGTGCATTTTAAGTGGATTTTTAATCACATTATTTTCACATCAACATGCATAAGAAAAATTCCACCACAACATGCAGCCATGCATAGGAAAAAAATGACAAGCATGCATGAGAATTTTAATTCTATTATGGTAGACACTTTACGACTTGCAACAATCAAACACAATAAATCATATGTGTTTTCAGTTTTAGTTCTCATGTTATTACTTCAAATATTCATGTCCTTTACAATCAAATCACATTGAAATGTATTACAAACATTTCCGCAAAAAAGTGTGGGGTATCATCTAGTTACTAGATATGCATGCATGCATGTTAGATCATTCGATTGCTACCGTTGTTTAACAGATCCAACATCTCCCTCACAAACAATCACTCCAGATTTGCATCGTCATCAAAACGAGAGTGAAATTGTTTTGGAGTAGATTTAAAAAGGGAGTTAATAATAAAATGAAAAGATGGGCAATGGGAGTTAATTTTATTGGCACTAAGCTCGGTTCAAATGTAATAAATTCTTTTGTGATTTTGGCGACAAAATATTTCTTATTTCTTAGCTTGCCCCTCGGTAAAGAAAGAACTACCAACATCTTGCTATGACTAGATGTATTGTAAAATGTGTTTTTTTGTGATATTTTTTGTTACTTTTTAACATGCTTGCCAAATAAAATGGATGGTCACATCTTCGAAGCTGTGTCATTTGTTCATGGAATGAATGTCACGCGTGACCACTTGCCCTTACACCGTTCCTGCACCTACGGCCTTCCCTAACCACATTGTTCTCGTGCCCCCGTCTTTCTCCCTCTTCGTCTTCAACCTCCTAATGCCGATCGAATAGAGTAGAGGTGCCAAACACATGTTGTGACACCCCACACGCTCTAGTTTTAGCGAACGCACGGGGTGGCTTATTTCCGGTCGTTGAGCTGCTGGTCAGTCTCCCTTTCCTCCGCACGGATCCCTCGGTCGATCGTTCTTGAGAGTTCGCTCCATAATATGATGGAGCGAACATCAGAGGCTCATTTTAAGAATTAATTGATCAAATGACTACCTAAAAAGTGAAAAATAACTGTTGTATCCTCTCGTCGAGATAGAGGTTACTGAAAGAGAGGGATTGAAGAGAATTATGTGTTGTTGTGTGCAGCGTCCGCTTGACTGGCCAAGTGCCATGATTAATTAATCAATATTACTGTTGAGTATGATAATTAATCAACCAATTAATTAATGTGGGCGCAGCCCCAACAGCATTTGCCACTGTTTATTCCCCAACGAAACACGCAAACAACCCAAGCTCAATCCAAGATGGGGTGTAATATATTATATTAATCAAATGCTGGTTGTCAAAGTACAAATGAATTGTGGCTTGACTTTGGATGATGTTACATTGTGTGCTAGAGATTATTGTTGCCCGGAAGCAAGTACATGATGGGCACCCTGCTGCATACACAGCCTGGGCCGCCTGTCCGTCTGTCACATGGGCTCCTCCTGCTTTTAAGTACAGAACATGTTAACACGACTAGATGGACTGAACTGAATGTAGAGCCAACCAGCAACCACCAACCATTATTAATATATCATTTTGTCAATTAGTGCTTCAGGGAAATAACTCTTTTATGATGTCAGTGAGATGACATAGCTCTGACAGTGAGATCGCATGCTTATTTCTTTTCTGATTTTCTTTTTCTTCTTTTGAAATTCAGGTGACATAGTTGGAGCACGTGCTTGATGAAAATCAACCGTACTTTGATTCTTGCAAATAGTAGAGTAGGGCTGACCTGGAGTACTGTACTGTATCATGATCTATATCTATATGGTCCTCACTGTCTCCAGGTATGAAATGTGACTCAAGTGAGTACATATATATGGTTGATGAATTGAAAGGCTATCATGTGCACAAGACCCTACTTGCTGCAGTTTACATCGCAAGATTGGTGTGACACGTACATATGGACTAAATAAAAACAAATGAAAATATTCTCGTCTCGGTCTTCTCTCAACGTACGAGTCTCCTTAGACTACTCATAGTGAGAGTAACATAGGTAGTAACATAGATGCCATCTAAACAAAAAAGATGATGTGGCAGCTACTTAATTAGGAGAGAGATAAATTGAGTAACATAGCTAGTTACTCATACTATGTCAGGCCTCTTCCAATGCAAATGTGCTTAGGCCCTTCCTAGTGCTCCATGATGGACATGTGTTAAGCATGCCACATAAGCAAAAAAATAACATGGCAACACAATTAAGGAGGAGAGAGAGCAATTTGATGATCCCAGGAAGAATCAATGCCAAGCACGTGAACCTAGGCAAACCACTTAAATGAAACAAGGTGACCAATGCATGAAAGAGTTTAGGTGCTAAATAAATAAAGTGAGATTAGCAACACCAAGCTAAGCACCTATGCATTGGGAAGTTGAGTTGCTAAGCTATTTAATGCCCTTAGCACCTCATCTAAGCACCTTTGCATTGGAAGAGTTCTAGATGAGGTGCTAAGTGCATTAAATAGCTTACTAACTCAATTTCCCAATGCATAGGTGCTTACTTGTTATTGCTAAGCTCAATTTATTTAATAATTTAGCACCTAACCTCTTTCATGCATTGGTCAACTTTTTTTTATTTAAGTGGTTTGCCTAGGTTCATGTGTTTGGCATTGGTTTTTCCTGGGGTCACCAAAGTGCTCTCTCTTCTACTTAACTGTTGTGTCATCTCATTTTTTCGCTTATGTTACATGCTTAGCACCTGTCCACCATGGAACACTGGGAAGGGTCTAAATAACATCACACATACTAAGACAAGATGAGTCTATTAATAAATAAAGTGTTGCATGACACCGTACATTTGTTACTCCCCATTATACAGGTAGTAACATAGACTAGTAACACGTGCATGTTATTAGTCTAAATTACTCCCCACTATACTATGGGTAGTTTATAAACAAACTTGATTGCTGATTCATATGAAAAATTATTATTTTAAACAAATGGAAGTGGAACATTGGTATAGATACTTGTAGAGAAAATCACATGGTTTACAGCTAAGCCTGTGAGTTGTCAGCATTTAAGAAGATTGATCACCAATGATATGATCAACTAGGTTTTCTTCTTGTAAACAAAAGAGATGACGAGCTAGACAGCTGAAAAAGTAAGAGAAAGTGACATGTGCTGAGCCATGTAAATCATCAACATTCTTATTGTCTATATATCTCTCCAAATAGGAGGATTATAATTTGAAGGAAAAAAAAACTACTTTTCATTTGTCGGTTTGCTAGCTAGAAAACGATACTCTCTTTGTCCCATAATATAAGAGCGTTTTTTACACTAGTATAATGCAAAAAAACGCTTTTATATTATGTGACAAAGGGAATAGTTACCATGCCGTGGAGATAATTAATTAATCGGTTGAAATTCAGCGGCTGCACGTTCTAGATACTGCAGGTGTTTGCCCTGTTGCTTTGAGCTGTTCAGAGACAAGCCACAATTGCATGTTAGATAACTCGGATGCTAAAGTTGTTTATCAGGTATCTTTCTGTCAGACTTGTCAGCGATTTGGTTGTTGATTGTCAATTCTAATTCTGCGCTGATTAATGCCATTAAATTAATAGAATGAAAACGAATTTGGTTTGATTGGCGTATATAGAATGAGAGAGATTAGCTGGTATTTAAAATGTAGTTAACCAATTGGACTGGTAGGGTCTTATATGTTAATGTGTTGGCAGACTGAGCAAGATCTTATATGTGTGTGTGAACACGTTGGACTGGCGAAGAGGCAAGAGCTGATTCTTTTTTTTAGGAAAAGGCAAGGGCTGATGACTGGTCAACTGAGCCGCACAAAAGAACACTAAACATAGAGAACAAAAGAATTCAAATCTAGATGGGAATAGTGTCTTTTTATGACACTACTCATGCTGGATTTCTCTTTTTTGTTTCTCTATGAGGACCACATTTGGATATGAATTTTTTTGGGATTCTAGACACATGTTCTGAACATGCACCAATTTATCGTGAATTTTTACAAACTTCAAAATTTGTTTTTTGTGATTTGGGAGCATGGTGCCACCTAAGTCTTGCGAGCACAGGACATTCCCCCGGGTGCACCTATGCATTTTGACTTGTCTAAATATTGCTAAAAGTCATAAGAAAAATTCATGATACAGACCTTGGACGCATCTATTGTATCATAAAGTTTGAGATACATTATCTGGAGGGAAAAATATACAGTGCTAATATTGTTAATGGGCTGAAATCGCTAACCACATTGAATTAGCTACTATTCGTAGCTAGATTTTTTCTTTTCTGTATCTTGATTTGTATTTTGAATTTAGAATTTTGGTATCTTGTAACATGATTGATATATGTAATGTTTATGCTAGTATTTTTGTATAATAAAAATCACAATATTTTGGGCACTCCCAGGTGATGTTTCGTGTATGCGTCCTATTATGTGGTTTGATGTGAGAGTGGTGCTGACTTAATTTTCCCTTGAATTTCATGTAAAAGTTGACTCCATAAGAAAGGTATATTATTGTTTCGTTTATTTGGATAAGTTCCCACCTTTTCTTCGTATGCGTACACAATTCAGTGATATAGAAGGGCTTGAATGTGAGTTTATTGTGTGTTTTTCTTCCTTTATTTGTGCGTCTGAGCCATTTCCATTATGGAATATTAAATTCTTGAAAATAAATATGAAGCTAAACGAGACATCTGTTTTAATTATATTGTATGTTTCTACCGTCTTAATGTGTGCCTTCATGTTTTAGTACTAACTGAAGCCCAACTGGAAGATGTGGCACAAGGAAATCTAGCTAGTGCTACATCTCCTAGTGTGCAAGAAGATGTTCAGGTTGTAAACCCTACATATCTTCCGGCACTTGCTCTTTGGACTCATACATGACTTTGTTTTTTGCAGGAGTGTTCCCATGAACTTCAGAGTTCAGACATCAGACATCAGACTTCAGAATGAGGCCCATGCAGATGTTTGTGCACCCTCTGAATGAGGGAATGACAGGCCTGGGGGAGCAGGAGCAGCCGATCCACCTTGCTCCATGATTCCAAACTGCACCAGGAGCCGCTCAATCAGCACGCCGGCGACGTACGACAGCCCCGACGAGCTCACAGCGATCATCAGGTAGTACATTAAGGTCTTGAAGTATGTTCTGGGTGCTGTCTGGACATGCGCCTTTCCGAGTGCTAGTACCGCGATGCACGCGAGCGAAGCACCAGCGACGGCCATCATCTTGTTCTCTCTGTCGTTGCTCTCGCGGAACAACAGCCCGTAGATGACCGGTGGAAGCAGCCCGAACACGATGTATGACAGCAGGGCCATGATCATGTGGAGCCGGGCTTTCGACCGCCTCCCGAGCTGCATCCAGTAGTGGCTGACCCGCTCGTTGTCGCCGTCCACGTCACGGATGTCTCTCAGATCAGCGATCTGTCATCGATGACATGGGTTACGTTAGTTTTCAGGGTGAGATTTCTGTAATGATCAGTAAAAACAGTGTAAAAACTAAGTCAGTTGAGGGAAGTTCGTTACATTGTGAAAAATGAGAGGAAGTCCACCAATAAGGTTTGCCATGCCCAAGATGAATATGTCCACTGCAAGTGAAGAAAATGATTTTCATTTCATGAGGAGGATCAAAATGAAACAATATATTATGTCAGTATCAAAACATTGGAGTTAATGAAGCAAACATCTGAATGAAAGAAGTGAGAGAGTAACTGACATGTTTTAGCGCCGCTTGATGCTGCTGCCGAAACCACAGAGAGGCTGGTGACTGACTCCACTAAGCCTCCATACACTATGGCTTTCAGTATATCCCAGTCATCCCTCTGGTGTGGCCTAGGAGCAGGCTGATTCAAATCTTCAGAGACTGACACTGTTACATGAGGCGGACCTGTTGCTTGAGGAATCAGCGAAGTTGTTATGTCGCCCCTGGCGATATTTGTCACATTCGGGCCATCGACCTTCACTCCTGATGTGTGAATCGAATGGGTTGTAAAGCCATTCTCAGAGGTAGTCGTTGCAGTTCTATGGACATCTGAGCAAGAAAATTATTATTATCAGGTTGCATCTCTGAAAAACAGTAGCTGATGCGAACTGATCACTTTTAATCAGACCTACCTTCATGGCCAAGCAGGTGGTGATTTGCATCCATGATAGCACCACCGGGAAGCTTCGGGGGAGGCATTTCACCGGTTATCACTTCCAGCGTGTCTGTGTGGAAGATCCCTGCGTGCGACGTTTCTATTTTTTTGTTACTCTAGTCCAATACATTGACAAACTAGACCTAAATAAACTGTGATGACACAATTAATATGGAAAACTTAAGCTTCCTGAAGTATTGCATGCTTTGTTCTCTCATGAGAAAAGAAGTGCAGGTTGTATATACACAATGAAACTCTACAAACTCTTCTCTTAGCGTATATGTTGTGTTTATATGCAAATGTAGCCATTGCGGCTTATTGCCGGTAAAGTGCACATCTGTGAATCCATAAAACAAAACAATGTTGCACGCGACGTACCTGTAGCAGACTGTGTGTGAGATGATGTGTTAGCTGCTTTTGATGTGGTTGTAGAGGATGACGTAGCTGTTCCTTTCGTGGTTGTAGTTGTGGTGGTTTTGGTGGTCTGATGTTCCGACGATGATTCGACAGTCGAATGCTCTGGTTTCACAACTGTGCCATGGCTATGATGAACATATGATGTGCTAGATTCAGTTTTAGTGGTTGTATCGTTGGAGTTCTGCGTCTCGGACTGCAGTGGCATCGTGGCTTGATCTGCGTTGTAGTATTAAATTGCTCAGCTTATGAAATAGAGCATCAGTTGCATATAAATTGGTCAGGAGCACATAAGTTACACACCTGCAGCAGCTTGGTTCTCCGAATGTGATTCAACTGCCAAATGCTCTGGTTTTACAACTGTGCCATGACTATGATGAACATATGAAGTGCTAGATTCAGTTATTGTGGTTGTATCGTCGGAGCTCTGTGTACCGGACAGCAGTGGCATCGTTGCTGGATCTGCAACATGTTGAATTGTTCAGCTGATGAAGTAGAGCATCAATTGCAAGCTAATGAATAGTTACACATATTTCTTCCTTTATAAGTTTGCAGGAGAACATATATGGGTTACATACCTGCAGCAGCAGCAGCAGCTTGGTTTGGGCTATCTCCTGGCTGGAAACAAGACAGAAGCCAACTTGTGCAATTTTCAGAGCGAGGAGGCGTGTCCTCTGATGCAGGAGGAGGCAGAACATCAGGTTGTCCGTCCAAACCCCTCCTCCCAAATATACGGAATATGTTGAAACTGCATCCTGGTAACAAGAACAAAAGTTAAGCCGGTCCATTTTCGCACCGAAATATTTATAAGCAATAAAACTGGACTAGGAATGTTACAGATACCAGTTGGAATGAAGAAGGAGAAGCATGACAAACATCGGAATACATCGGGTGATTCTTGCTCATCTACTTCAGTAGCAGAAGGCAGTGGCACTACTTCAGTATACGGTCTCTTTGACGGTCCATCGGGTGTTGCTGGCCTTACTGTCCTTTTCCTCTTCTTCAGGATCACCCTCCGGGTTATGCATGACTTGCAGTTGGGACAGAACAGGTCATGAGTTTCTTGCTGGTCCAAAATCTTCTCGAGGTCGTACTCTTCGACCTTCGGTTGAGCCTCGGTGACCTGTTCGTCCTTGTCAACTTCAGTTGGGTAAATTTCAGTCTTGTTGATTTCAAACAGGCACTCTGTCTTAGGTTCCGCGCCATTGGAGACCTGATGTGAACCATTCGAGTGTGATCCATTTTCTAACTTGCCATTGCCTGGACCATGGTTGATTTCTTGAACACTGCCATTTTCATGTGCTTCAAGCTCTTTGCCTTTCAGACTCGGAGTTTCATTTGCGTCTTCCTTTTCGGCACCAGATCGCATTGTTCCCGTGACCAGATATCTGGCACTTACCTCAGTAATGATATCAGGAACTGAAAAACAAAAGGGCAGATATCAGTACTAATTAAAAAAATGTGAACCAACTTTTTATTTTATTTTTGTGCAGCAACAACTTTGGAAATTGTGATAAGGGGAGCAAATAAACCAAGCCAGAATTGCAGGTATGCTAGACAAACTGAAGTTAATCACAGCTGTCCTAAATTTCCTTATCGCCATACTGCTCGGCCTCAGCACTAACCTTTGTTCGGTGAACCGTCAGACAATCCTTTCTTCTCAACTAACGATTCGATATTCCGTTCGATTTGGTGGCGATAGCCTCGATGATCTACGGTACCATTTCCACACGGACTACTCAAGCGGTACGTCCAATCGCAGTGCCGGCACTTCCATAGTCCTTCAGTAGAGCAATAGAAAGCTAACCTTTCAGTAAAGCAATAGAAAGCTAGCTTTACTATATTATCGAACTACCACAATGCTAACACGTCAGTAAAGCAATAGAAAGCTAGTTTTAACAGAGAGTTAGTGCCTAATCTCAGTGATACTCCCTCTGTAAACTTTTATAAGATGTTTTAAATCACTAAAGTGTAAAACATCTTGTAAAAGTTTACAGAGGGAGTAACTTGTAAGAAAGGCCTAGCGGATCCGAGGAGCCTCCGAGTCGCCGTCAGCATCTGCCATGGAAGGCTACATATGATTGAATTGAGTGGTCAGCAAAAGGTTTCGAATGATTCTGAGTGAGACCTAGATTAGATGAGAGGGATGTTGGCATATATCACTTTCACTGAGATTTTGTCCTTTTTAGCATGTGCTTCGCGTTTCCTTTTTTGGCTGGTTTCTGAATAAGATCTGCAGGATACTGAATGCAGCTATCACAGCATCCTGTTGATCCCAGGTAAATAAAATGAGAGAGCAGCAGTAATTAAATTTTCTCACATTTTTCACCATCCAGACACTGCCTAGAGCTCTTACAAGATGACAAAGTTAGTTTTGCACAGCACATATGGATTGCTTTTTGGAGAAATATTGCTTTCCAGAAATGGACAAATTAAGGAAGAAGAAGCAGGTGGAGCCTGAAATCACTGCAGCAGGAGTTCTCTCCTGCAGGAAAATAATGCAGGCCTCCACATCCATCAACAAAGGGGGACACATTAACAGCTAATTAAGCAAGAGGAAATGGACCATGAGAAATTAATTAATCAAGGGGGAGCAAGTTCATCATCCAAAATAGTGCAAAGAAAGAGAACAGGAGATGGACAAGAATTCAGAAAGAGGTGTTACCTTTGGCTGCATCGAAGAAGATACTCTTGTGCCGCTGCTGCTCCTGTTGAGCAACCTTGGGCTCTTCAGGAGCCTCCTCCTCCTTGTCCTCCTCTGCTTGAGGAGGCTTGAGCTCCTCTGCTTCTCCTCCATTGACATGGCCTCGAGGAGGCTTCTCAACCTTGGGCTCTTCAGGAGCCTCATCCTCCTCGTCCTCAGGAGCCTCAAGCTGCTGTGCTGCTCCTCCTCCATTGGCATGGCCATGGCCACTC
Source organism: Elymus sibiricus (assembly GCA_039707655.1). Lineage (NCBI taxonomy): Eukaryota > Viridiplantae > Streptophyta > Magnoliopsida > Poales > Poaceae > Elymus > Elymus sibiricus. The sequence continues at coordinate 32,043,308 of CM077675.1, forward strand.
CCATTCTCACGGGCCTGGTCCAGCAGCCTCTTCTTGATCTCCCTGGTCAACAGCTCCCCCGCAGCAGCAGCAGCAGCGGCAGCACCGCCGCCGTGTTCCTCCTCCATGATCTCCACCTCCTCCTTGAACTGGTCCCACGCCGCCGGCTGCGGGCTCTCCACCGCCACCTCCATCACCCTCTCCCCTCTCCTCTCCTCCTCACAAAGTACTCTACAGTGCTAAAGATCTTCTCTCTAGCCTAGGTCCTGCTCCGCTCTGCCTCTGCCTCGCCCACAGGGGAGGAGCCGGGCCTTTTATATCGGCGCAGCCATGCGTGGTGTGTGTGGACAAGATACCAATGGATTAATCTACTGATGTTGATGAAATCAATGGGCGTTGTCAAATGCAGAGATGAGGCTTGACTTTGGGAGGATGTGAGAGTGAGAGAGAGAAGAAAAGAAGATCGTTTATCATGTGAGTGAGATAGAGATTGCCTGGAAACAAGTGCATATGATGGGCACCCTACCTACAGCATGGCCCACCTGTCCGTCACACGTGCCGCCCATGCCCTCCTCTGCTGGGTAGCAAGTATTTTTTTTTCGTTTGTTTTCTTCAATTCAGAATGGAGTGCAGTAGAGCACAGGAGACAGGATAATGCTAGTAAACTTTTCTGGTATCAGCTGAAGTACTGAATGCAGCAGGTCCAACCAGCAACCACCAACCACATCAATTTGTTCCTCACTCCATGGAAAAAAAGAACTATTTTCATGCTGTCAGAGCAACCCCAACGGGAGACCCAAATAGTCCGCCTCCGTCCGAATGGGTCGGCGCGGACAAAAGCGACGGCCCAACGCGGCGACCCAAACCCAAAAAACGTCCGCGCCGTGTCCGCGCGGACCCATTTCTGGCCAAAAAATGCGCCTGAAATGCGTCGGCGCGGACACAAAGCGTGCGGCGGGGCCAGCCTCATCCACGTCCTCACCACGTCCGCCTTGGGTCCACATGTCGGCCGCGCAACCATCACCCGCGGTCATATTAAACACGACCAGCCGCCTCCGGCCCACCTGGCAGCGCCTCGAAGCTCCTAGTCGTCGTCCTTATTAATCCAAACGTGCGGCGGGGCCAGCCTCATCCACTTCCCCTTCCCGTCCACATCTGGCCACGCGTGCTCTCTCGCCGGTGACCGCAAACCCTAGTAGCCATGGGGTTTTTCAACGGCAAGGGCAAGGGCAAGTTGAGCGCCGGCGCGAGCTCTTCCCGCGGCGCCGGCCGGTCGCCGACGCCGCCGCCGTAGCCACAGCTTCCACCGCCGCCGCCGCCTGGTAGGCGAGGCTCCCCACCGGCGCGGGACCGGCTCTACATACCAGTCCACCAGGCGCGGTGGCACTGGCAGTACCGCCGGCCGCTGCAGTACCCGGACGTCAACCTGCCCCATGGTTGGCATCTGGATCCGGAGCGGATCCCCATTCCGGCAGTGCCCCGATCCGCGCGGGCGCACGCGGAGGATGTTCGCTGGCGTCGCTCTGCCCTCACGCCGGAGCAGCGGGCCATGCGTGCTTACGCGCCAGACTCCCCCAACTGGGAGTGCTGGTTCGCGCTAGAGCACGAGGATGAGCATCGGCAGGGAGTCCACGTCGACCTGGCCGTCCCTCCTCCGCCTCCCGAGGTCCTGCCGGAGGAGGAGGACGAAGAGGCGGCGTACCAAGCCGCCTCGAGCAGGCAACCCAGCAGGCGCTGGAGGCCAGCAGGCTTGAGGAGGAAGCCCGGTGGGTTGGCCTGGACCGCACCCTCGCCTTGTCGGCTGCGGGGGACTCCGTCCACGCCCCGTTGTTCGTCCCGGAGATTCCAGCGCCGTCGCCGCCCACTGCGCCGTCGCCGCCCACCGTCGAGCCCATGGAGAAGTACGGGTGGGTGGGCGTGGTCCACGAGTGGGTGAGCGCGCCGCCCGTCCACTTCGCAGCCACGCCGGAGGAGGAGGTTCGCCACCTCGAGCTCTGGAGGGAGCACTGGCTGAAGGAGGAGGAGGACGACGGCCTGCGCCAGATGCTGTGGGAGAAGGAGGAGGAGGCGCTACGCCTCGAGGAGGAAGAGGAGGAGCGCGCCCGGCGTGCCGCAATGCCGCCGCCGCAGCAGACGCCGGAGGAGGCTGCCCTGGTAACCTATCAGGCGGCATTCCCCTGGGCTGGGCCGGCCCCCACCTTCGTCGACCTCACCGGCGACGACAAAGACGGCAATGGCAAGGGCAAGGGCAAGGTGGATGGCTAGAGCAGCGTGCGGGCGCGAGCACGGACTTTTATTTAGTTTTTATTAATGTTTAATTATGTGTTAAGTGGACTTTGGCCGGCGGTTGACCGGCCACTTATGTTTAATTATGTTTTAATTCGCGTCTGCATGTGGCCACGTGTTTTCTTTTCTATTTTTTGGGCCGCGCGCAAATTTGGGTCTAGCTGCCGTTGGGGGGCCGAACCGACCCAAATCAAAAAGCGGACACGGCCGTCCGCCGGACCGACCCAAACGGACGAAAAGCGGACAAATCGCGCGTCCGTTTGGGTCTCCCCGTTGGAGTTGGAGTTGCTCTCAGTGAGGTAACATTGCTCTTTTGTTTTTCCTTTTGAAATTCAGGTGACATCGCTGAAGCATGTGATACACAATATCTACCGTGCGTTGCTTGTGGCAGATGGCAGAGTTTGAATGAACTGATTCTGAACTATACATTCATCCATTTCTGAGACAAGTAATTCGAGACGGAGGGAGTATGATTTATGAAGCCTGAACTGAGTTGAAGATATGGTTGATGAGGAGAGATTACCATGTGAACAAGCCCATGCATGCTTCAGCTTACATCACACGATTGGCATTCTTATGAACACTAAATAAATATATAAAACGGTCGTTGTCTTGGTCTTCTTTCTTCGACTCAGCTTAATACAAAATCGATCTGTCGATTAGTAAAAGAGAAACTATTCTTTGTAGCATTATAAATAAATGAGACTTGGACATTTCTATGTATTCTTTCTAGAGAAGATTACTAGTATGCGATTACAGCTAAGCTGTGCGTTGTCATTATGTAAGAAGGTTAACCACCAATGATAACCCTAGTTTTCTTGTAAACAAAGGAGTCGAGGAGCTGGAAGGCTGAAAGAGCAGGAGAAAGTGACACTGTCATGACTCATCAGACATGGTCAGTCACCAACAGTATATATTTATCTCTCCAAAGATGATCACTATTATCGATTTTATCATTAAGCAAAAGGTTCTTCTTCTTTTCCCTTTGCCGATTAGCTAGCTAGAAAACGATATTTGCCATGTGGTGGAGTTAATTAATTATTTGGGTAAATTCAGGCACACTATGTGGTTGCATGTCCTAGATACTGCAGGTGTTTGTCTTGTTGCAGTGAGCTGTGAGACACAGTTGCATGTTAGATCATTCGATTGCTAATGTTGTTTCCTGACAGATTGGTCAACGATTTGGTTACTGACTGTGTGTGATAATTCTACAATAATTAAGATCATTAGTAAATTGAAAACGAATTGGTTGGTACATGTATATTTGGGATTAGAATGGGAGAGGTTAGTTTGGTATTAAAAAGTAGCTCGTTAATCAATTGGAGTAGTGGCGTCTTATATGTTAATGTGTGAACACGTCGGACTGAGCAAGATCTTACGTGTGGCCAAGAGGTGATGACTGGCCAGCTGAGTCGTGCAACAAATGGGTTGGTGTGGTGGGTGGTGGGAGGAGAATGTATTCCTTCTGATCCATATTATTGTCGCCTAAATGGATGTATTTTATATTGAAATATGTATATATACACTTTTTAATCAACAGGTAATATGGATCGGAGGAAGTAGCACATTGATGTAATTGCTGCGTATCTACATATTTTTTGGCTCATCGAAATGCAGCTAAAACTCATGACAAAAATCGACGACATTAGAAATCGATAACCGGTCTTTGTCTAGAGAAATAGAGAAGCCAACTCCAACAATGATATTGTATAGTTAGCATCATGCAAAGCGTGAATGAATAAAGCGTGAATCGAAGCTTTCATGTACGAGGACTGAATTCGGCTGCGAGAAGAGGAGTAGTTAGGAGGCTAGTGCAACAATTCAATGTATCTTTCATTTGCTTGCAAGAATCGAAGCTCTCTGTTGTCACTAGTGCAATCGTCATGGAGTGCTGTGGTGCCGCCTTCACAAATTTCTGTTTTCAACCTGCTGACGGCACGCGTGGGGGAATAATAATGGCCTGGAAGGACGGGGAGATTCAGGTCACATCAACGAACTGCAGCACCAACTTCGTGACCGCCCGATGCACACACACAAAGACGGGAAAGAACTGGCAGATCATCGGGGTCTATGGACCGCAGGCCGACGAGGAGAAGATCAATTTCCTCACAGACTTGCGCGCTTGCATCTCGAGCAACCAGTGCCCGCTGATATGCGCAGGTGACTTCAATCTCATCTGCTCGGCAGCAGACAAATCAACCAACAGGATTAACAGAAGACTAATGAACGCCTTTCGGAGTTTCATCTCGGACATGGAACTCAAAGACCTGTACCTTCACGGCCGCACCTACACTTGGACAAATGAACAACAGAGGGCAACGCTAGTTAAACTGGACAGGGTGCTGTTCAACGATTTGTGGCATGATCTTTTCCCCTCCTGCCTGCTACAAGGGCTGTCATCCGCCGTCAGTGATCATTGCCCGCTACTGCTCACCTGCGACACCGTTTTCAGGCATTGCAGACGATTCAGATTTGAAAACTTCTGGACACAGATGGACGGGTTTGATGAAGTGGTGGCCACGGCTTGGCAACAGCCGGTTGCATCGTCCGATGCGTTTGTTGTCCTGCACACGAAACTGGGCAGAGTGGCCGGAGCTCTTAAGAGCTGGCATGATCGGTCCACAGACCAGATGAACCGCGCAATGGATGTTGCCAACGAGATCATTTACAGATTGGACAAGGCAAGAGATTCAAGAGAACTAACACCACTAGAGCACAGGCTGCGGAACAATTTGACGATGAGACTGTTGGGATACAGTGCTCTGCAGCGATCAATCTGGAGGCAGAGATCCACCGTCAGAGGAATAAAAGAAGGAGACGCCTGCACAAAATTCTTTCACATGAAGGCCACAGCAAGAAGGAGGAAAAACACCATCCTCTCAATTCAGCATCAGGGCCAATTCTTCTCGGGACAGGAAGATAAGATGGATATTGCTTGGGAGTTCTTCTCGAAACTGCTTGGACAACCGGCTCCTAGTAGGAAGCAACTGAACTTTGGGGCACTCGGATACGCCCCAGACACGCAGCTGCTTGCACAACTCGATGATCCGTTCTCTGAAGAAGAGGTGCTCGCAGCGATCAATGACACAAAAACTGACAGAGCCCCAGGACCTGACGGCTTCACGGGCCTTTTTTTCCAAAGCTGCTGGCAAGTAATCAAGGATGACCTGATGCGGGCACTAAACAAATTTTGGAATCAGAACATGTCCAACCTACAGGCATTAAACACGGCAGTCATGATCTTGATCCCGAAGAAGGAGGGGGCCACTAGCCTAACTGATTTCAGACCAATAAGCTTGATACACAGCATTGCAAAACTCATTGCAAAAATCCTGTCCCGCAGGCTGCAACCGGTGATGAATCAGCTTGTCTCGCCTTGCCAAAGTGCTTTCATCCGGAAGAGATCGATACTTGACAATTTTATGTATGTCCATGCAATGATTCGAACCCTGAAGGCTAGAAGAACTCCTGCACTGCTTCTGAAGATTGACATCGCAAAAGCCTTCGACAGCCTCTCTTGGGAATTTCTCCTCGAGCTACTCTCCGCTAGGGGTTTTGGCATCAGATGGACGAACTGGATTTCAGGGCTGCTCGCAACATCATCCACCAGGCTGAACATCAAAAGCGATCTGTCGGAGATGATCAGACACCGCTGCGGGCTTCGACAGGGAGACCCCCTCTCCCCGCTACTCTTCGTGATCGCAATGGATACTCTGGAGGCCCTTTTTAAGACGGCTTGCAGCTACAGGGTGTTTGCCAGCATCGGTCGGATAAATATGCCCTTCCGAGTGTCGATCTATGCCGACGACGTCATTGCCTTCATCAACCCATCTAACTCAGAGATGCACGCGGCAATACGCCTCCTCGAAGCATTTCAGGAGGTCTCGGGCCTGAAGACGAACTGGGACAAGAGCACGGCCACGCCCATTCGCTGCGAGGCGATCGCCGTGGAGGCCGCCATCGAAGGCACCAACTGCTCCTCCAAGACGTTCCCAATTACCTACCTTGGGCTGCCCCTCTTGGACGGCCGCTTACGAAGAGAAGACCTGCAGCCGATCTTGGACAGTCTGGCAAAGCGGCTCAGAGGATGGAAGGCCAAGCTTATCGCGCTGCCGGGCCGGATTGAGCTCGTCCGAACCACACTCACCGCCATGGCCATATACAGATTGATGGCGATTGCACCGCCGACTTGGTTCATCAAATTTGTGGACCGACTGCGGCGTGGATTTCTATGGGCAGCAGATGAGACGGCACCGGCAGGCAGGTGCTTAGTGCGGTGGAAGGAGGTTTGCCGGCCACGGGAGTTTGGTGGCCTCGGGATCCACGACCTGCAGATGCAAGGTGCTGCACTGAGGGCAAGATGGCAATGGAGCAAATGGACTGATGACATGCGCCCCTGGCAGGATCTGATCATGGCCAGTGACCCAGCGGCGGAGGGCGTCTTTCGGGCTGCCACGGAGATCACAATCGGAGACGGGCGCAAGACAAATTTCTGGAGATCACACTGGGCTCAAGGCTGCCGGCCGGCGGACAGATGGCCAAACCTCTTCGGACACTGCAATGGTCGCCGTCTTTCACTGAGAGACGCGACCACCAGCGACAAGTGGCTAAATTATGTCAAGGCCAACCTACCCCCGGTGGTGCTGCACGAGCTCTGCGAGCTGTGGGAAGTGACTAGGAGCATAAATTTCACTGACGACCTGCCGGACAGCATTAGATGGAAGTGGACGACCTCGGGAGAGTACTCGGCGGCGTCTGCCTACAGGATGCAGTTCCAGGGATCAATCCCAACCAATGACAAGTCGCTGATCTGGAGCGCAAAGGCTGCCCCAAGAGCCAAGGCGTTTGCTTGGATCCTCCTGAGAGGGAAGTGCCTCACGGCGGATAACCTGGCGAAGAGACAGATTCCACACGACCCGCTATGCCCGCTCTGCCATAACGAGCCGGAAACGGCACGACACCTGATCGCGAGTTGCACCTTCTCGAAGCAGGTTTGGGCATCAACGACAACCTTGCTTGGCCCACCTTTTGCTGCAATTGACATGAACACCAATGGGCGCCTCAGAGACAGATTCAGGAGACAGATCAGCTCCCTCCCGAGATGCAGCAGACCAACATGGCGTGCCACTTGCCTCCTCGTCTCCTGGTGCCTCTGGAAAGAGCGCAACGCGCGAGTCTTCGAAGGGAAAGCCTGCGATGTGAACCAACTAGTCAATAGGATATCTGACGAGGCAAGGTGATGGCTGTTCGCTGGACTGGCGCCGATGAGCAAATTTTTCGAGCCGCCATGAATTGCCTCAGCAGCCGGCTGTAACTAGACATGGTGGCCGCCGCCATGTACTGGCCGTACGTGTGAGCTAGGTGTAGCGTTTACGTCTGTAACCATCTGTATGGGTTTTCAACCTCTTTCTTCGTTTTCAACCTCTTTCTTCATCAATGAGAATCAGCAGCTAGCTGTTTTCAGTCAAAAAAAAAAAACAACAAATGGAACGACGCTGTGTATATTAAAGCGGAGAGACTACGTAATACTGCCAGCTGCTTCAACACCCGGCCGAGGTAGGTAAACTAGCTTTTGTTTATATTGCTTTCAAGCAAATATAAGAAGATGCATGCGTTGTATACGTATGTGTGACCTGGCTAGCAGGTACGTAGGATAATCGAGAAGTCACACAAGATTGATAGATTAATTCTTTTTTTTTAAAAGGCGAATATATTAATATCGCGTAAATACCAATTACATCAAGCCTCTGCACCCATAAGATGTTGCAACGACATCAGGGATGCACACAGCCAAAGATAAAAATAGAAAAGAAAGGAAAAACAAAGGTCCCGCCACGGCGATCGACTTCTCTCAGCAGCCACACACAAACCACCATCAAATACAACACCCGAAAACATAAAAGGTCTTCAAAAGCAACGCCTCCAAAAAGTAAACAGAGCACAAGCACCATCGTTGCCCGATCCAAGATCTTAAGTGTTCACCTTCGATAAGTCCAAGCTCTCAAAACAATTCCTTCAGGATGGCAATTGTCAGGCACAACCAATGAAGGCCAGACATTGGTTTTTCACCCTGAAAGTCGCGGCTCGGAACCCTAGGAGCACAACCAAAAATGAATTCCCCCAGTGCTGCCACCCCCACTCGACACTGCTGCTCCTAAGAGTTACGAAACACCTGGCTGACTCCATCACCTCAAAGACTCCGTCCGTCTAACTGATCCACCGATCTCAGCCAGCATGACCTTCTCTACAACTGCCCACATCATAGAAATCGAGATGCCGACATATCCCATGGTGTCAACAAACAGTAGAGATTCGCACCACCCCATCATGGAACCTCCTAGGCTAATATGGCGTGCACGACCGAATTCGATCCGATCCAGATATCTTGGGCAGGATCTCTGGCAGTAGTTTCAGAACACTTCGATGGCCAAATTGAGGAGGACCGATCATGTAGGACATTGCCAGGATGCGAAAAGAGCACGAGGACAACCACCATTATTTTCACGGCATCAGGCCCCCATGCCGCCCCGATCCAGCCCATCGCCGTCTGCTTGTCAACATCCATGGCCTGAAGCCTGTCGACCAGAGCCCCAGGCCACGTCAGCCGACGAGGCACACGGCATCTTTGAAGCGAGCTCCACCAACCCATCCAGATTAGATCAAAGAGATTGGCAGCCCAAGCCATCGCCGCAAGCCGAGGCACACAACCGGACGAAGCACGCCACCACTCCCGTGACGAGCAGCCTCGCCGCCGCCAGATTGGAGCTGCCCCGTCGCCAGATCAGAAACGGCTCCGCCGCCAGGGATAAAGAGGAGTCGCGCCCATGAAAGACCCCGCCGTCGACAACACCGCCTAGGCTTCGCCCGGTAGAGACCCTAGGCGGCGGCGAGGGAGAGGTGTTCGAGGGGAGGACCGGCGGCCGGCGGAACTAGGTTCCCTGAGCCGCACCAGGAGCGACACCGGGGTCATTTTTCTCCGTATCGAGAGCAACCCCATTTCCCCGTTAATTAAATAACCTGTGCACGCAAACAGCGTTGCCATTTGATTATTCACCAACTAGGCAAATAAAGAAGTCACGTAGATTCTTGCATGGTTCGTGAGAAGCTAACAAGCTGTGCTTGAATTGTACTCTCTGCTTGTTGCAAGGCTGAACTGAAGTATCAAAGTGTACCATCTACATGTTCCTCAGTCCTCACTCTCTTAAGGTCTGAACTGAGATTACCATGTGAACAAGCCCATTCTTCAGCTTACATCACAAAATTGGTGCAACGCGCATATATGGACTAAAGAATATACCGGGGTTATTGGTGCAGCCATTCTTTGTCTCTTTAGACGAATCCACTTAAAACAAAAACGTGAGTCGTAAAGAAAAAGCATTTCTTATAAACTTTTCTGGAGAGGTTACACTGGTTTACAGCTAAGCCTATGAGTTTTTTTTTTGCGAAAGGAGCAATATCATTACTTAAATAGAGTTATTACATTCAAGTTGACATAGAGTCTCAACTTCCCCAGGCGCACAACGCAACCAGACAACTGTTTTAGTGAGAGTTCTTTCCATACGAGCTAGAACATGACTAGCTTTGTTCTGGGCACGTCGTACAAGCTTTATTTCATGTGTTCTAAAGTTCAGTAGCTGCTTTATGTCATTCACCATAGCAGCAGCCGGCGATCTATCAGGAACTTGGGAAGTAATCATGCGTGCTGCCGCCATGCAGTCTGTCTCGATCAACAGCCGGACTGTGCTCCTATCCAGCGCGAGGGACACCCCTTCCATGGTAGCTGCAATCTCAGCTTCAAGCCCACTTGCACAACGAGGGATGAAACAGCACGAGGCAAAGATGATGGCCCTTGTACAGTCTCTAAGAATCATGCCAGCTCCACCTGTACTCTCCTCCTCCAACCATGACCCATCAGTGTTAAGTTTCACCGATCCTAGTAGCGGTGGTGTCCATCGGTCAGGGGGTTTGTGTCATAACTACATTTCATTTGATTTTTGCTTTCTGTCCTGTCCAACATAGGAGACCGCTTAATACAAAATCGATCTGTCGATTAGTGAAGAAATTACATTAAATAAATGGAACTTGGAAATTTCTATGTATTCTTCTAGAGAAGACTAGTACTTTGTGATTACAGCTAATAAGCTATGAGTTTTCATATTTTAAGAAGGGTAATCACCAATAATAACCCTAGTTTTCTTGTAAACAAAGGAGACGAGGAGCTGGAAGGCTGAAAGGGTAGGAGAAAGTGACACTGTCATGACTTATCAGACATGGTCAGTCACCAACAGTATATATTTATCTCTCCAAAATGATCACTATTATCGACTTTCTCATCAAGAAAAAGGTTGTTCTTCTTTGCCGATTAGCTAGCTAGAAAACGATACTTGCCATGTGGTGGAGTTAATTAATTATTTGGGTAAATTCAGGCACACTATGTGGTTGCACGTCCTAGATAGTGCAGGTGTTTGTCTTGTTGCAGTGAGCTGGCAGACACACAGTTGCATGTTAGATCATTCGATTGCTATTGTTGTTTATCAGATCCCGTATCCCCTGACAGATTTTTGTCAACGATTTCGTTACTGATTGGCAGTAAAATGAAAACAAATTCGGTTTGATACATACTCCGTATATGGTTGGGATGGGAATCGGAGAGATTAGTTTGGTATTAAGAAGTAGTTAATCAATCGGACTAGTCCTTTTCCAAAAAAAATCAATCGGACTAGTGGAGTCTTATATATTAAATTGTGAACACGTCGGACTGAGCTAGATCTTACGTGTGGCCAAGAGGTGATGACTCGTTAGCTGAGTTGTGCAATATATATGGGCTCGGGTTGTGAGTGGGGGGAGGGGAATGTATCCATTTTGGAGTACTCACTGCATAGAGTGAAATGCAAAAAACTATCACAATAGCGGTGTCATTTACGAGAAATCATCATTTTACAAACCATGGTAAAAATCGCCACACTGAAATAGTGATAGTGACAAAATACACTGACAGGAAATGTTAAGTGAATTGTTGATGTCACTAGTTGGCCGAGTCCGTCCGTCATGCTGAGTTAGTAGAAAAAAGTGCCATGCATGTGGGCAAAAAACAGCCACCTCTTTTTCCTCCTCCTGCTTCTCCTCCTTCACTCTGAGCCATTTCACCAAGCACCACGTGTGCATCTCCTCTCTTCATCCTCCTCTCTCTCCTCGTGCTGCCCATGACCATGTTCGTGCTGCTCATTACTAAGACCGTCGGCGACACCTTCAACCCCTACGAGATCATCATCGACTTCAAGGGGCTCCCGTTCCTGGAGCCCAAGCCGAAGCTGTGGATGAAGGACCTCACCGTCGGCGAGCTCTCCGCAGCCAAGCTGCGCACCATCAGCCTCCAGGTCGTCGAGAAGGTGTCTACTATTCTCGAGGTGCTCCGGAACACCAGCCACAACGGGTTCCCCGTGGTGGACCGCCGAGGCCCGGGGTTTCGGAGCCGCACGGACTCGTGCTCTGGTCGCACCTCGTCATTGTCCTCAGGAAGCAGTAGTTCCCTTTAGAGAAGAGGAGGAAGGAGAGGTGGGAGGTCAGGGAGCGGTTCTCGTCGATGGAGCTATGTGACATAGGGATGGAAGTTTTGCCCATGGGTATGGGTACCCACGGGTACCCTACCCAAAAACAGCGGGCGTGAGTAGGACTTGGTAAAGATATTGTATCCATGGGTAATGGGTACCCATACCGGCAAAATATATGGTAGGGTATGGGTATAAAATTGCGTCCATGGGTTACCTAATGGATACTGTCATGGATTTGTCACGACAACTGTCCTAGTGTAAGGACTTAGTCGTGGGGCCAACGCATCTAACTGGTAGCTTGATAGGGGTTGAGCGGGACGAGAGACGCGGGGCGGTTTACCCAGGTTCGGCCCCTCCGATGGAGGTAAAAGCCTACGTCCTGCTTGTCTTAGTATTGATGATGATGACGATCTCGGTTACAAGGGTGCGGAGTCGCTACCTCTAATCTCGAGACCCTCTAATCTGACTATCTCGGATGACCTGTCTGTCTGACCTGTATCGAGACGTCTAAAACCCTGACCCTCTTGGGGTGACCCGCCCCTCCTTATAAAGGCTGAAGGGGCGGTTTACATGTAGAGTCTAAGTCGGATTGAGACTTAACTTACTATGACTTCCCATCGTGGGATTCTCTTCATGGGCTTCTGAGTCCCGGGCTTCTTAACTCTCCCGGGCGGCTTATACCGGGCGGCTTAGCTCCGGGCGGCTTACAACCGGGCTTATCTTCAAGACTCGTCTTCGGGGACTCGTCTCCGGGACCTAACTGTCTGCCAGGAAACACTGTTCACCGGGTCAACACTGTTTGCCGGGTTAACATCCTGGCACTGTAGCAGCCGGGTTAACATCCTGGTACTGTAGCAGCCGGGCTAACATCCTGGCACTGTAGCAACCGGGTTAACATCCTGGCACTGTAGCAGCCGGGTTACAATTGTCTGTCAGGTTACAATTGTCTGCCAGGTTAGAACTGTAACCGGGTCATAATCATTCCGGGTCATACCGCGGGGTATATCCCCGACATTAGCCCCCAGGTTAGCTTGAATTTATTCATGATAACCTCCTGAAATAAGAATATGTAAAGGGACCAGTTCACTCAAAAATACCAGTTGATCAGCTCCTGAAAATTCTGAAACTCTGTCATATCAATATACTGACGCTGGCTCCTTGAAGAAAAAATAACCCTTATTATCAACTGCCTTGGCTTGACAAATTTGCTTGGTTCCTCATAACTGAGAATTTGAAGACATGGCTTCCTCATATCCATATTACCTGTAGCCCCCAAGTCTTAAGAAGGAAAACATAATGATGGCCTTAAGACTTGCTTCATATTACCTGGATTGCTCATCTAAGTCACCAGTCATAAGTTGAATATTCCACATATGTAGCCCCCAAGTGTCGGGTTGTCTTGCCTGCAGCAACCTGGGACTTGTAACTGTCTTATACCTTATAAAGCTTCAGCTGGTGTAGCCCCCAAGGGCCGGCTCATCAATGTTTGATGCGCCGGGTCTTCAATTTGGACCTTATAATCTGTTTAAACAACTGAGTACTGTAGCCCCCAAGTGCCAGGTCGCATGCCTGCAGCGACTTGGGACTTTTTAGAAAAAAATGATCTGAGCGGTGTAGCCCCCTGCCGGGTCAGTAAGAAGTACTGGGCTGGGACTTAGAAAAATATAGAAAGGCCGGCTCATCTCCTTGAGATAACAGGGTCTTGTTGACAATATAATGATTTGAAAACCAGCTTGCATTAGCCTCCAAGTGCCGTGATGCATGCTTGCAGCGACATGGGACTTTGCATACTTGATATAAACTGGACTTGAATAATGTAGCCCCCAAGTGCCGGGTCGTCTGCCTGCGGCGACTCGGGACTATGTGAGAATAATATGACGCACCATAATTTGAATGAATCCTTGACTGTGGTTGTAACCCGGTATGAATATCCTGCAATAATGCCTTTATCCTTGAGATAAAAATCCCTGCTCGTGGTTGCGGTGCAACCCGGCAAATATATGTTTGGAAAAATCCATGATGAAGATCCAGCCATGTTGGCTATTAAAGATCTATTTGTTCTGGCGGCTTATCTTAGGAGACAAGACCTGCAAAAATAAACAAAACAGAGTATGTTCTGCGTTGTTGTAAGGGCGGCTTGAAAAAGCACAACCCGGAGATGTTAGAATCTCGTATAGCCTTGCTTCTTCTTTCATAATCTTGCTCTGACCCGGTTTGGCAAACCGGCATGATATATAAGTATGATGAAATGCATGATGTAATGTATGATGTATGATGCTCTTGCTTCGCCTTTTATTCTCGAAATTTCATATGATGGTTCTTCTGGGTGGACTCGATGCTTGAACTCATACCAGTGCAGGGTCTCTAACGAGAGTGACCGTCAACTCCTTTGAACGGCTCAGGGTCTCTGGACGAGATTAACTGATAAGAGCGCAGCGAACCAGAAAGAGACGCAACAGGGTATGAGCACCCGTAGAGCCCATAAGCTACTTCTCACGTGACGTAAATCCATCGTTTGAACCTCAAGGGTACGACGGGCCACTTGGCGGAGAGTACGCAACAGATGGGAGAGTTTGCCTCGCCGCTGTAAGAGGCCCTTGCAGGGGGTAAGTTTTAGAACTCGCTGCACCCCTGGCAAAACGGCAGCAACTTACAGGCAGGTATAACCCGGCCTTGCAGATGAGAGAGTTTGCCTCGCCGCTGTAAGAGGCCCTTGCAGGGGGTAAGTTTTAGAACTCGCTCCACCCCTGGCAAAGCGGCAGCTACTTACAGGCAGGTATAACCCAGCCTTGCAGATCGGAAAAGGGGGTAAGTTCACAACTCGCTGCACCCCTAGTGATCTTTGTTGACGGAGTCAACGTTTTGGGTCCACAACCCGCCTTACAGTGGCTGAAGAGCCTGATCGAGAGGGTTGAAACTTAATCCGGTGGGTTGAAAGCCCCCAAACGACCTTGTTGACGGAGTCAACTTTTTGGGTATACAACCCGCCTTACGTTGGCTGAAGAGCCTGATCGAGAGGGTTGAAGCTTAACCCGGTGGGTTGAAAGCCCCCAAACGACTTTGTTGAAGTATCAACATTGTGGCAGCATCTTATAAGCCGCCATCTTGTATGAAGAAACAGCAGAAGCCCCCAAGCTGAACGGTGCATCATGGCGGCTCGTCTTCTTGGGTAACTTTTAATCCTTCCGCCAATAATGTAGTAACCCCCGAGTCTTAAGTTGACTCGAAGTGGCGACTTGATAATCTCCACTGAAGGTTGAAGTTGACCGTGGCGGGTTAGATGATCCCGTATTAATTGTTTCAATAATCCGGTCGATGGTTCGTCCCGGCTGGTTGTTGAAGTTAACCAAACTGCAATGGCGGCGACTTGTGCGCCTGTCCGTTTGGGCGGCTCGTATAGACGAACACTGCACCGATATGCTGATGTAGATCACTGTGGGCGGCGTCTTGCGCTCGTCCGTTGGGCGGCTCGTACAAGCGAGCACTGCACCGATATGTTGTAGATCAAATTGTGGGCGGCGTCTTGCGCGCGTCCGTTGGGCGGCTTGTACAGGCGAGCACGACACCAGTATGCCAATGTAGATTGGACCGCAGGGGCGGCGACTTGCGCGCGCCCGCTGAGCTGTTTGTATGGATAGCTCCGGTGTGTTGATGTAGACGTAGAAGTCAGTCGCGGCGTTGTAAGCCGGTGCGGTCACGAGAGACGGCCGTGGCGTTGTAAGCCGGCGCGGACGGGAGAGTCGGCCGCGGGTGTTATAAGCCAGCGCGGATGGGTGACTCGGTCGCGGGCGTTGTAAGCCGGCATGGACGGGTGACTCGGCCGCGAGCGTTTTGTAAACCGGCGCGAACGTATGAGTCGCCCGCGGGTTGATGTAGACCGGACCACAGTAGCGGCGGCTTGCATACGTTCGCTGAGTAGTTTGTGCAAGGAGGCACGGTCCCGGCAACTTGAGGTGGATCGGACCACAGGTGGTTTCCGTGCGTCCGTTGGACAACTCGTACGGGCGGGTGCTGATGTAAGCTTTGTACCCGCAGTACGACGGTCTCTTTGGCAGTCCTGCATAAAGACATCACAGACGAGAGTAATTGTTCTCGAAGGGATAAAAATACATCAACAAAAATTGACTGGGTTGACTTCACCTGATACGTCCCGACGACCAGCTGAGTCATATATAGCGTCCGTGGATCACCTCCCGTAATTCCAACAGCGATTGAGTTACTCTCCCGAGGCCGCAGCGGAGGTGGCGACTCAGCCACGGCGGCTCGGAGACGGTGCTAGACCGGGGCGGCTCGGCGGTGACAGGCATTGCGTCAAAGAAGTCCAGCGTGGCGACTTGATGTGGTGAAGGACCACGGCGTGTTGACAAGGCGGGTCCCCACCTTTTATTTTTTTGGTACACGAAACAATCTTTGACTTTTAGTCCGTAGACACGCGGACAGCCAGCTACTCATCCCAAACAGGCACCCGGACCCACTGTAGCGGAGGCTGCTAGCGGCTCAGCAGGGCCAGCAGTCCGGAGGTGAGGCGCAGAGCCGCTTCGAGGTGAAGCCTGCCGGGCAGTCGGAGCAGAGCCGGCGTGAGGGCGGCCCATTGGAACGGGCGTGCAGCGAGCGGGCGGAGACGGCGCGCGGCTGAACGAGGGGGCGCGCGTACTCGCAGGAGGCGGCGGCTCAATGCACGGCAGCGGCTCACAGGCGCGGCGGGAGGAGCTACGCGGCGCGGGAGCGAGGCGGAGGCCGCGCCGGCGGCTCGGTGGTGCTAGGCCGAGGCGGAAGCGACGCGCGTGTGCAGCTGGGAGCCGGCGACCGGCGCGCGGAGGCTAGCGCCGCGGCGGCTTGAGGCGCAGAGGTGAGGACGAACGCGGCGGAGGCGAGCAGGCATGTTTCAGAGATGAGGCGCGGCAATGACTTGGTGCGCCGGCGACGGCGGCTTTAAGCGGAGCACCCCAACGAGTCGGCGTGTGGAGGCGAGCGGCAACGGCTCAAGGCGCGGCGGCCCACGGCACGGCGGCAGCTCTAGGCGCAGGCGGCGGCTCGACGCCTACTCCAGCAGGGGTAGCTCGGCGGTAGCGGCGAGTTAGCGGGCGAAGCGCGGGCGAGCAGAAGGTGCGTGGAGGCGGGGCACGAGCGCCCAAGAGCCGCCCGGAGCTGCGCGTGGAGGCGGGGCGCGCGCGGCTGGTGCATGAAGCGAGGCGAGGTGGAAGCATGGGGTGCTGACGCTCGTCGGGGGTGTTTGGAGGACGCAGGGTCTATGGGGAAGCCGAGCCTGCAACAGCGCGGCGGGTGAAGCGAGGCTGGGTCGGCCACGGCACCCCGGGCGGGGCGCGAGGTGAAGCTTGCCGCGGGGTGGAAACCGAGCCCATGACGGCGGAGGCAAGTTCGTGGTGGCGGATTTTGGTGAGGCGAGAGAGGCAAGGCTTCTCGGCCGCGGCGGCTTCTCGGCCGCGGTGGCTTACGGCGACGGAGGAGGCGAGTCTGAGCCGAAAAACGGCTCAACGCGACATGGCGCGAGGTGGGCGACGGCTTCGGAAGCGAAGTCGCGGTCGTGGCCGCGGGGTGGCGGCTTGGTGACTTGCGGTAGGGGCGGAAGCATTTGCACAGCATAGCGACGCGGGAGCAGAAGCACGGCAGCGGCGGCTGGCTGTAGACGCGGTTATGGTGGAGCTGAGGCGAGCCGGAGCGAGCGCTCGGCCGGTCGGCATGGCGGCTCGCGCGGGGCGGTCCGCTGCGGGGCGCAGGGTGCGCGCGAGGGCGAGGTGATTCGGCGCGAGGCTGCTGGAGTTGCTCGGCGGCTCAAGCGGAGGCGGAGCGAGGTGAGCACCGCAGAGGTAAGGCGGCTCAAGGCGGGGTGAAGTAGATGGAGCGGGCCACTGCGGCGCAACGCGGGGCGCCCGCTGGTGAGGCGGATGGATGCGGCGTCAGGAGCACGGCGGCTTGAATCCGCGGTGGCTCGCTGGCGGCGTCTGTGGCCGGGTCGCGGTTCGGCCCACTCGAGACAAGGCGGCGGCTTGTAGCGGCCGAGTTGAAGACGGCCAGCGCAGACGGCTCGTGGCGGAGGCAGTCCGGTTTGGCGCAGATGGCTCGGAGTCAGCTAAGGGCGAGGCGACTCGACGCACTGCCGGCGACTCGGAGGCGGCTTGCTGAGAGGCGGAGTCCAACTCGGAAACAAAGGCCGAGCAATGATGATGAAGTCCGGCAAGGCAAAGGCCGGCGGGGCGTGCTCGGGGCGGCGGCTGGGCCACGACGGGGACGGAGCACGGCCAGGGCGGCTCGGACGTGGGTCGTAGCTGGCCACGGTGGCGGTGACCAGGCCGGGGCGATTCGGAGGCGAGGCCAGGCGCGGCTTGGCGCTGACCCGCCGTAGAGGAGGCGGCTCGACGGCGGCTCGCGCGCTGCGGGTGACTCGGCAACGAAGCAGAGTCCGGGTCGTGGTTGATTGAACTTTGTCTGTGTCCTTTCCTTCTTTTTGATCCGGTCAATGGATACCGTAACAGGAGGCCTCTTTGAACGTATAATTGCAGTACGGCCTTTGATCTTGGCGACTTAGACAACAATCGAGCAAATCACAGGACGGCGGCGAACAAAAAATCGCAACCCTAATTTTTACTTGAACTCAATTTTGTATCTTCCGCTGTCGAAAACTTCTTTGATCTTGACTGATGAACTTGTAGTTGATGTGAATCCTTCCATGCTGAATCTTTCTTCACCCAAAAAATCGCGAACTTTTCAATCCCTAGGAGAAATCCCTACAAGAACTCAACACCACCGTGCGTTGCCCCACGGTGGGCGCCAACTGTCGTGGATTTGTCACGGCAACTGTCCTAGTGTAAGGACTTAGTCGTGAGGCCAACGCATCTAACTGGTAGCTTGAGAGGGGTTGAGCGGGACGAGAGACGCGGGGCGGTTTACCCAGGTTCGGCCCCTCCGATGGAGGTAAAAGCCTACGTCCTGCTTGTCTTAGTATTGATGATGATGACGATCTCGGTTACAAGGGTGCGGAGTCGCTACCTCTAATCTCGAGACCCTCTAATCTGACTATCTCGGATGACCTGTCTGTCTGACCTGTATCGAGACGTCTAAAACCCTGACCCTCTTGGGGTGACCCGCCCCTCCTTATAAAGGCTGAAGGGGCGGTTTACATGTAGAGTCTAAGTCGGATTGAGACTTAACTTACTATGACTTCCCATCGTGGGCTTCTCTTCATGGGCTTCTGAGTCCCGGGCTTCTTAACTCTCCCGGGCGGCTTAGCTCCGGGCGGCTTACAACCGGGCTTATCTTCAAGACTCGTCTTCGGGACCTAACTGTCTGCCAGGAAACACTGTTCACCGGGTTAACATCCTGGCACTGTAGCAGCCGGGTTAACATCCTGGCACTGTAGCAGCCGGGTTAACATCCTGGCACTGTAGCAGCCGGGTTACAATTGTCTGCCGGGTTACAATTGTCTGCCAGGTTAGAACTGTAACCGGGTCATAATCATTCCGCGTCATACCGCGGGGTATATCCCCGACAGATACCTAGATGGAATTATTAAATTAAAATAACCCCTCTGACATGTGGGGTCAACATTGAAGTCATATGGCCCAACTCTCGATCACTTATTCCCTAAACGAGCCATAGCAAATAAGACCGCAACCACCAACTCACCACTCCTCCTACGTCCTATGTGACTCCTCGCAATGATGAAATATCACCTGATCACCAATGGACTCTTGTCCAATTCTCGAATCGACGATCTCCAGTTCTCATCACCGCCTCCCACTATGCCAGGCTTCCACTAACTGCTTATTTTACTCCCTTGTTGCACGCAACTTGCCACCCACTAGAGGAGGCTGTGTTGGTGCTAGATTAATAACTCATCATCACTTGAATTTTAGACTTTTTTTTCTACTTCTTCAAAATGTAAATACTATATATTGTACCCATTGAATACCCATAGGGTATAGGATACCCGATGGGTAGGCGCATGGATAACAATTTGTGTCCATGGATATTGAAATGGTGGGTATAGAAAGATTTTATTGGTATAGGTTTGGGAAGAAGGGGGTGTACCCACCCATACCCTACCCATTGCTATCTCTAATCTGACAAGAACTGCAAGATCGACGTCATCGATCTCATGCCTACGTCGACCTCTACCCCTCAACGAACACGACACCCTACACCATTGTGGAGACCATTTTTTTGAAAATGGAAATATATTAATATCGCGAAGATATCAATTACACCCAGACTTTGCACCAGCAAGATATCACAAAGACATCCAGGATGCACACAGTCCGAAAAGAAAACTAGTTTTTCTCATTGCTTTCAAGCAAATATAAAGAAAATGCATGCGTTGTATGTATGCGTGGCCTGGCTAGGTTGTTAGGCTAATCGACCTAGCAGAAGTCGCGCTAGATTGATTGGTTGATTAAATAATCTGTGCACGCAAACAGCGTTGCCATTTGATTATTCACCAACTAGCTAGTATGCAATATAGAAAGTCACGTAGATTCATGCGTGGTTCGTCACAAGCTGACGAGCTGTGCTTGAATTGTACTCTCTGCTTGATGCAAGGCTGAACTGAAGTACCAAAGTGTACAATCAATCTACATGGTCCTCACTGTCTCAAGGTCTGAACTGAGATTACCATGTGAACAAGCCCATTCTTCAGCTTACATCAGAAGATTGGTGCAACAACACGCATATATGGACTAAATAATATACCGGGGTTATTGGTGCAGCCATTCTTTGTCTCTTTAGACGACTCCACTTAAAACAAAAACGTCGAGTCATAAAGAAAAACATTTTCTATAAATTCTCCTAGAGAGATCACATTGGTTTACAGCTAAGCCTGTGAGTTGTCATCGTGCAAGAAGTTGATCGCCAATGATCACCCTAGTTTTCTTGTAAACAAAAAAGATGATGAGCTGGACAGCTGAAAGAGTAGGAGAAAACGACATTGCTACGACACCAACATTAATTTTAGTATCTCCCCATATCCAAATAAGATTATTGTTGACTTTAATATTTGGAAAGCTTTCTTTCCCCCTCACCTGTTAGCTAGAAAATGATGGTCGCCATGTCACGAGATTAATAAACTAAAATGCAGGAACATGTGGCTGAACGTACAGATACACTATTGTACTATAGCTTTTGGCTGGTTTCTTTGTGTTGTCAGTTGTGTGATACAGGGGCATGTTAGATCATTCGAGTGCTAATGTTGTTTATCATATCTGATATCTTTGTCAGATTTGTCAATGATTATGGCTGTTCATATTGAATGTTCTGCGTACACTAATTGACGTCATCTCTAAAATGAAAGCGAATTAATTTTGTTTTTGATGCATACACTTATGATGAGAATGTGAGAGGTTATATTAGAAGGAATTGGCCAAGTTGGTCGGATTAGTACTTTAGTAGGGTCTTGCTTATATGTTAATGTGTGTGAACACGTCTGACCCATGAGACAAGTGGTTGTGTATATGTCACTATTTGTTAGAAAACCCATAATAATGCTGGTGGGGTTTTCGGACTTGGGAATACGCGGAGTAACTTCGAGAGTGATGTTTTATCTGTGAGAGTGTTAGTGAGATAACATGATTTTGTTTTTATTTTTTCTTGTTGAAATTCAGGTGACATAGCTGAAGCATGTGATACACAAAATCTATTGCACTTTGCTTGTTGCAGATGGCAGAGTTTAACTGAAATGAGTCTGAACTGTATCATCTACGAAGTCTGAACTCAGTTGAAGATATAGTTGGTGAGTTGAGAACTTGAGATTACCATGTGAACAAGCCCATGCATGCTTCATATTAGATCACACGATTGGCCTTCTTATGAGCACTAAATAAATAGAACTGTTTTTGTCTCGGTTTTCTTTCTCCGAGTCCGCTTAATACAAAATCGATCTGTTAATTCATAAAATAAAAAACTATTCTTTACAGTACAAAAATGAATGGAAATATTCTTTACAGTACAAAAATGTCTGTTAAACAAAGACATTTCTATGTATTGTTCTAGAAAAGATTACTAGTACGTGATTACAGCTAAGATGTGAGTTGTCATAGTGTAAGGAGGTTAATCACCAATGATAACCCTAGTTTTCTTGTAAACAAAGGAGTTGAGAAGCTGGAGGGCTGAAAGAGTAGAAGAAAGTGACACTGTCATGACTCATGAGACATGGTCAGTCACCAGCAGTATATATTTATCTCTCCAAAGAGGATCATTATTATCGACTTTATCATCATTAAGCAAAAGCAGCTTCTTGTTTTCCCCTTTGTCCATCAGCTAGCTAGAAATCGTTAGTTAACATGTGGCGGAGTTAATTATTCGGTTAAATTAGTTGCACGTACTAGAAACTACAGGTGTTTGTCTTGTTGCTTCGAGCTGTCAGACGCAATGTTGTTTACCAGATCCGGTATCTCTCTGTCAGATTTGTCAACGATTCGGGTACTGATTGTGTCTGATAATCTTATATTTACTAATTGAAAGCACCAAGGAAGCCTCCACGTTAATCCTCAAAAGAACATAAAATTAGCCTTAGGATATAAATTGGATGGCTAGGATCAAATAAGGGATCATGGTACTTTTTTGTTGAGACGCTGGAGTCCTAGAAGATAAGGACTCGTGGATTTTCTTTTTATTCTATAGAGTCCTAGAAAGATGACATATATACTAAACAAGGATTTCTGAACGGAAAGTCCTATTCTACTCCCGAGCTCAAATGCTCCCTCGTGAACAGTAAAATCGAAAAAAATAGTAAAATAATTCAAAAATTTCTGATTTTTTTTAGCAAACTTTGAAAAATGTTTTTCATGCATACCAAAATTCAGCACGAAATAACATTCGTGGAAGTCGCAGTGAAAAAAACAAAATCAACAGTCCAAAATGTATCCAAAACTAGCATTTTTGGAGCAGCGATTTTGTTTTTTTGCCACGACTTCCACAAATGTTATTTCGAGCTGAAATTTTGCAAGCATACAGAACATTTGTCAAAGTTTACCACAAAAAAAATTCAGAATTTTTTGAATGTTTTATAAGTTTTTTCGATTTTACTGTTGATGCGGGAGCATATGAGCTCGGGAGCAAAAACTCCATGCCCCTGAACGGAAAGTCCTATTCTACTAAACACACATTCATGTTCTTAAAAAAAGGCATCTACACCACGTACTAAAAAAGGATTTCTCATCACCCACGTACAGCGATTCAATAAAACATATGCACACATGTCTATGTTAAAAAAAACATACATGCGGCTATATGTACAGAAAAATGAGTCCTTAACACCGACGTACATGTTCTATAAGAAACAAAAACGACATCTATCATGTATAGTGCAAAAGTATTCATCAACACCCACGTCCAGCCATTCAAAGAACACACACACACCTCCGATCCATTGTTCCAATAAAAAACATATTTTTTTTTAACATAGTACAATTCAAGTCGCGCACATACACGAGGAAACAGTCACCCCTATGAACACACACATGCATACCCTATCCCTAGGATCACGTCATGGAGAATCTATGCCAACATATCACCTTAAGATTGACGAAAGTCGCCACACACGCATTCGTAGTCGACGGGAACGTCTCCTCCCACTGAACGCACATAGCCGGAAGGCCTGGAATAAATCCAAGAAAAAGCAAGCACCAATGTCAAGTCTGGGACTTAAACTGCATGGCTTAGGGTAGCTTCATACATACACTTTCTTAACCCTATATCTTTTCATTATAATTGAATGATATGTCATTATATTTAGAGAGTACTCTTACAGTGTACTTACATTTTTAAAATTTTCTTATTTGGTTTTCTCTATGTGCTCCTACGGTTGTGCGCCATCGACTAATCACCAGAGGAAAGAGGCTACCCGGGAGTACTGATAGAATGCGACATGGTGAGTTCCACCTACGAAAATGGTTGAAGCATCTCATGTTTTTTTTTCTGCTGAAATCATCTTCATGCCATCTTTAATCACAATGCCTGAATTATATTTTTGCCCCATCCTTGCATGTATGATATATAGGCAACGCATATGCTTACCCAACATTAATGCATGTGCTAATTTCTGTTATTACAATATTTATCTACTACATAATTATATATTATCCACGAAAGGAGGTATTCTCAATATATCCTTCATCTTTACCCTTTTTGCATAGTTGATTGTCATGATTTCAAACGCTGCAAAAAGTTGTAGCATCGATGTGACACAGTTGGAAGCATACCATTCAACGATGAACGGACTAAATGTATGTAAGATTTACACGCATTAATTGGTTTCTAACAATCACATAAACTGATTTATCTTTCTAATGATTATCCTAAAAAGTATGTTACCAAGTCTATTTCCTATTTCTTTGAAATACTTGGTGATATCGCTGAAATTTGAATTATTTGAAAAGATTTTTTTTTGGCTTCTTGAAATTACTAGCCCGTGCAGGTGCATGGGTTGACGACTAGTTCTAGACTAATTGCCGTCATTAGTATAATGAAAATTCATTCAGTTTGGTGCATATATGGTTGGGGATGAGAGTCATTAAAAAAGGAGTTAATCAGTCGGACTAGTCTGATCTTATATGTTAATGCGTGAACACGTTGGACTGAGCAAGATCTTACGTGTGCCCAAGAGG
Source organism: Elymus sibiricus (assembly GCA_039707655.1). Lineage (NCBI taxonomy): Eukaryota > Viridiplantae > Streptophyta > Magnoliopsida > Poales > Poaceae > Elymus > Elymus sibiricus. Next base: position 32,067,741 of record CM077675.1, read on the forward strand.
TGATGACTGGTCAGCTGAGTTGTTCAACAAATGGGATGGTGTGGTGAGTGGTGGGAGGAGAATGGACCGTATTGAGTATTTGGTGCGTATTTACGTATTTTTTGGCTCATCAAAGTGCTGCAACAAATCATGAGAAAAATCGGCGGCACTGACATCAGAAATCAATGACCAGTCGTCTCGAAAAACAAAATAGACAAATCCAGCGATAATATTTTATAGTTCGTATCATGTAAAGCGTGAATGAATAGAGTACTTGTTGATCAAAATGTCGTTTTGACAAATGAAACAACAATTAAAGCGGAGGGACTACATAATACTTCCAGCTGGTTCAACACCTGGCCGAGGTAGGTAAACTAGTTTTTGTTTATTGCTTTCAAGCAAATATAAGAAGATGCATGCGTTGTACGTATGTGTGAACTGGCTAGCTGGTAGGTTAATCGACCTAGCAAAAGTCGCACTAGATCGATTGGTTGATTAAATAACATGTTCACGCAAACGCTGTTCACCGATTAGTAGGCAATAAGACTACTCACATAGTAACATGCATATGTTACTAGTCTAATCTCTATAGTGATGATTAATATATATGTGGTGTCATACAACACTTTTCTTATTAGGTTATAGATTTATCTACCCATAGTATGAGTAACTACTATATTTCTCAAATCATCTATTTTCTCATTAAATCATTGTCACATAAGCAATTTTGCCGAGTTGAACCCTATGTTACTATTGAAGTTACTCCCACTATGACCAGTCTAAAGAAAGTCGCGTGGTTCGTCACAAGCTGAGCGGTGCTTGAATTGTACTCTCTGATCACTGTCTGAACGTCTGAACTGACATTACGATGTGAACACGCTTCCTTGCCAGAAAACGCACGCAATTCTCTTGTGTGATCTTAAAAAAAGAACATGCAAACAGGCCCATTCTTCAGCTTACATCAGAAGATTGGTGCAACACGCATATCTGTGGGCTAAATAATATACCGGAGTTATTTGTCTCTTTAGACGAGTCCGCTTACAACAAAAACGTCTATTCGTAAACAAAAACACTTCCTATAAAATCTTCTGAAGAGATTATATTGGTTTATAGCCAAGCCTGTGAGTCGGCATCATGCAAGAAGTTGATCACCCTAGTTTTCTTGTAAACGACATAGATGATGAACTGGACAGCTGAAAGGGTAGGAGAAAGCGACACTGCTACGGGACCAACATAATCTTAGGATCTCTTCATATCCAAAGAGGATTATTGTTGGCTTTAATATTTACGAAAGTCTTCTTTCCCTCTCACCAGTTAGCTAGAACACGATGGTCGCATGTCGTGAGATTAATAAACTAAAATACAGGTATCATGTGGCTGAACGTGCAGATACATTATTGTACAATAGCTTCTGGCTGGTTTCTTTGTGATGTCAGTTCTGTGATACAGGCGCATGTTAGATCATTCGAGTGCTAATGCTGTTTAAAAGATCTGATATCTCTGTCAGATTTGTCAAGTATTATGATTGTTCATATTGAATGTTCTACGTACACTAATTGACGTCATCTCTAAAATGAAAACGAATTAATTTGGTTTTTGATGCATATATATTTAGGATGAGAATGTGAGAGGTTATATTAGCTGGTACTTCTTATTTAATGAAGACCACTCCATTGCAAAACAAGCCTTTTTGTGTCATCGAGCATCGTGTAGGATTTCTATTTATCCACATGTCCGCCAAATGCGAACATTTTTTCCATTGCCAAATTTCCAGACCAATTCCTTATTTAGTGGATGACGGATTGACTGAGAAAATAGAGTCTACTAATTTGCCATTAGGGTAATTCTCCCTCCTTTTCGGTTTATAGGGGTCAAATCTGAAATCTCATCAACCGAGGTACACTGTGAGTGGATGACACGGGTTTTGTGGATACAAAACTGTCCAATGAAATATTCTCCACTTATTCAACTTTCGAGGGAATAAGTGCATCACCCTCCCTCTCATTGAACTAGCATGGTACATGTAGAATAAGATGCATGCATGACCACTAATTCTCTCACTCTCATTCAATGTGACGTGTGATTCAAAGTTTTTTTAACTCAATGGGACTCAAAGTGAGCCTAATATAATGAAAATCTGAAACTTTTGAGATGAGCCCTATAAACCGGAAAAGAGAGAGTACTTGGATTTCAATACTCTAGCGCATAAACTGTGAGGGAACACAAGAAGGCGTCATGCTTCCCATGCTAGCAAAGCCTGATTGAATAGCTGGAAATCCCTGAAACCAAGACCACCTTATGCCTTTTGCTTATTCATTTTCCTCCACCTTATGTCTTCATCTTTCCCTTTTCAGCACCCCAAAAGATATTACAAACTATTCAGTTAAGATCATAACAGATTTCCATTGGGAGTTTAAAGACACTCATAATGTATGTAGGGATAGCCCGTGGGACTTACTTTAGCAGTACTTCCTTTCCGGCTTGGTGGGTGGTCATTAGAAGAAAACATACGCGCTTAGCTAACTTAACTTGGAGGTTCTGATATTTCCCTTGGTCATATACGCCCATCCGGGGTTGGATAACCTCAATATTTTTCTTCAAAACCATGACACCATTTGAAACTGGTACTTAACGAATGTCAAAAATTTATCGGGACATGAGCTTCCGAATAAGAGGGTGCATCCCGAGGGTTTAGAAGTTGCTATGTAGATACCGCTGATAGCATTAGCCTGTTGATCAAATGACTTAAATAACATTAAAGTATCATATGCGAAAATAAGATGTGAAATACCAGACGCCCTTCTACTTATCTTGAGAGGAGAAATATTGCCTGATTCAATACTCTCATTCACAAGAGATGAGAGACCGTCAGCAACAAACGGAAACAAATATGGGGATAATGGATCACCTTGTCGAAGTCCGCACATCGGTGCAAATGAACTAGAGATGGCTCCATTAAATTTATGGAATATCTCACCAAGGTCACACAAGAAATTATCCAATCTACCAATTGGTTAACGAAGCCAAACTTTTGCAATTTGCTTAAAGTAAGACCAATCAACCTGATCATAAGCCTTAGAGAGATCAAGGTTATGCGCAGTAGCTCCTCGTGGGGTCTTTTTCATGCTTGATATGGTGGATGCACTCAAAGGCCACCAGCACATTATCAGTAATCATACGCCCCGGAATAAAGGTGCTTTGGGACAGTGAAATAATATCATCCAGACATGCAGGAATCTATTTGCCAAACACTTTCAAACAACCTTATAAATTATGTTATATAGACTAATAGGCCTAAAATCTGTGATCTTGATAGGGTTAGGAATTTTTGGGATCATGACAATCACCGTATCATTTACCTCTGGGAGCATAATACCGCAACGAAAGAACTCCTTAACATCTGCAATGACACCGTCTTTAGCAGTGGCCCAATTATGCTGGAAAAAATACGTCAGGAAACCGTCTGGACTAGATGCCTTAAGAGGACCAATCCGGAATAGAGCGCCTACAATTTCTCGATCCAAGAACTCATTACATAAGGCAGTGTTAGTTTGATCATCAACAAGATTATAATTAGATCAATAATAGGTGATGGATCAAGGGTATGATCGGCAGATAAAATCTCCTGGAAGTAACTTCTTACTGCCTTAACCATCTCTTTGCTCTCTATAAATGTGTTCCCTTGCAGACCTTCCAAATTTTTTTCTGTTTTTTCTAGCACGCCAACTAGCATTTGCACGAAAAAATTGCCCATCCTTAAGCCACGTGTCATGACCTTCCAGTTTGTACACGAAGTGCATCCAGTTTTTGCCGTAACCCTCTCAGCTTTTTAGCACAAACTATGTGGGTGAAATGATGATACCATGCCAAGTTTCAACCTTTTCAGAGTTCATTTGTAGTGCTTTTCAATTTCAGGGTCATAGGGGTTCTGAAATTTTCAAACTCTACCCCCCCCCCCCCCCCCCCCGTGGACCGCCTTTTTTAGGTTTGTAGAAAATAAACAAAAATGATAAAATCTTTAAAAAATACAATCCTTTGAGATGTAGTTAGGTTTTAGTGTCTAGTTGGTATAGAAATTTTGAAATATGAATTTTGACCGTTTCTGCAAAAAAACGGAAAAAATGTAAAACAGCCATAACTTCTGCATACGATGTCGGAAAAAAAAGTTTAATATATCAAAAAAAACTAGAGAAAAATTGGGACTCAATTTCACCGGGTTACCCGGGGTTAACCCGGTGAAGTTTTCTCAGATTCTCGAAATTCCAAAAGTAAAAAAAGTTATTTCAAAAAGAAGATTTTTTCCTACAAAATCAAAAAAAAAATTAAAAAATTAATTTTATTTAAAAATAAATAAATGATGTCATATTTGGATTCCTCACATTTTTCTGATAATAATGGATATATTATTTGTTGAATTTCGATTTACAGATTTAAAGATATTAATTATGCCATATTAATTGAATAAATGGCAAAAAAATGAATAAAATAATATTATTACTTATTTTATTTTCATTGAAATTAAATATTATTAATACTTATTTTGTTTAATTTAATAATTGTTTGGAATTCAAAAAATTAAATCATGTGACATCAAGACCTAAGGGTTAATAGGATTGATAGCTTACTATTGTCAGGAAAATAACAAGTGCAGACTTGGAAACTAGGGGCGATAGAACCAGGAAGTTAAGCGTGCTGGGGAGCAGTGAGGACGAATGATTAGAGATTAAATTGTCAAATAATTCAAAGATTTGAAAATCGGAATAAACTTAAAAACAAATCAAAAAATGGTCAAAAAAATTCAATTTTTTTTTCTTTCTAAAAATTCCTTTAGTCCCGGTTGGTGTTACCAACCGGGGCTAAAGGTGGAGCCTTTAGTCCTGGTTGGTAACACCAACCGGGACTAAAGGTCCTCCCTCCCCCGTCCCACACAACGCCACGTGGAGGGCCTTTGGTCCCGGTTCGTAAGCAAACTGGGACTAAAGGTTTTGGGTATTAGTCCCGACCCTTTAGTCCCGGTTCCAGAACCGGGACAAATGGCCCTCTGGAACCGGGACAAATGGCCCTTTTTCTACTAGTGGTATGACATATGCACAGATATGCTATCAACAGATTATTTTGATTCAAGATGTGTTGAACTCCAGGTAAACTCCAGCCAAATGAGACTGATATGTTGACAAGGGTGGTGACAAGAAAGAAGATGGAAGTATGTCACCGACTCCTTCGCATTCTAGAAAGACAGTGAGACCCTCCATTAAATTGGTAGAATGAGTTTGTTGGGCTATGTATCTCCATATGGAGGTGTGTTGATAATCCAAATACAACCCATAAGTCCAACACATGTAAGTCGTGAATCCCAATTGCATCCAGCGATTTGTGAGTGCTTTCTAGAGAAGAAACTAGAAGAAAAACCTAGCCATTGTACGATGGTGGCTGTTACTGTGAGAGTTAAAGCATACAAAAGAACAAAATCTTTTTGTGAGAAGAAATAAGAAGGGGATGTGATTCTGTCTAGATTTAATGCATTTGACGAAATAATATTCAACATGGTGACTGGAGGCTCAAACAATCTTGAATTAACACTAAATTTGGTGAGCTCATTCCTAATAATGAGTACTTTAATTTGGTTAGTTGGTTTGAGGACAGGTTACTTGAGCATTAGGTTTGAGTGTAGTTTTATAACTTTGGAATGCTACCGTTTAGCACAACGTAGTTTAAGGATACAAACAATTTCGATAGGAGAAATGGTGTATCCGATTGAGCTGAAATTATTAGTGTAGGAGATATGCCCTAGAGGCAATAATAAATGTTATTGATTATCTCCCTGTTCATAATTAGGTTTACGTTCCATGCTATAACTGCTATGGTTCTCGAGTCTACAATAACCACGAGGCTCGGAGGAAGACTCATATGCACGTGTGGAATAATAAACGGTAAAATGTATTCCTAGTCAAGCCTCTATGACCGGCTCAAGTATTGCATGATGATCCTGTTTTCCTGATCATGGGCATGGCTATGCCGGCAATTTTGAGGGCACAATTGTTGGTAGAACACTTGTGTTGAATCGACCCGAATTGATGTTATGCTATGAGATTCATTCGTCATAAGTTAATGGTTAATAACACAGAGATGGTTAACGTTTGCATGATTCCTTAGACCATGAGAGTATCGAGTTTCTTCATGCTTGCTTCATGAACTTTGGGGTTTGTTAAACGTCATCCGTAAATGGGTGGCTATTACGGCGGCTTACGGGTTCATGGAAAAGTATGTGAAGTAACTTGATAGCTCAAGATTGGGATTTGCTCCTCCGACGATGGAGAGATATCTCTGGGCCCGCTCGGTGTTATGGTATCCATCATCGTCTGGCCAGACACTTTGTGATTTGATCACGGGGATGCCGGAACACGGGAACGAGAAAAGAGAACAATACCGGTAACGAGGTAACTGGCATAGTGGACAAGTTGTTGATCCACGGGGATGCCTACATGTCTCACCTCGGGTATTTGTAACATATCGCGAAGCAACAGGAATAGCACACGGCAACTGGAGGTTCGCTCGAATATTCATTCGTGTGGGTATAGGGGTCAATATGGGTGTCCACGGCTCCGATGTTGATCATTGATCGGAAGGGGTTCCGGGTCATGTCTATGCTTCACCGAACCTATAGGGTCACATGCTTAAGGGTCATCTATCTGTTGAATACTAGACAGGGAGTCTGAGAGAAAAACACCGAAAAAGTTTCGGACACCGGAAAAGTTTCGGTCAACGGAAAAGTTCCGAAGAGAGAGGTCACCGGATGAGTTTCGGTGAAACTGAAAAGTTGTTTCAGAGGATACCATAAACTCAAATTGGTTTTGGCACATGCCTGATAATTCTTGGAGGGTGCCAGAATCATTCTGGAAATTTTCTGGAATTTTCCGGGATGAAAACCGGAAATGTTCCGGAGCTGCCGAAACCGCTTCAGATGCTTTTCGCAGATGAAAATCACTAAACCGGAATTGTTCCGGATCGCGTTGAAAATTATTTTTGTGGGTACTGGAAATGTTCTAGGACCACATAAATATTTTCAGTTCGACTGGACGCTGAAAAATGTCGTCATGAATAGTGAAAGTGCTTTTTGGGCTACTTTATGGAAAGCCACCTTTTGGGGCTTTGCTCCAAAAGATCTTGGGGATGACATGGATGGATTGGGGCCATTTTTGGGGCCCCACATGGGGGTGTGGCCGGCCACATGGTGGACTCCTTCATGGAGTCCCTCTTGTTCCTTGGTTTCACTTTTATGCCCTTGTGGAAGGACTTCATTCATGTGCATTTTGGGTTTTATTGTAAAACCACCCTACCCCTTGGTTTTCCTATAAATAGGAGGTGAGTGGGCTGCCATCTCTCCAATCCATTCTCACATACACATGCCATTGCAATGATCTGGCTTCTTCTCTCCCTCCCAGCGAAATAGTTTCGTAGAGCCGAAAGGCTGTCTGGGTTCCGGCAGGAACTAGTTCTGGACGGCGAAGCCCTGCCGGATAGGTGACACCGTATGTGTGCAACTCTGTAGAGAGATCGTAGTTTCGGTCTTAGTTCGAGAGTGCCTCCCGAAGGGCTGTTCGTGTGACCGTCTGAGTTTTGGAGGTCCTCCCGAAGGGCTGTCCGAGTGACAGTCCAAGTTTCGGAGGTCCTCCCGAAGGGCTGTCCGTGACACCGTCCGGGGGGCTGTGCGACCGCCTCCCGGAGGGCTGTCCGAGGGGCGGATGAGGGTATACATCCTCGCGGTTGGGAGGTTGTAAATCCTAGCTGCGGGGATCTGCACCGCCGATTGTCATCGACTCTACTTCCGCTGCGCTACGAGTCGGTAACGAAAAATGATCAAACCTTGTATGCAGTCTCCATAGTGGTCCTGGGCTAGTGCGTAGGTCGGAAATTTTTTGTTTTCTGCTGCGTTACCCTATAGTGGCATCAAGAGTCGTGCTATGCGTAGATGCATGTTGCGATCTAGAATACATAGAGATGTATGGGTGTTGCACAATATAATTAGGTAGTAGATGAGATCTATTGCTGAAAATTATTTGTGCGGGTAGCAGATGAAATCTGTTACCCGATGTTCTTGTTGCTTCCCTGGAATTTGCACATTTCTGATCTTGATAACAGTATGGTGGAGTTTCAATGTTCTGGCAATCCGCGATCCTGATTAATCAACGAAGTGCTAACAGTTCATTGAATTCCACCGTAGTTAAAAAGAAAGATGAAATTTCGCAGACGAAAGGGCAATGCAGATATGATCTGCACGGGGGTCACGCGTATGACGAAGTTTAGTATGGGGCTCGAGATTTTATTATCTCGTGTTTCATACACCCCGCAATGTTAATCTAGCGACTTGGATTATCATGCTTGATGATGGACGTTGGTAGCTTCGGTTTGTTTCGAAACCTTAGAAGCCACGAAAAATAAAATTTTGCATGAACCGATTAGAGGCGTCTAACTTGGTTTTGCAGGATGGTTTGCATGTGCATGTGATGTGGTATAGCAGTGTTCATTATAATTTGATTATTTATGAGATGACTATATAATGTAAATTGATTAACATGACCTGCGTGTCATGATTCGGCATGATGGCTGGAGCCATATGATTGTCACTTTAATGACCTGCGTGTCAACCTTCAGTAATGCACTTATTTTATTAGCTATAGAGATAGCAATATTATCTGGTGCATCGACAAGGTGGTGGCAATCTTCGCGAAGGTGAACACCGACGCGAATGCCGAAGACGAAGAAATACAAGACTTCTCCGTCAGAAAGGGCTATACCATATCATGCTATTATGAATTGCCAGAGATGTTTATCCCTTATGATGCACCCTTTTGATTGCGCGGTAGTCGCTTTTATTAGGGTGATCTCTCACAAAAATATCAAGTAGTTAGTCTTCTCCCAATTGTAGCACCGTCACGGCACCTATCTCTTCGGGGTATCACATGGATACATGGGTACGAACGATTAGAGAAGTGTGAGGCGGGTGAGTTGAGACCTCGCGGCGAGATCACTTGGTTGTCTTGACGTTCTAGCTTGAAAGTCCTGAGCTCGGAACACACGCATCGAAAGATGAACAAGAGTCACATAGAGATGTGATTGGCAAGTTGGCCTACCGATTGCAATTCTCGTCACTTGAGATGGATACATCCTTGGCGTTGAATTGTAATTTGGATCTTGAATTGCTCACAATCAATTATGAGAGATATTGATTTGAGTGGGAGCGCACTGTAGAATTAACTTGTTTAATTCTCAGTGCAATTAATTTTGAACACTGTCTAAGTGTGGTTTGCAAAATAGTTGTAGAATAATGGCTCGCGTTTCCACCTTCCCTATTAAAATTGAATAGCTGTTAAATATCTGGTTAAAACTTTACGGTTGGTAAACTTAATGTGAGGATTGTCCTCTAGAGTGCCGAGAAGGACTTTGTCCTATCGCATGCTTTCGGTATTCTCCCGCTAATGCTATGGATCATGTGACTCTCGTCCTTCGATCCAAAAGCTAGAATTCCTTTTCAGTCAAAGTGCAATATGTTTGCTTCCATGAGACCCGAACTTCGAAAGTTTGGATAGTTATGTGATATTCATGGAATCTGAAAATCATTATCAGAGACAGACAAAGGCTAATAGATATGAGATATCCAAAGCAATGTTTGTTTGCAAACTATTAGTAAAGGTGTTTACTATGCATTAGACTGATAAGAGGGGATCCAGAAGAACGCCTGTCATATGATGATGGTGAATAAAACGACAACTTAAAGAGAAAGGAAGTGTCCGAAGGGTGTTAGTGAAACTTTCACGCCTAGGAAGTCCGGGGCTAACGCCACTCTTAAGTTGGGTGCTTCTTCTGAGAGTAGGAGAAATACTGAAAGTGAAACTGTTAGAAGTATTATGGCAAAAGGAAAGAAGACTGGAATATCCAGCTCATGTATGAATGTCATACAAGTTTTTGATGTATAGAAGGCTGGTCAAAGATATAGTTCTTGGGAATTATGGTTAAACATGTTAATCACTAATTCTTGGGTATTGTGAGTTAATCACAAAGATACCCGCTCGATTGCATTCTGTTGCAACTCGATGTAAGAACTACTATGGCCTGAAAGACTAGCCAGGAATGAGGTTTAGGTACACGCAGGGAACATAGTAAATGTTACTATGCCTTCCATCGGTGTATTCCCTATGTATTTACTTTCATAATTCATTTTAGAGTTTCACACTCTAGCCCTTTGCATAAGGTATCTTGCAAGAAGGTTGTTCATAAGAGAACTTTTGATGTTCGGTGTTATGAATAACATAAGGGCCATATTTTCATTATGAATGAGACGTATGTTATGAATATTGATAATAATACATTACCTCTGGGTTTACTTTCATAATTCATTTTAGAGTTTCATACACTCTTGCCCATTGCACAATGTTTGTTGCAAAAGAGTTGTTCATAAAAACGACAATTGTTGTTCGGTATTATGAATAACATGAAGGGCCCTGCTTCCATCCTAGATGGGATGTATGTTATGAATATTGATGGAAATATGATACAGCCATAACACTGACGCTAAATGTCGCAAGACTAAAAGAATACCACACAAGTGTGGCACTGCATTTGGTCACATTGGAGAAACACGCATGGAAAATTCCATTATGATGGATTTTAAAGTCATTTGATTTTGAATCATCTGACACTTGCAACTTTCCTCTGAAAAGGTGAAGTGACTGAAATACCATTCACAGGCCATAAGGAACGAGCAAAGAACATATTGGTGATCATACATTATGATGTATGCAGTCCAATAAATGTTGTTGCAAGTAGTGGATTTATCTATCTTCAGAAATGACTCAAGTAGATATATGGATATTTACTTGTTGAGACGCAAGTCTGGATCTTTTGAATTCATTCATAAGGTTTTCAAAAATGAAGTAGAAGTTATTGTAACGAGAAAATTATGTTTCTACAATTTGATTGCGCAAAGGAATATTTGAGTTACAAGTTTAGCGAATGTCTGATGAGTTGTGAAAGGGGTTTCATAACTTGCACCTCCCGGAACACCACTGCAAGTGGAAAGTCCATGAAGATGTAATCAAACCATTTATGACATGGTAAGATCAAAGATGACATAAATAAATTTGCCATTATCCCTTTTAAAGTGATGCTTTAGAGACTGCGGCTTTTACACTGAAAGGAGCTCCATCGGGTCTGTTGAAATGACGTCATGGTGTGTTACGCCCAACCATGTTATATCTTTTCTTAACATTTGGAATATGGGGCTTGTGTAAAAGGTTACAAACCTATTCCAAATCAGACAAGTGCTACTTTGTAAGGTTATCCCAAGTCATTGGGTATTTCCCCACCACTATACCGAGGCAAAGGGTTTTTTGCCGCAAAATGGTATGCTTTTAAAGAGAATAGTTCTTACAAAAGGTGAGTGGGAGGACAGTGAAACTCGACGAGATAACCAGTATCTTCGTCATCAGATCAAAGGAAAGAAACCTTGGAAGTGATTCCAGAGTTTCCTACTGCGACTGATACGGAAGTCTCTACAATAAAATGTATGGACTTCGGTCGAATTTGCAGCTGAACCACGTAGGCAAAGCTCGTGCAAACCTATCAGGTGCGCAAATGAGATATTGTTGTTAGACAACAGTATACCTACAATACACAAGGAAGCGTTGATGGGCCCTCACTCCAGAATTGGCTAAATGCCAATACAATCCGAGATAGTTTCCATATAAGTGATTCGAGATTAAAATCTTGGTACACCTTTCGGAAGACTTAGAGTCTAACGAATATTTATGGAACTAAAAACTGATACGGATAAAATGTTTTATCCATAAAGCTCGACTTGTTGCAATAACAAGTTCAAGGAGTTGACTACGATGAGATTGTCTCACCGTAGCGATGCTTGAAGTCGGTTCGGGTTGAACTAGCAATTAATACATATTTCAATCATGAGATATGAAACATGGATGACAAAAGGATTTCCATCTGATGGAAATGAAACCTAGGACTTGTATGTGATACAGTCCAAAGTAATTTGTCGATCCAGAGGATGCTAGTAAGTATGCAAACTTCAGAGTTCCAGTGATGGACAGAAGAGAGCAAAGTGGAGTTGGAATCTTTGTTTTTGATGGAATGGTCAAAAGGGGTTTGACTTCATCAAATGGGTATCGAAGATGCTTGTGATTCAAGAAAGTAAGTGGGAGCATAATAATATTTCTAAAAACCTTGTGTACTTGACACATTGTTAATTGGAAATAAATTTCTTGACACGAATTAGGACTTCATTTGAAAATAGTTTTTCAATGAAGTGCTTAGGCTAAATAGCCTCAATATTAGGCATGATGATCTATGGAGATAGATTTACCTAATGGGGCTAAGCAATGAATACATATTGACAAGATGCTAAAACCTTTTAGCATTTAAAACGCCAAGGAGTGATTCTTGCCGAAGTCACATGGAAAGAGTTTTTGCAAGACTCGGTGTCCCAAAACACTGATGAGTAAAATACATGATGGTGATTCCACACACTCTTGTGTTTGGATTAATCATGTATTCCATGGTATGTAAAACAACCAGATATGTCCAATACTCCAAAGTTGTTACGAGTATAGATACCATAGTGATCAAAGTACTGATCATGGGACAACAGTGAAAGATGTCATTGAGTACTAGAGCAGTACTGATGACATGGTTTCTCGCAAGCGGAGATCATGAAGAGTTCGTTGTAAAAGGTTACATCGATACAGTCTTCATCAATGCTCCATGCGATTTTCGATTTAAGTTAAGGGTTTTGTGTAATACACAACCTGGTGGCACGGTAGTTGGAAATTGTTCCAAACAAGATACTGTGGCGAATTCTATAACAAAGGCTAAGTATGTTGACGCTTTAGAAGCGACAAAGAAGTTGTTGAATCATATAGTTCATTCATGAACTTAGTATGGTTCCAAGATGGCTTTGGTCTATGGGACACTATTGCAGATAGTTGCTCCATAGCCCAGTCTGAGGAATCAAGTTTCGACCAATGATTCACACATATGCAAAGCCAAGTCCACACAAGATATGAATTTTGTGAAAGCGTGAAAACACGAGGATATGCAAAGTTACACACGGAGCTGAAGTCGTCAGATCCGTTGGACATCAGGCTATACCACATGCGAAGCATATTTTACACCAGTATGCCATAGGTGTAAAGTGCATTAGTATTGACTAGATTATTGACTCTAGTGCAAGTGGGAGTCTGTAGGAGATATGCCCTAGAGGCAATAATAAATGTTATTGATTATCTCCCTGTTCATAATTAGGTTTATGTTCCATGCTATAACTGCTATGGTTCTCGAGTCTACAATAACCACGAGGCTCGGAGGAAGACTCATATGCACGTGTGGAATAATAAACGGTAAAATGTATTCCTAGTCAAGCCTCTATGACCGGCTCAAGTATTGCATGATGATCCTGTTTTCCTGATCATGGGCATGGCTATGCCGGCAATTTTGAGGGCACAATTGTTGGTAGAACACTTGTGTTGAATCGACCCGAATTGATGTTATGCTATGAGATTCATTTGTCATAAGTTAATGGTTAATAACACAGAGATGGTTAACGTTTGCATGATTCCTTAGACCATGAGAGTATCGAGTTTCTTCATGCTTGCTTCATGAACTTTGGGGTTTGTTAAACGTCATCCGTAAATGGGTGGCTATTACGGCGGCTTACGGGTTCATGGAAAAGTATGTCAAGTAACTTGATAGCTCAAGATTGGGATTTGCTCCTCCGACGATGGAGAGATATCTCTGGGCCCTCTCGGTGTTACGGTATCCATCATCGTCTGGCCAGACACTTTGTGATTTGATCACGGGGATGCCGGAACGCGGGAACGAGAAAAGAGAACAATACCGGTAACGAGGTAACTGGCATAGTGGACAAGTTGTTGATCCACGGGGATGCCTACATGTCTCACCTCGGGTATTTGTAACATATCGTGAAGCAACAGGAATAGCACACGGCAACTGGAGGTTCGCTCGAATATTCATTCGTGTGGGTATAGGGGTCAATATGGGTGTCCACGTCTCCGATGTTGATCATTGATCGGAAGGGGTTCCGGGTCATGTCTATGCTTCACCGAACCTATAGGGTCACACGCTTAAGGTTCATCTATCTGTTGAATACTAGACAGGGAGTCTGAGAGAAAAACACCGAAAAAGTTTCGGACACCGGAAAAGTTTCGGTCAACGGAAAAGTTCCGAAGAGAGAGGTCACCGGATGAGTTTCGGTGAAACTGAAAAGTTGTTTCAGAGGATACCATAAAGTCAAATTGGTTTTGGCACATGCCTGATAATTCTTGGAGGGTGCCAGAATCATTCTGGAAACTTTCTGGAATTTTCCGGGATGAAAACCGGAAATGTTCCGGAGCTGCCGAAATCGCTTCAGATGCTTTTCGCAGATGAAAATCACTAAACCGGAATTGTTCCGGATCGCGTTGAAAATTATTTTTTGTGGGTACTGGAAATGTTCTAGGACCACATAAATATTTTCAGTTCGACTGGACGCTGAAAAATGTTGTCATGAATAGTGAAAGTGCTTTTTGGGCTACTTTATGGAAAGCCACCTTTTGGGGCTTTGCTCCAAAAGATCTTGGGGATGACATGGATGGATTGGGGCCATTTTTGGGGCCCCACATGGGGGTGTGGCCGGCCACATGGTGGACTCCTTCATGGAGTCCCTCTTGTTCCTTGGTTTCACTTTTATGCCCTTGTGGAAGGACTTCATGCATGTGCATTTTGGGTTTTATTGTAAAACCACCCTACCCCTTGGTTTTCCTATAAATCGGAGGTGAGTGGGCTTCCATCTCTCCAATCCATTCTCACATACACATGCCATTGTAATGATCTGGCTTCTTCTCTTCCTCCCAGCGAAATAGTTTCGTAGAGCCGAAAGGCTGTCTGGGTTCTGGCAGGAACTAGTTCTGGACGGCGAAGCCCTGCCGGATAGGTGACACCGTATGTGTGAAACTCTGTAGAGAGATCGTAGTTTCGGTCTTAGTTCGAGAGTGCCTCCCGAAGGGCTATCCGTGTGACTGTCTGAGTTTTGGAGATCCTCCCGAAGGGCTGTCCGAGTGACAGTCCAAGTTTCGGAGGTCCTCCCGAAGGGCTGTCCGCGACACCGTCCGGGGGGCTGTGCGACCGCCTCCCGGAGGGCTGTCCGAGGGGCGGATGAGGGTATACATCCTCGCGGTTGGGAGGTTGTAAATCCTAGCTGCGGGGATCTGCACCGCCGATCGTCATCGACTCTACTTCCGCTGCGCTACGAGTCGGTAACGAAAATGATCAAACCTTGTATGCAGTCTCCATAGTGGTCCTGGGCTGGTGCGTAGGTCGGAATTTTTTTGTTTTCTGCTGCGTTACCCTACAATTAGGATATCTCATGAACCATGTGCCTACATGTTTGCAAAATTTTGTGTTGCTTGGTTCAGCGGTTTGCGAGCTAACATGAACGTTTATTTTTTATGATTTTAGAAACATAAGTATCGACTTAAAAACTTGAATGAGTATTTTAAGAAATTTACTTTCCGAATAGAATGTCAAGTTTCATAATATTTAAACTTTCAAATATCGAGTTGCAACTTAAACAAAATTGAATGTGTGTTCACGTAAATTAAATTAGTCATTTTCATGAACTTAAAAATCAAAAAGATCAAGTTCAACTACTGAAATTTGAATTTCCAAAAAATATAATTCCAACTTGTATAAAAATCAAATTAAAAACTTTGACTAGACATCATTTTTCAAAAAAGGAAAAAAATAAGTGTGCTCACATTGAATTGAAGAGTATGGTAGAGAACAAAACTAAGAATGGACCTCGAGAAGTGTGTGATGTAGGAGAGAACTATGAGAATGATAGAAAATACTAAGAATTGAGAAATAAAAAAATCTAGATATTGACATCAATTTTGAGGTTTACAACGACCTTTACACGCTACCCTAGATGGATAAGAAAAAATACGGTAAAGATATAAGGAAGGCAAGAAATCGTCGGCAATGGAGCTAGTGGCCACAAGACCAAATGAGACAGTGAGGTTCTAGTTGGTCCTAGAGAGCAAATTCGGTCTTGAATATTTATATTGATCTTTTTTACATAATCACACCTAATCTTTCAACTGTACGTTTGTTGTTTTTGTATTTACACATTATTATTTGTACATGAGTGTTTATGTATTATTTAATATACTGTTTGGATACTATTCATTTAGTATAACAGGAAAACTAGCTATGTAGTCAAGACTTTTATATTAAAATACACAAAACAGTTTTCCTATGCGGAACTAAAATTATATTTTGTCGAAAAATATTTCAACTTTTACATTTGATTTTGCATATTAATTAAAAGACTAAGTCTTTTTAAATTGATTTTACCCCATAGTATCACATTGAGCAACAAATAATTTTATTTGCGTTGATGTATTATAGTGTGTATATATTTGTCTTTGTTCAATGTCTCGTTAAATATATAAATTGTTAGTAGGGTATTTTTAGTATGAATCTAGCTAATAAGTTGGTAGAGATTTCTAGAGTATAATAGTATATGGTTTATGTGTAAATAAAAAGACAATTCCAGAGAGTACAAAGTGTGAACGAGTCGCACATTAACACACTCTGTTACATGATATATAGAAATAAAGTGTGTATATATGTGCCTTTGGTATTTTCTTCTCTAGAGACATTTCTTCGGAGCAACCATATGACATACAACATCGCCGCTGCATCTAAGGGCGTTGTGATCCTTCTGTTACTTCGGAACCCAAACTCATCCAGAGACACCAGGAGCTCACTGTAGATGACGGATCGTCTCTCTCATTCCTGATGATACGTTGAAAACACAAGGATTCATTTCGAGAAAGTCACGTTGATGCATGGTTGGTGACAAGGCCATGTTGTGTTAGAAATTCTACGTGTAATACAACTGTAAGATAAGACCACTCAAAATGAGTGGTTGGCTATATAAAAAACAATGAACTGTAAGATAAGAGTTTTTTATGATAAAATACCTTGGGCAGATCTTGGAAACATAGAGAAACAGATTTGATTGTCTTTTTGTTAACAGAATTGCGCGGTAAGAGATAAGCTCTTCAAGTTGCGTAGACGCGCCTGAATTAAACAGCTGATATGTTGTAATTTATCCCTTTATTTATTCCTTATCCGGTTGGTAATCAATTAGTACTCCATGGACGTGCTAGCAGCTGGTCTGGTTTTCATTTATGCTTCAGAACAACAATTCAACTCGGACCATCCTTACCTCCACATTCAAATTTCGCATGACCTGCACTGCACTAAAAATACTATTTTTATGCTATCAAAAGGACATCATCACAAACTAGAGTATGATAACGTCAAAAAAAAAAAAAACTAGAGTATGATATATACACACGTATGAATCCTAGTCTCAGTTATGGATGACTTGTCCTAATTTACACTTACTATGCTTTAAACGTAGTACGTACTGTACCCTAGCTAGTTATCAGATTATGGACAACTTTGTGCTATTGCTTCGGAGGCCAATCAGATCTTCAGAGTTCGGCCTTCCCCGGGGGAATTTCCTTTTAGACGCGCATTACGTCAAAATCCGACCTTCGCACAGACCTGGCGATGTGGCGATTAACTGGGCCGGCCCATTAACATGGTGAAGCATTTTCGGTTTTGGCAACCTTCTAGAGTTATCCAGCCGTTTTTTTTGGTTTTAGGAACCTTCTAGGTTTTGGGAACCTTCTAGAAGGTTCTATGAACCGGTTTTTTCTGTTTCTTTTTGTTTATGGTTTTTATTTTTATTTTTTTCTGTTTATTTTTATTTTCTTTTCCTATTTATGTTTTTTTACATTTTTTAAATTTTCATGTTTATTTTATTTTATAGGAGTTCATGTTTTGAAAATTATTTGGAAACTTTAAAGAAATGCCAGTGCTTTTAAAAAACGTTCAGTACAAAATGGTCGTGTTTTGCACTTTTAGAAAATTGTTCAGGAATTTCAAAAAATGATCATATTTTCAAAACTTGTTCGGACAGTTTTTTTTAAATCAGAATAATATTGTTCAAATTTATCAGAACTTTTCAAGTAATGACCGGATTTCAAAAAATGTTCCTGTTTTCAAAACTTGTTCACAAATTCAAAAAGTGTTCTTGTTTTCAAATTTGTGTTCATGTATTCAGAAATTGTTCGTGTTTCAATTTTTTGGGGGGATTTTCAGAATTCTTCGACATTCCGAAATTTGTGCTAAAAATTCAAATTATGTTCATTATTTTAAAATTTTGTTCACAAATTCGGCAAATGTTCATGTTTACAAAAAAGTACAAGTTTTAAAAATGTATCCCGGTCATAAATGGTCGTGTTTTCTTTTCCTTTTCGGTTTCTTTTTTTCTTTTTTGTTTTCAAGTATATTTTAATTTATTTTGTAAATTTCATGTTTCAAAAACTGTTTGGAATTTCAAATAATTTAATTCTTTAAAAATGTTGAATTTCCGAACAATGTTCGTATTTTCAAAAATTGTACATAAATTCACATAATGTTTGTATTTTCAAAGAATTGTTAGGGAATTTCGAAAAACTTTCTCATTTTTAAAAAGTTGTTCAGAAGTTTTTTGGTCCAAATTTTCAAATAATGACCGGGATTTCAAAAAATGTTCCTGTTTTCATAAATTGTTCACAGTTTGCATAAAATGTTCTCGTTTTCACATTTTTGTTGACGTATCGAAAATTCATTTCGTTTTTGTAAAAAAATTAAATAATTCAAAAAATGTTTGCGTTGTCGAAAAATGTTCCAAGGTACAGAACAAAGTTTTGGTTTGAATTTTGTGTTCACCTATAAAGAACATTTTTTACTGCATACACATTTCTATTGTATGGTTTTTTGGAAATGTGGAGAGACTTTGAAATATGCAAACATTTGTTAAAATTGCGAACAAAATGATGAAACCGGGACATTTTTTTAAACATGAACTTTTGTCTGAAATGGTCAACGAATTTTTAAATGAGAAGAATTTTTGAAATTCCTGATCATATTTTGAAACATGAATACTTTTCCGAAATTGTGCACAAATTTTAAAATAGGAACATTTTTTTATGTTCCTAAACTTTTTCGTAATTTTGAAACACGAACATAATTGAAATTTTGAACCAAAATTGGAAATGTGAACACATTTTAAATTCAGAACAAAAAAGTTGAAACAGAACATTTTTAATGCAAACAAACTTCTAGTGTTAGCTTTTTTGGAAATGCAATCAAAGTTTCAAATATGGGAACATTTGTTAAAATTGCGAACAAAATGATGAAACCGCGAACATTTTTTTAAACATGAACATTTTGCTGAAATGGTCAACGAATTTTGAAAATGAGATTTTTTTTTCGAAATTCCTGAACATATTTTGAAATACGAATACTTTAATGAAATTATGAACAAATTTGAAAACAGGAATATTTTTTCAAATTCCTAATTTTTTTTTAACCACAATCTTTTTTTAATTATGAAGAAATTTTAAAAACGTGAACAAATTATAAAGTTTAAAATATTTTTGAGAGCAAGAATTGTATTTGAAATTCCTTGAAGGATTTTTCAAACATGAATATTTTTTTTAAATTGTGAACAAAAAAATAAGACTAGAAAATTTTCAAAAAAAATTAAAACAGGAATTGCCAAATATATTTGAAATTTCCGAGCAAAAAAAAAGATATAAACCAATAAAAAAGGCAAAACTAAAAAAATAAGAAAAAGAAAAAAAATAAACAGAAAAGGAAAAACGAAAAAGTAACAAAAAGAAACGAACAGAAGGAAGCGAACAGAAACACAGAGTTCTCGCGTGCTCTCTCGCGAGACAGCAAAAACTAAAAACGGCCCAAAAAGGCCGCCAAGTGGAGGCTCTGTGCAAAATAGCAGCAACTTGACGCAGAGAGCGTCATATAGGACTTCCCTTCCACGGTTACCCCGCGAAGGGGAACTAGAACATCCATAGCAGCCACGGTCTTCTGGTCATCGTTGAGCCTCATATAAAACGCTTTTATCCTTCGCGGGTAGTTATAGACGATGACCGGCTTCTTGAATATCACCTCAGTCAAGTACCTTCAAAGTGCAAGAAATTCATAACAACATACAAACCCGAACCCGATGAAATCATAAAACTGATAAAAACAAAAACATCAATATACAAACCCAATCTCCGTATATACCTTTCATGTTCGGACGCTAAATCGATGCCCCAGTCAACCTTGGTCTAGGATTTTTTGCTACCAGCTGAGCCCATCAGCATCTCGTCAGCCTTTCTATACGAGACTCGTTCAAAAGGCTTCGAGCAAACGAGGTCGAGACGCTCGATCGCAGCCTTATCATTAGGGATGGCACCCGTCGGGTTTTGGTACGGGTGGAGCCACCCTATACCCTTACCCGTCGCCCCAAACTTTACACATCACCCGTATCCATACACGTTGACGGCCATGATGGGTATAATTTTTTTTCATACCCATCACCCGTCAAGGTAAATGGGTACCCACGGGTAAAATTATCCAGATTTGCAATACATCAATTCGAGTATTACATAGTCATAAATAACAACTTATATAATAATAATGTATAAACAACAACACTTCATGACAGCAACAGATATTCGTAAACAGCAAGACATTCTGGATGTGGGTTAACTGTGGTATTTATGTACATATAATATGTTTAAGACCTGGATAAGTAATATATATGTCCTAATTTTTAATTATATGCGGGTACATGGTACACGGGTATGGGTTATACTAAACCATACCCGTACCCACTATACACGATGGGTTTTAAATTTTTTCCATTTATATACCTTATGGGTATTTTTTTTTGACCCATACCCTTATCCTAATAGGGTTTTTCTCCATCGGGTACGTGGGTATTGGGTACCCATTTCCATCCCTACAATTATCATGAGTTTTAGCCATGAACTCCATGTCCTCCATGCAATGCTCGAGCAGCCACTTGGAGAGGTACTGCACCTAACTCTCTCACGACTGGAAAAAGGCTTATAAGTGAACCTAAATGTGTGGCAGGCGGCTCTTGTCACCCGTCACTGCTAGTTAGCAAAAGTTGTTGTGGTGGGTGCGAGAGAGAGACCGCCAGAGCTAATGCTCTAGTAGTGGCGGGTGCTATATATTAACCGCCACAAATAAGAAATACTGAGCATGGCCATGTGATGAATGTGGTCAGTGGCGGGTGCGCAGGAATGCTCGCCACTGCCATGGAAGGCAGCACTGGCGGGCGCTCCTTAGTGCTCGCCACATTTTAGAGGCCGCAACAGGTCCCAAGTCAAATCGGCTTTGCCGCGGTCCACCCAAATCAGCAGCGGCAGGCCGATTGGCGCGCCCGTCGCAAGCAACGAAATCAGTCGACTACACGCGGGCCCCTTTCCCCTGCCCCACTTCACTTCACTCTCTCTCACTCTCACTCTTCCCCGTCGGCTCATCCATGCTGCCGCCGTCACCGTCGGCCTCGGCGTTCGCTGCTGTCGTCGTCGTCCGTCCACTGCCTTCGTCGCTGTCCGAAGCCTCCGGCGCCCTCGCCGGCGATCCTCCCCCTCGCCGTTCGCTGCCACCGTCGCCATCCGTTCGGTGCCTCCGTGGCCATCCGCTGCCGTCGTCATCGTCCGCTGCCTCCATCGCCCTTGCTGATGATCCGCCCCGTCGCCGTCCACTTGGTAATACATCGACATCCCCGCCGTCCCTGCCTCTCTTTCCGGCTTTCCTCGTCGCCACCCGTGGCCGCGTCGCCACGCACACGGACAGCCGCGGCAGCAGCCACGCACACGTGCACATACACGACTAGGGTTAGAGTATATAGTTTCACTAGTTCAATAATTTCTTTTAGTAAGGGCAGACGATGTATATACTCATTGTGGTTTGGACTAGGGTTAGGGTATATAGTTCAACTAGTTCAATAATTTCTTTTGGTTCAACTAGTTCAATAATTTCTTTTAGTAAGGAGATCAAGTAAAAAAAGTCTTTATCATCTATCAAGCCAAATTGCGATCAGGAGTAATGCTGAAGGACTAATCCTTGCTCTAGGTGAAAGTATTAGCATGGAGAGAAAAGCGATATGACATAAAATATATAATCAGCTTATATGAACACATTAAGATAAAAGTAGGACCTATCACCAAATAAAGTTGATAGGACAATATCAATTTATAACATGAAATCAATATTTTTAAAATATTACTACTTTAGTATAAAAAACAATTCTGATACAACTTGTGGTACTGCCTTGAAAAAAGTCACCGGTGCAGCCGCAGTTTGCTTGGACTAAGTTGTGGTGCAAGGGATCAATTGATTGCTAATCCCAACTTCAAAAAACAAAATTGGTCCGACTGAACCTGTATGCTCACTGCCTTAACGTTATGTAGCCCAATTGTGGCTTTTTAAGATATATTGTGCTGTAGTAGATGTCTTCATTTCTTTACAGGGATTCATACTATAAGCGCTAAAGTTTTGGCGAAACGTTGATTTATTTCCGTTTCGCAAAATTTCTAGCTCTTAATGTGTCCATTTTTATGGAGAGGTCATGCCAATTTTTTTTGTTTATTTTTAATTCAGATTGTGTTGTTGATGATTTCTTCGGTACTTTCGCCAAATTTTTTTATCTCCATGTTTAGGTCATTTTTTTTCTTTCTGAAATGGCGGACAACGGCAGTTACCGTGGTGTTGTCCAGAGGCCCTGGGGAAGTGGGCGCCCAAATCCAAAACCCCGTCACTAGCAAGAAAAAAATGCCTCGGCACGTTTAACTTCGTCGACGAAGCGGCGCGCGCTTACGATGCCAAGGCACTCGAGTACCAGGGGCGAAGCAGGGCCCAGCTCAACTTTCCTCAAGATGGTTGATGTGCGAGTGAGATAGTGCCTCCTAACATGAGGATAGTCTCCAAGGCCGAGGAACAGGAGCACCTGAAGGCTGGGGCCCTCCTCAGGTCCTGTGAACGCCAGAGCACCGATCCCTTGGTGGAACGGTATCTTCGGGAGGATCCACATCTGTACGACGTTAAAGAGGCGTTGCTGATCACCGCACGCAACCAGAAGAATGCCGAGGATGACCTGATAGACTCGGATGATCTCGCCAAGAAGGACGACGAGGATTAGATTAGGAGTTGATCTCAGTACCGTGCCTAGTCATATAACTCCGTGCTTTAGATGTTTGAACCTTTAATATAGTACTTATGAATCTTGCTATAGCATAATATATATATATATATATATATATATATATATATATATATATATATATATATATATATATATATATATATATATATATATATATATATATAGGACAATTTTTTCCTACTACCGGGTGTAGTTACTCCCACTTTGGTTTCGTACGTTGTAGGTAGTATCTATTATATTGGAGAGTACGTACGTATAGTATGTAGTATGTAAGAATGTTTGGGTAGTATATATACTATTTTTTAGGTAGTATGTACCATATTTTGAGCATACTCCTTTTTACGTACAAATATGTACGTATTTCACAAATATGATAAAAACATGGGTTTACATGCAATTTTTTCACATAACTCGTTTTGGAGTATCTTAGATATAGTATATGAACATATTAAAAATGATAAAGTAGTATATATACTACCACATGGTAGTATATGAGATATGGGTGTAACTACACCTGGTAGTAGGATGCATTTTCCCTATATATATATATATATATATATATATATATATATATATATATATATATATATATATATATATATATATATATATAACTTTCATGTCATAGCACCAATGATAATAGTGTTTAACTTCTTGAAGGAGGGGATCATGGTGCTTAAGGTCTGCAATGTCTGCGAAAATCCATGTAGGGATAGTTTATCACATGCAGTAGAATTCAGGGTCTTCTTGAGGGATGGATTCGAAAAATCTGTGGTAACAATGTTCTCTTCATCATTCAATTCTAACCAATTACTGACTTGTTGTACCATTAATTACTAACTGCATTATTCTTAATTGTTCTATAGTGTATCGCATTCAACGTAAGGGTCCAATTCAATAACTTAATTGGTGACAATTTCAACTTTTCGGATCATCAAGGGAAATCGTACAAAATTGACGTTTCTACACAAAAGGATAAAACCATCATAGGAGGCGACGGCCGAAACAAGTACATTTCAAATAATAAGGTCATCGGGGAGAATACATAGACTTTTACTTGAAGAAAGCGGTCAGCAAGTTAAGGATTAAGTATTTCTTCGACCAAGATGATCAGCTTGACGAGGATGATATTGAGGATTACCGGGATGATGATGATGATGATGATGATGAGAGCCAAGATACCGATGATTCTAGCGAGGATGACAATAGCAGCCAGAAGCATGAGGATGAGGATGAGGAAGATGATGAGGGTAGCGGAGATGATGAGGATGATGATCCATACAATTATGCATTTTTCTCTCAAAGAATGAAAGAGCTTAATGAGGATGAGAAGGCCAAACTCATCGCGATCCTAGCATCAAGTGTGCACTACTTGGGGAGGCCATTTGTGCATCGTTTTACCAAGACTAACATCGTGAAACACACCCTGAGAGTCTGGCCCATCACTATTAGGCTTTTTGGGCGCACCACTGCTAGGCATTACTGCAGTAGTGACTGCATAGTTCATTATATCCTATATATTTGTTTTTTCGACAAAGGGTAGATTTTATTAGCTCAAAATGGAGCATCAAGTGGATACAAACGCAATAAGCCCACACCCGACCTCTGCATAGCTAGGATGCACACAGCCAACATCAACACATACACAGGAAAACCACACCGGCAATGCATGACCAAAGCTTGTCTCAGTGGAGTAAAAAGAAAGGAAAAAAACTCCGAAGCGATCAAATCAGTGATCAACAATCTACAACAGCAACCATATCAGCACCAATCATCTTTTGACATCAGCAATAATGTGGCCATCACTTTCCGAAATCCCGACAGCTACATACATAGCATGGTCATGATGTGAGGTGCCACACAACTAAAGGCCATGCTCGCACAAGCAGACAGTCAAGCCAAGACAAGAGTCAATCGAACGATGAAGGTCGTCATCGCACTGTGCAACAGAGATCAAGGGAGGATGGTCACCCACACCATCAAATCCCAAAGCGGGACCGCTCCAATAGTCTCACGCCATCCTCATGCTTGGTCGTTCTCGTCCTTGGAGGCAGAATCATGCAGCAAAACAAACTCGTCGTTGCCGCCCGATCTGAAGATTCAAGATTCCTGGTCCCATCTCGGCCATCAACTAGCAGTGCAGGACCACATCTTCGCCTATGCGCCCGAGGAGAAAACCTCCATACCATGACGCCACAGGTAGACACTGTTGTCCACACACCTGCGGATGAGATCATGGCCACGGGCGTCTCACAACATGAGACAATCAGCCCAGCCAGAAATCCACCGCCATCGCTGCACATCCATGCCCTCTGTATCAAGCCACCGTCCATAGATCTCACTCCGAAGCAACGCTGAACAAGCTACCGCTTGCCCGGCGATCGATTCAGCTCCAAGACAATGCCTCCAAGAAGGTCAACGGTGAGGAAATCGCCGCCATTGTCTGTCCCACGAGGGGAGCAAGGATTTCTCCACCTTCCACAAGGATCACATCACCCATGCGCATCATCGTCGCCGTTCGCACGAAGCCGAGACACTATTTCCCCAGCTCCCCTCACACCCTCCCCATCACATCAATCACCAAGAACGGAGGCATCTTGCCCAGCGCACCGACGAGAGTAGGCGAGGTCACTAGAGCAAGCCCCTGACAACTCATCCCCAAGCACCACCAAAGGACTTAGCACATGCCCATCACACAACGCCCAACACGCGCACCATCGTCTTGGCCAGCGCTCGTCCCGCCGGCCGCATCCGACACGGCCGCACATGGTGCACAGGAGCACCATCAACCGCGCCCCACCATCCTTTGCTGAGCTCCGCCGCCGTGCATCTGGATGCAAGACACACACGCTCCTGGAGCACCGCTGGATCCCACTGAGAGTCGCCGTGTCAGTACTGTAGTTTATCCCGCGCGCGAGGCTCGGCTGGCCCGAGCCGCCACTCGTCGGGAGGCGCTGGCTTATGGCAGGGGCCAGCGGCGCAGCGGCCAGGTGGCGTCGGCGGCGCCTCGTGGCGTCGCGGCGGCGGCGGGTCGGTCGCTTGTGGTGCGGCGGCTGCTGCAGGTGCGGATTGGGTTCTCCGGCCGGATCTAGTGGTGTACGCTGGAGGGACGGCGGCGGCAGCGGCCTCAGGTCCGTCCTGACCAGGGGTGCGGGTCGGAGGCGACCTGGGTTGCGGGCGACCGCCCTTACCTCGGCAGATGGCTGGTAGGTGTGGTGACACAACAAGGGTGGTCTTGGCGGTCGTGCTGGCCAATTTCTTGCCGGCTCCGGTGGCGGGAAGTTGGTGAGCGGCGTGGTTAGGCTTCCCGCTAGCAGTCTTGGCGGTGGGCGGCTGTCTTCGGGGTCTCCGGTGGACGAGCTGACGTTGGTGGCCTTGCGTGGAGCTGCTTCGACCGCCGCGGCGGGGTGGCACATCGGGTGTCCGGTGGGAAGGTTGGGGGAGGAACGGGCGATGTTGTGCCGATCATGGATGTGTCCTCTCCCCCTTCTCTCCATTCCCCGTCCGTTTGTGTGCGGCGGCATCTCTGGTGAAGTTCCAGGCGGGACGTGAGCTGCAGTTTCGTCAGTTGTGGGCGTCCCTTCAAACCAAAGCCGGTCGCTTACTGGTCTTGGGGATGTCTGAGTGTCGGGCGGCGGCCCGGGCGTCGGGAAGCGTGGCATTCGTGGGCGGAACTTGGGTCTCAGGTGCGGGCGGGCAGCCTTGGCCACGCGTGTGGCTTGGTTGCGGGTGGTTGGTGAAGCTAGGATGCGACGGAGGGATGTGAACTTTGGGGTATATCACCTGTCCAACCTGCTCTGGCTGACGGTCGCGGCGTCCGCGGGCGTCGTATCCTTCATGAAGTCTCCGTCGCGGCGTTCCCACTCCTTCCATCTTGCTCCGAGTGAAAACTTGATCTTCGGGATATGGCGGTGGAGGCTACCTGTGATCGTACCCTTCTTGGAGGCACCGTTTTGGAGTCCTAGCTTCGTTGTGGTCCGCCTCATCTCTTCGTTGTGGTTGCTCATGGTGGAGGTCCCGTCGGCTCCAAGCGGTCCTCTTCGCACATCTGTAGTTGCTTGGTTGTCGATGGGGTGGTGTGTCGGTGCCCGGCACCTTTGTATCTTGCCTTGGGTGTGTGCTTCGTGTGCGGTGGTGGCGTGTGTCTGTATCGGTGTCTCGGTTGTTATGTGGTGAAGGTTGTTTTATATATAAAGCGGGGAAATCCTTTTTCATAAAATAAACATCACATACCTGCAAGTTTGCGAACGCGATCTCCGGCTCCTCCATCCAGAACTCGGCGAGATGCCGCGACATGTGTGAGTTCTCGGCGCGGAATGTTGGCCCAAAGTTATACACGCCGGTCAGAGTGCTGGCGTATGCCTTCACCTGCAGCTGGCCGAACATGGGCCTGACGCTTGAAGAAATCGCTCTCCAAACCAACAGTTCGACCATCATCATCACCGTGGCGAGGAGCTCCGGCGGAGAGCTTCAGCCTGAGGTTCCTGTCCGCCTTCTGGGCCTGGCTGAACATGGTGGTCAGCTGGAACATCTCGTCGGCGCCCTCTCAGTCATTGGTGTGGTGATAATCGGCGTGTGCACGCACAGGCACAACAAGCCCATCTCTCGGAAGAATGAGTGCGCCGCAAATGTGAGCTCGCTCCTCATCTTCGCAACCGCGGCAATCTGCAAATTGGTTCTGGTTGGTATGAAATTCATGGGAAAATTGGAATTGAAAATTTGAATTTCTAAGTTCAGTAATACCGTGTGGGGGCGGAGGTGGAGACAGTCCCGGAGGTGGTCGAATTTGAGCTGCCCGGTCTTGGGAAGCGGGTAGGCGGCCGAGTCGTCGACCTCTCAAGTAAGTGTAACCAAAACAATAGCATGTTGCCCAATTATAGCTTTGATGCTCTAAAAAAGCTTCAAAAATAATATTGTGTGCAGCTGCGTACGACCAACTACATTACTTAACGATAAGGGAGACATCACATCTGACTGCTGCTTTATGGGACATTACCTTTTTAGTCCACCGTGGAGCTTGTGGGTCGACCTTACCTGTCGTCTGGACCGAAACAGCAACGTCCATCAGGGTCTTATGTTGGCACAGACCGGACCTCGACGCTGCGATCTGCCGTGTACTTTCCGGCAAGACGCGCGTACGAGACTAGCTCGAGTACTTCCGAGCTTTCCTAGCTAACCAGCTATAGACGTGGACGATGGACGTGTACGTATACACCAAGGAACCAAGCAGCCTAGCAGCTGGATGGATTTTATCCTGGCTAGCTGGCTTCGGCGAGAAGACAATACAGGAGACACGCTCGAGTTGATTGCACAAAAGGCTCGTGTCGTGCCTTTGGTTTCTATTGATTTGATCTGATCTCACGGTCTGATACAAGGGTAGGGGTACATCTATATTTATACTAGCTAGAGCACATATCCAAACCGACTAGGTAACTAATACGTATACTACTTGCACACGTATAGCTGCACCAAGCCGGACTCGGGATTAACTCCAACAATCACCCCCTAATCACGGCGTCGTCACGTCACAGCTCCAACGCCGATCCTTCTTCGCAGCTTCAAAAACTTTTCTCCGTCCAAAGCCTTGGTCAGCATGTCCGCCAGCTGATCATCGGTGCGATTATAGTTGACCTCTGTCTGTCCTTCTTCCACGCAGTTCTTTATATGGTGATACATCGTATCAACGGGCCTGCCCCTTTCATGTCGCACTGGATCCCCGCGTAGAAAAGTTGTAGACTCTCTGTCAACGTTGAGCACCTCTTGTTTCGGACCTCGATTCATGAGATCACCGTGTAGCCTCCCTAGCCACACACCTTGACACTCTGTTTCACGTGAAGTCGATGTCACCACTTTCTGCTTTCGTGATAGCCAGCTTATTATGCCTCCACCAAGGAAATATGCCACGTCCGAGGTACACTTACGGTCGTCAACAATTGCTTCCTTGTCACTACCACTGTAGTCGAGTAGTCTCACCATCTCCTTCTTGCTCAGCTCAAGACAAGGTTCCATTGAAGCGACAATTGCATTGCAATCTTTCATGCCACAACTTTCAAGTACCTTTCTTGTATATGCCTCCTGACATAGCGTAATCCCTTCTGGTTTTTGCTTCACCTCGAACCCGAGGTAGTAACTCAATAGCCCTAGGTCTCCCATCTTGAAAAGCTCCTTCATTTGTAGCTTGAACTTTGCAATCATCTCTTCATCTGCTCCAGTTATCAACAGGTCGTCGTCGTAGATGCCAACTAGTAGACGATCCCTTTCTTCACCTCTCTTGTACATTGCATGCTCGAGTGGGGCTTTCTCAAATCCAAGAGAAATCAAAGTCCGATCAAGTTTGATGTTCCACGCCCGAAGGTCTTGCCGTCGCCCATACAAGACTTTGTGTAGCTTCAATACCTTGTGTTCTTCTCCCTCTTTGATGAAGCTCGGTGCTTGATTCACATACACATCTCCTTCTATCTCATCGTTCAAAAACGTGGATTTTACATCCATGTGATGTATCTTCCATGATTCTTGAGTCGCGAGAGCGATGAGTAATCTCACTGATTCCATCTGTGCAACGGGAACGAATTCTTCTTCGAAGTCCACACCTTTCTCTTGCATGTATCCTTTGGCTACTAGGCTTGCTTTGTGCTTCACACAATTTCCTTCGGCATCTTGCTTGACCTTAAATTCCCACTTGAGATCCATGGCTTTTTCATTGTTGGGAAGATCCACAAGCTCCCATGCAGTGTTGTCGCGGATCGACCCCAACTCTTCTTCTATAGCACGACGCCAACACTCCTTCGTATTCATGTCCTCAAAATCTGCCAGATCCTCGGCGCTTGATAGACACCTTCGCCCACTCCCTTTGATCTTTACCGGGTCAATCGTTCGAAGAGTATCCTCTGGATATGGGTGTAACACCGGTTGTAGCTTTATGGATATAGGTGATGGTGTCCTTTCCTCCATTACTGTCGGAGGCGACATTGCTCGCGCTACTCCTTGTACCTTTAGGAGTGACGCTTCGCCGTTTGCTTCGCTCGCTGCTTCTGGCGAAGCTTCAGTTGCAGGTAGACATGTCCTTTCTTCCTTCATGGGCACGGGCGTTACGTTGCCGTTCCCATCTCCACACGTGGACGCGGTCCCTCCTGGACCTCCACTGCATGAGCCACCATGCAAGAGCAGCTTGCCACGCCCAGTTGGGCTTCCTGACTCGTTGTCAAAGTTTCCAAGTAGTAAATCTATATGTGGCTCTTTGCTCACCACGTGAGACACCCAGGCCTCCTGCAGCTGGCTTACGTGGGCTTCGACTTGCTGCTGCACCACCACACACAACCGCCTTGCAACCTCCAGCTGCAGCGCTCGCTGATGGGTGCGAGGCGTCCTGACTCCATGCGAGAGCTCCTGCTCGAGTTACCGTGGCCAGTTCTTTCGGTCTACTCAGCGGGACACCATGTTCGCCTGTTACTGGGCAGCGTGGCACGGCTGTTGCGCACGTGTCGACTTTTTATCAGCATACTTTGATTCGTGGTCTTCAGGCGCCACGTACGCCGAAACGACATTCGTGTCCGTAGCATCGACACAAATTTCAGAATTATGTCTCGCGTCAGTAGCTTCGACACGAGTTTTGGAATCACCCCTCATGTCTGTAACTAGTCCGCTTCTCCACGGTCGAGCACACGCAATGAGTGCTTCCTTCGCTCCAGCAAAGTTGGCACTTACACCTATAGCATTGATGTAAGTTTTGGAATCGCCCCCGACATCCGTAGCATCGACCCGACTTTCCGAACCATGATCTTGAGAGCAAACTTTTTCTTCATGGAGCGCGACAATTTCTTTAGCCGACACTTGAAGAACTGGATCCTCGTCATCCATGAGTTCACACATCAACATCATGTCACCTTCATCTCCTTGCTGGGCCATGAGCGCCTTGTCCTTCGAGGGATTATTGCACTCCGATTTGAAGTGCCCCATGATGCCACAGTTGTGACACTTGATCTTGCGCTTGTCGAACTTCTTTTTCTTCTTCTTCGAAGCGTCGTCACTGGCGTCCTTCTGACTTTGTTCGTTTGGCGCATGATCTTGGCGAGTGTTACTGCTTGAGCCCTCACCTTCTGTCCTTGAGTCCAGCGCCTGCCACTGAGCCCGCGTGAGCATGACATGATCATCGTTCCTTCCTTCCCCGAGACTGTACCGCATACGCTCGTCGTGAGCCTTGTAGCGTCCGACGAGATCATCAATGGAGAGGGTCTCGAGTTCGACACACTGCTCGATCGCCGTGACAATTTGCAGGTACCGGGGAGGGGCCGCGCGCAACAACCGACGGACAACCGAGGCCTCCGTGAGTTTTTCTCCTAGTGCGCGGATCCGATTGACGAGAATAGCCACCCGTGAAGCAAACGCGTCCACGGACTCATTGTCGCCCATGACCAAAGTCTCATAGTTCCTTAGGAGAGTTTGGAGATTGGCTTGCTTGACGCGGGAGTGTCCCTCGAACATGAGCTTCAAGGTATCCCATACCTCTTTCGCCGTTTCTTTGGCGATCAGGTGTTGGAGGACATCCATCGGCATCACCGAGTAAATCGCTGACGCCGCCTGTCGATCCTTCCGATACTCGGCTCCATCCTTCTTGAAAGCGTCACCTCCTGGATCGACTGCGTCCCACAACACGTTGGCGCGGAGACCACACTCCATCAGGGCCTTCCAGACCCCGAAGTTCTCACGATCAAATCGTGGGTACGACGAACTCGCCGGAGCAGCAAATACTTTAGCGGCACCGGTGTACGCCACCAGTTGCTTGTCCCTCTCGTCGTCCGACATGATCTTTCGTTACTAGAAGATCAACCTTGATCTAGATACCAATTGTTGGCACAGACCCGACCTCGACGCTACGATCTGCCGTGTACTTTCCGGCAAGACGCGCATACGAGACTAGCTCGAGTACTTCCGAGCTTTCCTAGCTAACCAGCTATAGACGTGGACGATGGACGTGTACGTATACACCAAGGAACCAAGCAGCCTAGCAGCTGGATGGATTTTATCCTGGCTAGCTGGCTTCGGCGAGAAGACAATACAGGAGACACGCTCGAGTTGATTGCACAAAAGGCTCGTGTCGTGCCTTTGGTTTCTATTGATTTGATCTGATCTCACGGTCTGATACAAGGGTAGGGGTACATCTATATTTATACTAGCTAGAGCACATATCCAAACCGACTAGGTAACTAATACGTATACTACTTGCACACGTATAGCTGCACCAAGCCGGACTCGGGATTAACTCCAACAATCACCCCCTAATCACGGCGTCGTCACGTCACAGCTCCAACGCCGATCCTTCTTCGCAGCTTCAAAAACTTTTCTCCGTCCAAAGCCTTGGTCAGCATGTCCGCCAGCTGATCATCGGTGCGATTATAGTTGACCTCTGTCTGTCCTTCTTCCACGCAGTTCTTTATATGGTGATACATCGTATCAACGGGCCTGCCCCTTTCATGTCGCACTGGATCCCCGCGTAGAAA
Source organism: Elymus sibiricus (assembly GCA_039707655.1). Classification (NCBI taxonomy): domain Eukaryota; kingdom Viridiplantae; phylum Streptophyta; class Magnoliopsida; order Poales; family Poaceae; genus Elymus; species Elymus sibiricus. The sequence goes on from CM077675.1 coordinate 32,100,393, forward strand.
AGTTGTAGACTCTCTGTCAACGTTGAGCACCTCTTGTTTCGGACCTCGATTCATGAGATCACCGTGTAGCCTCCCTAGCCACACACCTTGACACTCTGTTTCACGTGAAGTCGATGTCACCACTTTCTGCTTTCGTGATAGCCAGCTTATTATGCCTCCACCAAGGAAATATGCCACGTCCGAGGTACACTTACGGTCGTCAACAATTGCTTCCTTGTCACTACCACTGTAGCCGAGTAGTCTCACCATCTCCTTCTTGCTCAGCTCAAGACAAGGTTCCATTGAAGCGACAATTGCATTGCAATCTTTCATGCCACAACTTTCAAGTACCTTTCTTGTATATGCCTCCTGACATAGCGTAATCCCTTCTGGTTTTTGCTTCACCTCGAACCCGAGGTAGTAACTCAATAGCCCTAGGTCTCCCATCTTGAAAAGCTCCTTCATTTGTAGCTTGAACTTTGCAATCACCTCTTCATCTGCTCCAGTTATCAACAGGTCGTCGTCGTAGATGCCAACTAGTAGACGATCCCTTTCTTCACCTCTCTTGTACATTGCATGCTCGAGTGGGGCTTTCTCAAATCCAAGAGAAATCAAAGTCCGATCAAGTTTGATGTTCCACGCCCGAAGGTCTTGCCGTCGCCCATACAAGACTTTGTGTAGCTTCAATACCTTGTGTTCTTCTCCCTCTTTGATGAAGCTCGGTGCTTGATTCACATACACATCTCCTTCTATCTCACCGTTCAAAAACGTGGATTTTACATCCATGTGATGTATCTTCCATGATTCTTGAGTCGCGAGAGCGATGAGTAATCTCACTGATTCCATCTGTGCAACGGGAACGAATTCTTCTTCGAAGTCCACACCTTTCTCTTGCATGTATCCTTTGGCTACTAGGCTTGCTTTGTGCTTCACACAATTTCCTTCGGCATCTTGCTTGACCTTAAATTCCCACTTGAGATCCATGGCTTTTTCATTGTTGGGAAGATCCACAAGCTCCCATGCAGTGTTGTCGCGGATCGACCCCAACTCTTCTTCTATAGCACGACGCCAACACTCCTTCGTATTCATGTCCTCAAAATCTGCCAGATCCTCGGCGCTTGATAGACACCTTCGCCCACTCCCTTTGATCTTTACCGGGTCAATCGTTCGAAGAGTATCCTCTGGATATGGGTGTAACACCGGTTGTAGCTTTATGGATATAGGTGATGGTGTCCTTTCCTCCATTACTGTCGGAGGCGACATTGCTCGCGCTACTCCTTGTACCTTTAGGAGTGACGCTTCGCCGTTTGCTTCGCTCGCTGCTTCTGGCGAAGCTTCAGTTGCAGGTAGACATGTCCTTTCTTCCTTCATGGGCACGGGCGTTACGTTGCCGTTCCCATCTCCACACGTGGACGCGGTCCCTCCTGGACCTCCACTGCATGAGCCACCATGCAAGAGCAGCTTGCCACGCCCAGTTGGGCTTCCTGACTCGTTGTCAAAGTTTCCAAGTAGTAAATCTATATGTGGCTCTTTGCTCACCACGTGAGACACCCAGGCCTCCTGCAGCTGGCTTACGTGGGCTTCGACTTGCTGCTGCACCACCACACACAACCGCCTTGCAACCTCCAGCTGCAGCGCTCGCTGATGGGTGCGAGGCGTCCTGACTCCATGCGAGAGCTCCTGCTCGAGTTACCGTGGCCAGTTCTTTCGGTCTACTCAGCGGGACACCATGTTCGCCTGTTACTGGGCAGCGTGGCACGGCTGTTGCGCACGTGTCGACTTTTTATCAGCATACTTTGATTCGTGGTCTTCAGGCGCCACGTACGCCGAAACGACATTCGTGTCCGTAGCATCGACACAAATTTCAGAATTATGTCTCGCGTCAGTAGCTTCGACACGAGTTTTGGAATCACCCCTCATGTCTGTAACTAGTCCGCTTCTCCACGGTCGAGCACACGCAATGAGTGCTTCCTTCGCTCCAGCAAAGTTGGCACTTACACCTATAGCATTGATGTAAGTTTTGGAATCGCCCCCGACATCCGTAGCATCGACCCGACTTTCCGAACCATGATCTTGAGAGCAAACTTTTTCTTCATGGAGCGCGACAATTTCTTTAGCCGACACTTGAAGAACTGGATCCTCGTCATCCATGAGTTCACACATCAACATCATGTCACCTTCATGTCCTTGCTGGGCCATGAGCGCCTTGTCCTTCGAGGGATTATTGCACTCCGATTTGAAGTGCCCCATGATGCCACAGTTGTGACACTTGATCTTGCGCTTGTCGAACTTCTTTTTCTTCTTCTTCGAAGCGCTGTCACTGGCGTCCTTCTGACTTTGTTCGTTTGGCGCATGATCTTGGCGAGTGTTACTGCTTGAGCCCTCACCTTCTGTCCTTGAGTCCAGCGCCTGCCACTGAGCCCGCGTGAGCATGACATGATCATCGTTCCTTCCTTCCCCGAGACTGTACCGCATACGCTCGTCGTGAGCCTTGTAGCGTCCGACGAGATCATCAATGGAGAGGGTCTCGAGTTCGACACACTGCTCGATCGCCGTGACAATTTGCAGGTACCGGGGAGGGGCCGCGCGCAACAACCGACGGACAACCGAGGCCTCCGTGAGTTTTTCTCCTAGTGCGCGGATCCGATTGACGAGAATAGCCACCCGTGAAGCAAACGCGTCCACGGACTCATTGTCGCCCATGACCAAAGTCTCATAGTTCCTTAGGAGAGTTTGGAGATTGGCTTGCTTGACGCGGGAGTGTCCCTCGAACATGAGCTTCAAGGTATCCCATACCTCTTTCGCCGTTTCTTTGGCGATCAGGTGTTGGAGGACATCCATCGGCATCACCGAGTAAATCGCTGACGCCGCCTGTCGATCCTTCCGATACTCGGCTCCATCCTTCTTGAAAGCGTCACCTCCTGGATCGACTGCGTCCCACAACACGTTGGCGCGGAGACCACACTCCATCAGGGCCTTCCAGACCCCGAAGTTCTCACGATCAAATCGTGGGTACGACGAACTCGCCGGAGCAGCAAATACTTTAGCGGCACCGGTGTACGCCACCAGTTGCTTGTCCCTCTCGTCGTCCGACATGATCTTTCGTTACTAGAAGATCAACCTTGATCTAGATACCAATTGTTGGCACAGACCCGACCTCGACGCTACGATCTGCCGTGTACTTTCCGGCAAGACGCGCATACGAGACTAGCTCGAGTACTTCCGAGCTTTCCTAGCTAACCAGCTATAGACGTGGACGATGGACGTGTACGTATACACCAAGGAACCAAGCAGCCTAGCAGCTGGATGGATTTTATCCTGGCTAGCTGGCTTCGGCGAGAAGACAATACAGGAGACACGCTCGAGTTGATTGCACAAAAGGCTCGTGTCGTGCCTTTGGTTTCTATTGATTTGATCTGATCTCACGGTCTGATACAAGGGTAGGGGTACATCTATATTTATACTAGCTAGAGCACATATCCAAACCGACTAGGTAACTAATACGTATACTACTTGCACACGTATAGCTGCACCAAGCCGGACTCGGGATTAACTCCAACATTGAATCACTGCGTGCTGGTCGTCCCATGCCGTCTTGCATCCTAGTTGCAGTACTCCTAGATCCTCATTGACCGCACCATGGTCGAGATCTAGCGCAGCCGGCACTCTCACTCTTGGCCGTGAAGGCTATCCGGACAAGGCTTAATCCAAACGATTTCTGGACTAGGAGTTGTCAGCATCATCCCTCTGCTCGGTTCCGGGCGTACTGCTTCCTTCAAAATTCTCAAACATAGGCAGTCTGTGTGGCAGAGAGAAAATCCAACGCAAAATCTGCAGGGAGCTCCGGCGGCGCTGTCCACCGGGTCCAGTCGGTACTCCATGGACAAATTTGCTACCTCCGGGAGATTCGAGACGGCCGGCTGGATCGCTGTTCGTTGAATCGCCACCTCCTCGCCCCCTACCGTAGAATACGCTAGAGTTCTTTCCTTATTTCCGGAGCGGCCGATGCACATGGATACTATCTGAGCGGGAGCAGTAACCAATAAGTTTTGGTCTAACGCCCCACGTGTGGTCCGGGAGCAGTAACCAATAAGTTTTGGTCTAACGCCCCACGTGTGGTCCACCATTGCAATCATCCATCGACAGCCTCGCTCGGTCTACCGTAAGCCTCATGCTAATGCCGGACGCCCGTCCGCGCTGTGGGCATGCACACGCGGTTTATGTATTGCACTTCTCACATCTACTCTAACTGCGTGGGAGCTATTTTCCCACTCTTGATATAGTTGACAAAACTTGCCCCGGTTATGATCCAGAGACAAAGTTGCACGTCCAGGATAACATGATCATCTCATCTGGATCCGAAAGCCAAAACTCCACCTCTCATAAATAGTATCATATTAGCATGTGATATATGTGTCCTTATCCATTGTCTCCTTAAATATCTAAATATCTTTGTAGTGTACTTCGGTATGAATCTAGTAAATAAGTGTTTATTTTTGTTGTTAGATATTCCTAAAGTATAATAGTATATATAGTTTATATGTATGTAAATATATAATTTCAAAGTGTACAAAGTGTGAACAAGTAACACATCATCTATACGAAATGTAGAAACAAATATAGTCCCATTAATTTTGAAATTGTATAATGACCTTAACACACATGATGACGATAAATTGATAATAGAAAACATGGTAAAATATATACTATTATGCTTGTCGTGGGTAGTGGAGGCTATATTTACAAGATTATGCCTGTTATTCATGGGTGAGGAACGAACATTCTATCCGATAACGCAGTACAGGACCAGCTTTTCTTAATGCACACGTCTTGCAATAAAAGGGTCTACACTGTAGATTTGTAGTGCGACACTGAGGGCCTAGTTGGCGCTAGAGAGTATATTCGGTCTTACATATTTATATTGATATTTTTTACTTAATCACAACCAACGTTGCAAATATAGCTTTATTGTTTTTGTATTTACACATTATTATTTGTACATGAGTATTTATGTTTAATATACTATTTTGTTAAATATAACATGCAAACTAGCAATTCAATCAAGACCATTATATTAAAATACACAAAATAATTTTCATATGCGGGATTATTGTTTTGTTGCAAAAATGTTTTGACTTTTTCATTTGACTTAGGATATTTAATTTTAAAAACTAAAACTTCTATAGAATTTACCCCAAATATAAGCCCATAAATAATATCACATTGACCAACAAATAATTTCATATGTCTTGATGTATTATAGTGTGTCTATATTGTCTCGTTTTATATGTATAAACTTAGTACAGTATTTTAGTATGAATCTAGCAAACAAGTTGGTAGAGATTTCTAGAGTATAATAGTATATGGTTTACGTGCAAGTAAGAAGATAATTCTAGAGTGTACAAAGTGTGAACGAGTCACACACAGAGTCTATTACATGATATCTAGAAACAAAGATTGTTTTTATGTTCCTTTGATATGTCCTTCTATAGAGACATTTGTAAGGAATAACCATATGACATACACCATCCCATCTGCCTCTAAGGGCATTGTGATCCTTCCATCACTTCGGAACACGACTCATCCTGAGACATCACGAGCTCACTTCTGATGATCGATCGTCCGTCGTTCCTCGTGACACGTGGGCTTCTGATAAGATAGGAACACAAGGATTAATTTTGAAAAAATGACGTGGATTCATGGTTGGTGACAAGACCTGGCCTGTTTGTTGTGTTAGAAATTCTACGTGTAATCTCTACTTCTAGAGAAGACCACTCGAAATGAGTGGTTAGTTATATCAGAAACAATTAAGTGTAAGATAATAGCTATTGATGATAAAATAACTTGGGCAGATCAAGAGAAACAAATTTGAATGTCTTTGTCTACAAAATTACGCTGGAAGAGAGAAGCTGCATAGAGAAATTCAGTTGACAACTCTAGTTGTGTAGACACGCCTGAATTGAACAGCTGATATGAAAAAAAAAAAATACTCTGCATGGATGAGCTAGCAGCTGGTGTGTTTTTCATTTATGCTTCAGAACAACAATTCAATTGGGACAATCGTTACATCCGAACTCAAATTTGACATGAACTCTACTAAAAAGACTATTTTTATGCTAGCAAAAAGACATCATCACAAACTATGATATATGCACACGTATGACTCCTAGTCTCAGTTATGGATAACTTGTGCTAATTTACACTTACGATGCTTTACACCTACTACAACTTGTGTTGTTGCTTTAGAGGCCAATCAGAAATTCAGAGGTCGGCCTTCCCTAGGTACCTCGGGAAGGGGATGACATCTCCTCTGATGTTGTCAAGACCCGTGGCGACGAGGAGCATCATCTCCAAGCCCAGCCCAAACGCGCTGTGCTTCACGGATCCATAGCGTCGAAGGTCCAGATAGAACTCATAGGGTTCCATCGGCAAACCGGCGTCCAGTACCCTACATACACAACATGTTGTTAATTAGTCCAGTGCTAGTGCAATTCCTTCATTTGTTGCAGACATGGATTGTTCATTACAAACTACAAAGTCAATTTAACACTTTTTGAAATAAGAGAGGGCGCCGGTACCGTTGTTTAAGGATATGTAAGCGCTCCTCCCTCTAACTTCCACCAATTAATTCACCAACCTCAGAGAAGAGCCACATCCAGGATCAGTTAAGGTATACTACTCCCTCCGTAAAGAAAAATATAAGAGCGTTTAGATTACTACTTTAGATCTAAACAACTCTTATATTTCTTTACAGAGGGAGTATTAGAAATTAACAATTCTCAATTAAATCAATGAGTATTGTTCAATGATTTAACATATTACTCCCTTATATATGTACATTGGGAACTAGAACATCCATAGCAGCCACGGTCTTCTGGTCATCGTTGAGCCTCATATAAAACGCTTTTAACCCTCGCGGGTTGTTATAGACGATGACCGGCTTCTTTAATATCACCTCAGTCAAGTACCTTCAAAGTGCAAGAAATTCAGAAGTACATACAAACCCAAACCAGATAAAGTCAAAAAACTGATAATAACAAAAACATCAATGCATGTCAATTATATATAGTTGTAATCTCCGTATATACCTTTCATGTTCGGACGCTAAATCGATGCCACATTCAACCTTTGTCTAGAACTTCTTGCTACCAGCTGAGCCCATCAGCATCTCGACAGCCTTTGTATACGAGACACGTTCGAAAGGCGTCGAGGAAATGAGCTCGAGACGCTCGATCGCAGCCTTGTCATGGGTTTTAGCCATGAACTCCATGTCCTCCATGCAATGCTCCAGCAGCCATTTGCAGAGGTACTGCACGTAGCTCTCTGCATAGTTCATGATATCCTGTATATATGTGACAAAGTTCAGCATCCAGCATGGCAAATAAACACAGTCCACTTCACACACAATTAATGTTGTAGAGAACAATAATTACCTGCAGGTTTGCGAACGCGATCTCTGGCTCGACCATCCAGAACTCGGCGAGGTGCCTCGACGTGTGCGAGTTCTCGGCGCGGAACGTCGGGCCGAAGGTGTACACGCCGCTGAGCGCGCAGGCGTAGGCCTCGGCCTGGAGCTGGCCGGAGACAGTGAGGAAAGGCTGACGCCTGAAGAAGTCGCTCTGGAAACTGACAGCTGCTTCTTCTCCTTCATCGTCGGCATCATGGTGAGGAGTAAGCTTGAGCTTGAGGTCCCTGTCCGCCTTCTGGGCCTGGCTGAACAGTGTGGTCACCTGGAACATCTCGCCGGCGCCCTGGCAGTCGTTGGTCGTCAGGATCGGCGTGTGCACGCACAGGAAGCCGATCTCCGGGAAGACCGAATGTGTCGCGAACGTGAGCTCGCTCCTCGTCCTCGCAACCGCCGCGATGATGTCGTTGCGCGGTCGTAGATGCAGGAAGTCCCGGAGGTGGTCGAGCTTGAGCTGCCTGGTCTTCAGGATCGGGTAGGCGGCCGGGTCGTCGACCTCGCCGGCATCGATGACGGCCTCGAACCCTCGACGCCCAGCTTGATGCGCTCCTTGCTCTTCCCGGGCGGGACCCGTAGCACGCCGGAGACGAGCACGGAGGTGCCCGTGGCCGCGAGGCGAGCGAGCGGCGGGTGCTTCATTTGGGCCGCTTCGACGACGAGCTGGAGGCTGGCGTTGCAGAATCCGTCGTTGACGGCGAGGAAGGCCATGGTGCCGCCGCACTGGACGCGACCGGCCCGGACCCAGCCGCCCACGACCACGCGCTCGCCAGTGAGGGCGTCCGTGGCGGACAGGATCGCGCGGATGGGCGTGCGGGAAGCCGTCATCGGAGTCTCGAGGTACTCGGCGGCCGGGAGCTCGGCCGTCGGTGCTGCCATCGTGGAGGCCGCCATGTTGGAACTCTGACTCATTTTCCTTCTTCTGGCCTGGTGGCGGCAGCTGAAAAGGACCAAGGCAAGTCCATACGTCGGGGCCAAGGAATCTCGTACCGAACGGCATCGTTGCCGTCAATTTATTCCATCACGAATCACAGAATAGAGGGCAGCCACCTCATTTTTTACCAACAACCCCTTATTCACTCGACAACCATAGCCACACACACCACCAGCATTTTTGATACACCGTCATGAGGGATGTAAATGGCAAATAAGTGGCGTCCACAGGTCCCGTTTATTTAGTTTTATCTAGATTCATAGTTCATTTTCCTTGAAAAAAGAAACAAATTTTTGAACTGTTAGATTATTAGTGGGTTTAAACGGGATTAAATGGGAGCCGGTTCCCATCCCTAACCGGCATAGAGGGGCGACCGGCAGATGGAAGCGGGAGGGAGGGGAGCGGCACCTCGCAGAGGGAATTGGGACGGAGGGGAGCAACGCCTGACGGAGGGAATTGAGGCGGAGGGGAGATGCGTCTCACAGTTCCCGGTATGTACCACGGCGCGTGAGTTGTGGCTCCTGTGATGCTCGGCGGGAGGCGGAGGCGGCGGCCACATAGGGAATAGGCGCTTATACGGACAAAGGCGTCCGTCCGTACGTGACGGTGTCCAGACCCAAGGGTCTCTCATCATGCCGTTTTCGGTCTAGTGGGATGGGTTGAGGACCCTACGCCGGTGTCGGTGCCATCATGTGCCACAATTTAGCGGCCCAGGCCAAAGACTTCTTGCACAATTCAAAGATATCGGACCCGTGTATGACTCTACCTTCACTGATGTAGCCGACTAGAATTTGTAACTGTACGACTCCCGGCATGTTATATAAGCCGGAGCCGGACTAGTCGTATAGGCAACAACATAATCCCTGGTACTTTGCTTGTGCTTTAAAACTTGGGTAAAAAGCTCGCCTCCTATTACCATCTAGCCTAATCGCCTAGCCGGGATACCCTACCTAGGGATCAACAGGAATCGCCTTCGCCAGTTGTGGCCCATACATGCCCCGCTAGATGAACACACAAGATTGATGGGAGCTCAAAACGGATCCGACGCGATCTACATGTTGGGTGGATGTTCATCTTCGGCATCACAACTGTCGCCTCCAGCACAACATGCCACCTCAGTCAGGTCGAGAACTCGCTCCAGGACGAATCAACACATGTGTAATCAGGAATATGTCGCGGCTTGCCATGGGAAGCCGATTCTCCAGGTTTTTGAGTCATGTCAGGTCCAGGAGCGGCCAGAGTTGGTTCTCCCAGATTCGATGTCCGGTCTGATCCCGGAACAACCGGAAGATGTCTAATTTTTTGACTCACCCACCACGCATCTCACCGCAAACATCGAGTATCTCAGTGAGGTGCTTGCTGGAGCCACAGAGGAGATATAAGACCTCGAGGAGGAGAACAGCGAGTCCACGGATAGCCGACAGCCACCCGCTAGGAGTTTGCGTCCTTGGCAAGCGGCATTCGTCGTGGAGTGCTACATGGTAAACACTCCAAACGCCAGCAACGACAACAACCCCGACGATTTTCACTATAACCCACATGTCCAACTAACTAATTGTATACTTGCCTAAATGGTCAAAATCATTCTGACCTCCTCCTGGCTAGTTGACGTTTGGAATGTTTTCCTTTAATGACTTGATTAGCCACTTAATCCGTTTCATGAGATAAATCATATTTTTGCCTCCTTAAGATAAAGGTTTGGCCAATGTTTACTGATACACGATTCATGTGAAATAAAAACAATATGTTCTATTACATTTGCATATATATATATAAACCACATATTAATGGAGTAATGTTACTCACATGCTTTCCTTAAACATATAAAACGCGCCATATAATTTGTGACAAATGGACGGAGCATATACTACTATTACAATAAAGCACAACAGATGCATGATGTGGAACTCAAACGTAGAGATGATCAGCGAGCTTGGGCTCGGCGACGACCTGGAGTGGGTATTTTCGGCCGGTGGACAACCCAAACACCTCCTCCATGCTCAGATCCTCCCTCCTGACCCCCTCTGGTAGCCTCCAGGTGAACCCGTGCAGCAGGTTCGCCAAGCTTAGGTGCACCACCTTTAACCCAAGGTTGTAGCCTGGGCACATCCGTCTGCCGGAACCGAATGGTAGCAGCTCGAGGTCCTGCCCTATCACGCCCATCTTGCTCCCCAAGAACCTCTCCGGCATGAACTCCTCCGGGGCATCCCACAACTCTGGATCGCGTCCGATAGCCCACACATTGATGAGCACACGCGCTCCCTTGGGGATGTCATAGCCGTCAATGGTGGCGTCCTCACGGGCCACACGCGGGGTGAGGAGAGGCACGATGGGGTGCATGCGCATGGATTCTTTCACTATTGCCTCAATGTAGGGCAGATTTGGCATGTCCTTCTCAGTCACCCAGCGGTCACGACCGACGATGCGGTCGAGCTCCGCGGTGGCTGCATCGAAGGTGGCGGGCCTCCTGATGAGCTCCGACATGGCCCACTCTATAGAGACGGCCGAGCTCTCGGTGCCACCGGCGATGAGGTCCTGGGTGAAGGCCTTGACGCCGATGCGGCCATACGGGACCTCGAGGGTGGGGTCGTCGGCGTTCTCCAGCAGAACATCGACCATGTCCCTGACCGCCTCACCCTCGCGGCGGCCCTGCTCGCCGCTGTGCTCGTCAAGGACATGCTCATTGAATGCGTCGAACATCTTGCCTATCTTCTTCATCCGCCGCACGTATCCCTGCAGGTCCATCCAGTCCAGCCATGGGATCCAGTCACTGATGTTGAGCACCCCATTGAGCAGGAATAGCTCGTCTAGCATCCACCTGAACACCTTAACCGACGGCACCGGCCCCTCCGCCACGCCGTCCACAAAGAGTCGCTTCCCCATCACCATTTGTGTGATCACATTCATGCTCACCATGGACATGTGGTCCCTGCTAAGATGCACGGCATGACCTGATACGGCGAAGAGGCCGTGCATGAGAGATTTGACCTCGTCGGCACGGATGTGCTCCAACGAGGCGAGCCGGCGTGGGCTGAAGAGTTGGGTGAGGCAGATCCGGCGTGCCTGGCGCCAGTAGGCCCCATAGGGCGACCATGTCATGTCAGCGTAATTGTAGGTGGTGTACTTACCGGAAGCCGTCTTGGGGCGGTCGACGTAGAGGATGTCTTGGGTCTTGAGGAAGTACCTGGCCATGTCGACCGAGGAGCCGATGATGAGAGGGAACGAGCCGAAGCGAAGGTGCAGGAGCGGGCCATACTTCTTGGATAGCTCGTGAATGGAGCGGTGAGGGAGCGCACCGATGAGGTTGAAGTTGCCGATGATGGGCCAAGGTTTCGGACCCGGTGGGAGGTTATACTTCTGGCCACGGCAGAAGGTGGCTCTGAGAAAGAGGAACAATAGTAGGCCGGTGAGCACGATTGTAGGGAGGATAGTGGCCTCCATTTTGTTCTAGCGGAGGAGAGGTAGCTAGTGATGAAGAGCTAGTTCTAGTTATGTATCATGGGTAGACCGCGATGCAATGTTATGCAAGTGAACGTGTATACTTATAGGAGGAGACTAGCTAAGGGACAATGAGTATCTAGAGTGTGACTCGAGACGCTGGGACTATTTCGCTGCATGACTGTTGTACGTAACTTAATTAATTCATGTCTCTTGTACAATTATCTAGTCAAGTCTGCCTCAAGTCCTTATGTATATACTGAGTGACCCCACAAGCACGGAAGCACCTCTTTACTTTTCTCTCTTGCAGGCCTATGGAGTGTATTATTTTGTGTCCTCATATCCCAGTCACATCATCGCACGCAAAAACGGGAATGCCAACTGAGATTTCTTACAATTAGAGTGGGCCGTGTCGACATCTATATCTCTAGCTTCTTCCTGATTTCTTGATACATCCTCCGGGTCCACAAAAGCTCGTCGGAATTGTATATTTCAAGAGTTAGACTGTAGTATTGTGGCAACGTAAGCTTCCTTACGCTGCACAATATTATAGAGAGACGAATATTATGTGTCTAGAGACGTTTTCCCCAACTACGTATCTCTCAGAATCTCGTCGACTCACCATTTTCAATGATAAATTTAACTCTATGAAAGAAGGATGTTTTCATTCTCATCAAACCTTTCCAAAAGGATGAATCATTGGGTCTGACTGTGACCTAGGCCAAGGTCTTAGAAGTACTTATTACGTAAAATTTATACGCACATGCCTTCAGTTTCCATAGACAGTCTGAACAATCATTTACTGGGCAGACATCTGTTCTTTACCTCTAAATTTTCAATCTCCAGACCGCCCTGGTCCTTAGGCCTACAACTAATGTCCCAACTAGTAAGCATGTACTTCCTCTTAACTTCATCACTCTGTCAAAAAAAAAGGGGATCGATAGAAGTCCAACCTTTTGCGTACCCCTACAGGTATCTCAAAGAAGGACTGAAGGAACATCGGCATACTCGTGAGAACTGAGTTAATCAGTATTAGCCATCCTCCGTAAGACATAAGCTTGCCGTTCCAGCAGCTTAGTTTTTTCTCTAAACGATCCTCAATACACTTTTACTCTTTGTTAGAAAGTTTGCAATGGTGAATTGGTATGCCTAGATAGCTGAACGGTAGGCTGCCCAGTTCACATCCGAACAGTTATTTTCTTTCTTACAGGCCTATGGAGTGTATTATTTTGTGTCCTCATATCTCAGTCTGACGTTTGTACGTAACTTAATTAATTCATGTCTCTTGTACAATTATCTAGTCAAGTCTGCCTCAAGTCCTTATGTATATACTGAGTGACCCCCACAAGCACGCACCTCTTTACTTTTCTCTCTTGCAGGCCTATGGAGTATTATTTTATGAGACGTGACTAGCTGATGCCCGTGCGCCTGTTTGCGGGAGCGAGCGCTCTTCTAAAAAAGAAATGAGCAAACCCACACGCGACCAGGACAACCCAAAAAGGAAACTCGTACGTGACCTGGTTCTCTCTTCCAGTGCAATTAATTACTTTCCTTCATTTTTTCAAAAAGCTATATCTTTTGAACCAAATGTCAAAATGGAGATCCGTTTTCACGGTTGGTTTTATCGCAACGAATGCTTCAAAACTAGATCGCATATGGATAGGTTTTGGCAAACTTATTTTATGGGCAACTTTGTGTGCAATGGAGGCAACTCCAGTGTTATAGGGAAGCAACTCCTTCTTTTTAGCCTAGTAAGGCTGCTTGTTATGTTTGTTTGTGTAAAAATAAAAAGATCATACGAAACATGAGGCGCCTTTAGTGCTACATGCAATCAACTTCACTGGGCTATTTGTACTCGTGAATTTTTGCTAACATTATCCCAACTTGCCTATCACGTCTGCTCAATTTCTTACCGTTGTTCGTCAGTTGCCTATGGTTGAGTCTCAGTTGCTCACAAAGACTTTGAAGTTGCCTAGTATGGATGCCTAGTTGCTTGCTATTGGTAATTAGTTTCCTAACTTTGCTGCTCAGTTGCCTAACTTTGCACATTAATTACCTATAATATTATGAAGTTTTGTATCATTATTTTCTAACTTGCTTACAAACATTATGAAGTTGCCTACTGGTGACGCTTAGTTGCCTGCAATTACTATTTCAGTTGCCTACAATACATTGAAAAGTTGGCATAATGTTAGTAAACTTAACAGGTACACATAGTGTAGTGAAGTTGATTGTATCTAACACTAAGTCGCTTCATTTTTTTGTGATTTTATCGTTTTTATATAAATCAACCGAATATGCAGTCCTACTCGGAAAAAAGAAGAAGTTGCTTCTCAATAACAGTAAAGTTGCCTCAATTGCACCCAAAGTTGCCAAAAAAAAGTTCGACGAAACCTATCCATACGGGATCTAGTTTTGAAGAACTCGACGTGAGAAACCTAACGGTGAAAACGGTTCTGAATTTCGATACTCGAGTCAAAAGTTATGTCTTTTTAAGTTTTTAAAACCCCACATTAATGCACATGCGGTGATGGTCGTGCGCGCAGTGAGCCAGTGCATGGCTGCAACGCGTGCGCTCGGGAGGTCCAATTAGTGCAGCTGCACTAATAAGTATTTGGTTATTTTATGTCCTCATATCTCAGTCACATCATCGCACGCAAAAACGGGAATGTCAACTGAGATTTCTTACAATTAGAGTGCAGTGGCGGAGACGGTGGGGGGCCAGCAGGGGCCTGGCCCCCCTTAATGTCACTGGTTTAAGCCTAATACTAGTTTAAATACTGATTTTTTTGCTGTTAAACCAGTGTATTTTAATGGACTGGCCCTCCCCAAGAAGGTTTAGCAACATTTGGCCCTCCCCATTCCATTTTTCTGGCTCCGCCACTGTTAGAGTGGGCCGTGTCGACATCTATATCTCTAGCTTTTTCCTGATTTCTTGATACGTCGTCACAGTCCACCATACACACATACGACATTGGCTTAGTTGGCAAGTGAACAATGCATATGCTTATAGGAGGATATACTCGAGACACTGGAATTATTCTTAGACGCATGAAGTCAAGTCTTTCTGTGTAGTCCTTGTGTATATGCGAGTAACCCACAAGTGACAATCAAATATGCAATGCAACTAGCTACCGTAGTATTATTTTGTGAGCTCAGACTTCCACGACATCATCGCGGGAAAAAAAAAGGAATGTCAGCTTAGATTTCTTACTATTGGAGAGAACCATGTCAACGTCCACATCACTTCTTTTTTCAAAAAAAAAAAAAAAAAACGTCCACATCACTTCTTCCTATTCTTTTTGACACATACATCACACTACTACAGAAACACACGGTAAAATATCACATTGCACATGGATTTCACCACAACTGTACATGTGTACAAGTGGGGAAGGGTGGCGGTAGTGTTGTCATCATCGTCCTTGTGTTCTTTAAGACTACCCATAATGGGAAATAACATAGAGTAGTAACATGCATATGTTACTAGTCTAAGTTACTACCTTCAGAGTGGATAATAACATAGGGGTAATAACATTAAGCCTTTCATTTATTAGCTTATAGACTCATCTTATCTTGATATGCGTTATGTTACTCATAGTGAGTAACTAGCTATGTTACTCAATTTCTCTCTATTCGCATTAATTAGTTGTCACATCATATTTTTCGTTTAGGTGGCATTTATGTTACTCCCACTATGGGTAGTCTAAGTGGTGACGATGTCGTAGTAGTAATTAAGAAAATGCCAACGCAATTTCTGCATGGGTGTTCTTTAATGCGACTTCAAGTCTTGAACTTAATTAGCAAGCCAAGTCTTTCATATTTGCCGGAAGTCTTTAACTTATCAAGTCTTCAACTAGCTATCATAGTATTATTTTGTGAGCTCAGACTTCAACTTGTTACTAGAATGTTAGAATCGTTGGCACAGATCGCTGTCTATGAAACGACCCCACCTCGCCCGACCCGCTCCCACGAGCAGGGGGGCGAAACCCCACTCCGACCGCTGCCAGCCCCCACCCCTCCTCCCGTCGCCGCCGGAGTGCGCCGCCGGGCAAAGCCCGGCCGCCGCCGGCGGCGGCGGGCCTTGTTCACCCTACGCGCGGGGCGGCCACCTCGGGTGATGGTGCTACGCCGGGCAAGGCGCGGTGGCGCGGCGACGATGGCCGCCCCGGCGACGGCGGCGGCTGGCGGAGGCGCGTGGTGGGCTACTGGGACCTGGGAGAGCGGCGGTGCGTGCCTGCGTTGTGGGCGGCGTCGGGGTTGTGGCTGCCCGATCCAGATCTGGCGGGCGGCTCCTCCGATCGGCTGCACGCGAACGGCGCGGGCCTAGGTGGCAAGGTACGGTTGTCTCCGACATCCCTTGGTTTGATGGAGGGGGCTAGAGTTGGGGCACGTCATGGTGGGGTGTTCAGCTGCGACGACAGTTGGGTTGTCCTCGTCCAGGACGCAGGTGGTGCGGGTCGGTGGGGCAGCGACGCAAGGTGTTGGGTGTCGTTTCCCTGCCGGTGGCGTTGGGTGGCGGAAGCAGGACTCCATTGCCATAGCTCTAGGCCGGCGGCGTGGCGGCAAGCCGGGGCTCGTGCTCGGGCGGTTCTTGTCGGGGCCCGGAGCGAGTCGGAGTTCCTGCTCCGGGTTGGTGTGCTTGGGCTCGATCCGGGAGGTGCCTGTGATGGAGGCCCCTCTCTCTGTGGGTGGTGCGATTTGGTGGTGGTCCGGGATCTGCTACACTGTTGGGCGGATCTTTGCTATGGTCCATGGACATGGCATCGTGCGAGCGCGCTCGATGACGGTCGTCGGGAGCCACAGGGTAGTGTCTCCCTCGGTCCACCGGGACTGGATGGAGATACAGGTGTGGGTGCCTCCTACTGTGGAGGTGTCGACCCATACCCCGTGGCTGATGCCGGACTAGGAGTGAAAGGAGATCCCTTTTACTCTTCCTACCATGGTGGATGCACCGTGATGTGGGCGGTTAGTGGAGCCTTGGACATGGATGCTGCGGTGGCGGCCCCAGATGGCGGTCCGCATGGTGAGCTCTCCGACGGGCATCATGGCGGCGGCGATGGCATTCTCTCTTGGTCGTGTGGGCGGCGAGAGGTGGTCGCAGCGGGTGGCTCGGGCGTGCTCTTTGTCTCCGACGATGGCGTTGCCCCAATCCGGATCTGGAGTTCTGGGCTCGTCACGCTTGCCCTGGAGACCTCCTTTAGGGAAGCGGGGGAGCTGCCGAGCGAAAGCTCCACGCTTTGTCGCCGACGATGGCGACGCCCGTGGACGCCGTTATCTTCATGAAGACGTCGTCGTGGTGCTCCTCTCCGTGTCCGGGTTTCGAGTGAAAACCTATGTTTTTCGGAACTCAGCAACTGCGACGCTTTGCGCCGTTCGCCCTCCTGATGGCGTTGTCGTGGAACCTAGGTGCTATAGGGCTTAGAGTGATGTTGTTCTCAGTTCCTCCTATAATCTATTTCGGTAGCGTAACCGGATGCGTGTTGTGTGATCTAGTTAGCCTAGGATCGGCACTGTGTGAGGGCTACCCCATCCCTTTGTATCATTCGGCCGTGTACACTGTTTGGTTGGTGCTTTATATATAAAGCGGGGAAAAAGCCTGTTTTTGAGAGATCGATGTCTATGTAGCATAGCCAGCCCATTTGAATACCCACAATTTGCAAGTCGACCACATGACAGTAAACAATAGTGTAACCAATGGGAAAAGCAATAGTATTGTGTAAGTGAATGTGTATATACTTATAGGAGCAGGGCTAGTCCAATCTTTCACGTAATTCAAATCAGGTCACCTAAAGAATGATCAAGTCTGTCCCAAGGCCTTATGCATACACGATTCACTCAAAAGTATCTAGTATAGTTTCAAGTTGGCATGTGGCAATCAAGTATCGCACAGCCAGTAGTGTACTATTGTGGCATCATCGCAAAAAGTTGGAATGTCAACTTAAGACGGACTATGCTTCTGCTCCCGAGCTGAAATGAGCTCGGGTGAACAGTAAATTCGATTTTTTTTTTTGAAAAATAGGTCAAAAAATTCCCAATTTTTTTTGTGAGAAACTTTAACAAATGTTTTAAGTGTCTGCAAAATTTCATCATGAAAACACATTTGTGAAAGTCGCAGCAAAAAAAAACAAAATCAGTACTTTAAAATGCTTTTGAAACAAGCATTTTTTAAACATCGATTTTGTTTTTTTTTCTGCGGCTTCCACAAATGTGTTTTCATGATGAAATTTTGCAGGCACTTAAAACATTTGTTAAAGTTTCTCACAAAAAAAATCGGAATTTTTTGACCTATTTTTTATTTTTTTCGAATTTACTGTTCACCCGAGCTCATTTGAGCTCGGGCTCAGAATAGCTGCGTCCACTTCTTGCTATTAATATAGAGGGCCAGTTCAACATCCACATCTCCTCTTCCTATTTTTTTGACACGTACGTCACGCTAGTATGGAAGCACACGCTACACATGGGCAAACAACCATATTGCACACGGTTTTGACAACCTTGTTCATGAGTGGTTCACTGATATGAACAACACAAAGCAAACAATCTTAGAACCCTTACTGATGCGCATCCAGGACACAGGGGTGCGGAACTACATTCGTGTGGGATGTAGGCATGATTACACTGTATGTGGTGTGGAAACAATACATTTGCACCCAGTCATCCCTCCCTCGACCGTGTGCGTTGGGATGACATCGCACATGGGCATGTTTTGGCATGCACATTGCACACTGCCGGAAATGCGCAATCATGTGTAACGGTGATACCACTGACGGTTCATGTAGAACTGTGTGCTTTGGGGGTCTCCAAAGGCCAACCTTGTACTACTGTCTAACGTACGTCCACCTCCTTGTAGTAGAGAAGGCATAAAGTTTGGGGGACCGTTGGCGTGTCCAATTCAAGATGATGGCGTAGTAAATAAGAAAATGGCAACGCAATTTCTGCATGGGTGTGTCTTCTTTACATGACTTCAAGTCCTTAGCTTAATTTAGCACGCCAAGTCTTCCGTTCCTCAAGTCTTGAAGTTATCAAGTCCTCAACTTGATATGTATAGTACTATATTATATGTGTATAGTATTTGTTAGAGGAGTTCGGTACAGATCGCAATCTACCTAACGTAGCCAACATGATGCATACATGTAGAGGAATATTTTCTGTTACAGAATTACACGAATGCTTTAGGTTCAAAACAATATACAGCAACTCCACAAGTCAGATCTTAACTAACGACGTCTAGAAACCAGTATATACACTACACGAAATAATTAAGCTGACAGTAAACTATAGAGAACAGTCAACGTCACGCACAAACGCCCCGAGCTAGCTTTTACTCTGTTAGCAAATTTTTAAGAGTTGAGAGAAAATAAAGTAATTATCATCATATGAACTATTTTGCATTTCTAATCTCTGTCCTGTATGTCTTCGGTCCTTTATACATCTTCTAGAATCTAGTGGATAGGGAGACCACCTGATTTTATCTTGGAAACCAAGCCAGTAAAAGAAAAGATATGCACTTCTCGCTTGTATACATCTTCTGGAATCTGATGTTCCACGCATACAGAAACAGCTGAAGGCTTGAGCATCTTGTAATGGTTACAAGGACCCAAAGAGCAGCACTATAGGGACGACAGCTTATGCCGGATATTTACACGATGGATTTGGTCTGACCTTACAGTGTTTGGGAAAAGAAATGAAACCCGTTGGATTAACCATCGTACAAGTATTGTACTACGAAATATCATGAGTGCAGTAATTCCGAGACCCAAAAGGGTACTAATATTTATTAATACTAGATGATACGTCGCACGTTGTTGCGAAAATATTTTGCAAATTTGAAGTAATAATATAAAAAGTTAAACTGTAAATACATACTATTTATTATGTTCAATTACTATATATTTGTAAAATGTTTATTAAATATGAATAACATAATAGAATGAAAATTCTTATGTATGTTTGCATGTTGAGATGAGTCCTTTTTTCATGCATGTTTAATGATGAAGTGGCATCCTTGCATGTTTAGAGACATATGATAGTGGGGGTGGGCCTTTTCTCATGCATGTTGTGGGATGATGTGGCATGTTTGCATGTTGAGAAAAATAGTTAGTTGGGGCTAGCTATTTAGATATAGAAGATGTAGCTAATTGCAAACCAGCAGCTAGGAGTGGCATATATATAGTAGTACTACAGGGCATTAGTGTAATACAGAAAACAAACCACCAGATAGATAAAATTGTGTCTTACAGACAATATCTATATACGCATAGGAAGAAATAACAGTGAGCTAACTGAATGAACATTCAGGAGCAGCAGGCCGGAATGAAAATGGCGGTGTGGAGACAATCATGATTATTAGCAGGTGACCATTCAACTATTGAGAACACCTTAATCACTTGCTGCGTCGTTGGACACTTGGACGGCGTGATGGATCAGGTTCTATGCACGGAACAGCTACGGAGATTACTTGAAATATCTCTCTTGCAATCTCAGCTTTGGGGGATGGGAGCCGAGTGTCCAACAAGTTCTCAAAGTAATATAGAGTAGAAAGTTGTACTGAATCCACGACAAGTAATATGGATTCGAGGGAGTACTTTTTCTTGTTGTCCATGGACGATAGGAAATCACCTAAATGATTTCCCATGAACAACTCTAACGAGCACTCCAAAGCTATAAATGTCGCACTTCTCCACCACCCTTGTTGTGTATGCAAGCTCTAAAACAACAACACCGGATAGTTAATTTTGATGCAACTAGTGTATACCAATGTAGATTGTATAAATAAACTAGAAAAAACATAAAGTGACATTTGAAACTATGATAAAATTATTTGACGTAACCAACATGGAGATATAGTTTTACCTAGGGCAAGATAACCTTTTGTCCCCGCAAAACTTGTGCAGTTTGATCCATCCGCGTCAAATATTTTCGCTTTACAAAAATCTGAGATGCAAGCATTAAGCTCTAGGTCAAGTGAAACATTGTTGCTTGTTATATCTTTGTGGACTATCGGTGTGAAGCAGTCGTGACGCATGTAAGACAGCGCATGACCAACATCCTAAACAACATCTACATTTCAATCGCAGTCTCCATACCATTCAAAGATGCCGCCAAGCTTCCTCTATCCATGTATTCATAAACAACAAATCTTCCCTGAGTTACCGAGCAGTAACCAAATAACTTTGCAATGTGAGATGTCAAATATACATCAACACATGTATTTCCCAGTTAAATTGCTCATCATCTTCCATCATATGGATCTTTTTTACTGCAAACACAATTTACTAGTTGGTACATAGCTCTATAGACAGATTCATTCCCTCCAGATCCAATGCAATGAACATTGCTGAAATTTATCAAGGGGCGTCGAGAAACCCCGAGAAGTAGTGATTTTAAAGGCGTTGAAAACTAACGCACATGCAGTTTAACATGTAATGACATCACGTGTCAAACCAATGCAGCAACCGACTCTCCACAATCCAGTCAACCATTAATCGTAAACCACCCCCAACAATTGCTAGACATACCCAAAAACCGCATCCCATAAGATCGCCCACTAATGCACGTGTCAATTTGTGATTGGCCGCTTAAGGCGGCAAAAACATTCTTAAAAATCCACAAAAGAATCTCAATGGGAAATATAGCCTCCATCCCCAAATAGATGGTGTATAAGTTCAGTAAAAAAGTTTATGCTTATTAAGTTTGACCAAATATATATATATATATATATATATATATATATATATATACAAAAATATGAAGATAAACAATACCAAATCAAAATCATTATATCGATCATTACATATATTTCATAATCTATTTATTCAATATTAGCTGTTGTATTTTCTTTAGAGAGAATTGACTTTTTAACTGAATTTATACGTCATCTCTTTCGGGACAAAGGGACTAGAGAATATAGTGTTTGTACTGTCAAGGATTTGCAGGCAGACAGTCAAATCACTGCGGTAGAAAACCCTTAGCCTGCAGTAATGGGCCGGTCCATGTATGATACTAGTTTTCTTGGTTTTGGAAAGGTTATGGCTATAGCGCTATGTCTCGCATCAAGCAAGATAGAATCTACTCTCGCGTCGAGCATATACACTGACTGGCCATCCCACCAGTGAAGTTAAAAGAGGTTAAAAGAATAGATGAGGGAAAAGGGGACCGAGCGGGATTGGATCCTAAATCCTGTTGGTTAGAGCGTGCTGCTGCTAGCCACTAAGAACCCGTTGATTTCGTGTTAGACTACTAGGGCGCGACCGACTTGAACAAGACCACCCGGGGTTCCACATGCTTTCCGGGTTTTTTGTTCTTCTTTGTTCTTTTTTTTTCGCCGGTTTTCTTCGTTTCTTTCTCTGTTTTCTTGGTTGTTTTCTTTCTTTTCCTTTGTTTTCTATATTTCTTTCTTGGGGTCGAATTTTTTTTCTTTTATTTCCTTTTCCTTCATTTTTCTTCAGTTTTTTTGTTTCTTTCTCAATTTTCATCTATTTTCTTTTGTTTTCCCTCGGGTTTTCACTGCTTTTCATTATATTTTGTATATATCTAATACATTTTCCTAATATACGTTTACATTTTCCAAATACTTCAACATTTTTTAAATACACGATCAATATTTTTTCTATACACATTTCACATATTTAAAATGCTTGATTAATATTTCTCAAATATTAGTTCAACATTTTTTCTCAAATGCTTCATTAACATATTTATGTACAAGATTAAAAACAATTATCATATTTCTACTACATGGTCAGAATTTTTCTATACAAATTTAACATTTGTTAAATGCTTGATTAACATTTTTCAAATACTTGTTCAGCATTTTTGTCAAATGATTGATTAACACTTTTATCTACATGATAACAAAATTCATCATTTTTCATATATTGTGCACATTTTGTCTGTACACATTGAATTTTTTTTAAATACTTGATTAACATTTTTCAAATACTTATTCAACATATTTTCAAATGCTTGATTAACATTTTTTTATGTACATGATCACTTTTTTTCTCATTTTTTAATAAATGGCCAACATTTGTTATATACACATTAAATTTTTTAAAATGCTTATTAACATTTCTTTCTAATATTTGTTAAACATAATGGCAAATGCTTGATTAACATTTTTATATACGTGCTTAAAAATAATTATTTTCTATTACATGGTCAACATTTTTATATACCTATTTAACATTTTTTTAGTTCGTTGTTTACAATTTTCAAATAATTTATAAATATTTTTTGAAGACACTCTTAAAATGTTTTTAATACATGGTCAATATTTCTATATACACATTTAACATTTTCCAAATAAAAGTTTAACATGTTTCGGATAAATGGTCAACATATTTTCTACTCTTTTAACATTTTCCAAATACAAGTTTATCATCTTTTGAATACTTGTTCAACATTGTTTTTAAATGCTTGGATTAACATCTTATAAATACACGGTCTACAGTTTTTCTATACACATTTCACGTTGTATTTTTTGTATACATGTGAAACAATTTTCTATACACATTAAACATTTTTTAAATGCTTGATTATCATTTCTAAAAAAACTTATGTAGAGCATTTTCGTAATATAGAATATGTGGAAATGTAAATAAAGTAAAATATGACCTGTGGCCAACGGGCGCGATGGGCCGGCCTGATATTGAGCTCGCCTTCAGCGAGACTGTAGGTGAGATATATCAGCGCCCTGGTTATAGAAGGTTCTAAACTTGTTTTTCTTGTGTTTTTTAGTCAGTCTTTCAAGCTCCTTTTGGGTTACTATTTTAATTTTTTTTTCCTGTTTGTTTCTTATTTTAACTTTCCTTTTGAATTTACACAATTGAACACTTTTTGAAATCCGCGAGTAGTTTTGGTTTACTATTACCTTTTGATTCGTGAACATTTTCTTTGAAGTCACACTACTACAGGAATCCTCTGCAGTGACGGGTAGTGCTCTCGGGGGGCGCTCGCCACTGCTAACCATCAGTGGTGGTTGTGTTAATCGCTACTGTTAATATTTGTACTTGTGGCGGGTTCTGGTTGGTGCCCGCCAGTGATATAGTCTGCTAGGTAAAGAAATTACTGTCATGGCAGCTTATTTCAATTGAAAAGTAATATTAGTATAGTAAAGTCATATATAGCACACTTTAAAAACACATTTTAGTTTAAAAACTCTCTATGTTTAATACTTGCACAAAACAATATAATAATTGCATACAACATATATATGTTTAATGAGTTCAACCATAAAGTAGGCATTAAAATTTATGGATCAAATAAATAATTGGGCATGAATTTTGTAAAAAATAAAAATACTGAGTAGCAGAAAAGTCGAAAATAGAAATTAATCAATGTTTCACCATAATTTTAGCCTTCATTTTGAGGCCTTACATAGTTTGAGCATTTCATATAACATAAGCACTCCGTATGGATAAGAGACCAATAGAATAAAAGACTATTAGTTAAGTACATAATTGCTTCGTCTAATTACCATGTACTTCCTCCATTCTAAATTAATTAAATTTTTCTAAGCAAAACTTTGATGAATTAACCATATCCCAAAACAGAATGCAAACCCTAGTTTTCATGCGCAAAAAATTCATACTGATCTTCAAGAAGGGGATGCTTAATTACCTTGAGAATGAACTCACTGAAGTGCGAGGAGGCGGGGAAGCGGGATGGTGCCGGAGGAGGACACTAGTAGAAAATGGACCTTTCGTCCCGAGCATTAGTCCCGGTCTGGTCACGAGCCGGTACTAAAGATGGTATTAGTCCCGGTTCGTGCCGGCTCCAACGGCTAGGAGCAGGGCGACCTTTAGTACCGGCTCGTGAGCGATCTTTAGTACCGGTTCGTGTCACGAGCCGGTACTAAAGGGGGCGTGGCAGGCTGTTGGTCAGACTTGGGCCCCGCTTGCACCTTTAGTACCGGCTGGTGACACCAACCGGTACTAAAGTGCAACCTTTAGTACCGGTTGGTGTCACCAGCCGGTACTAAAGACTTCCTACATATACGGGCTTCGTCCGCAGCCGATCGAAGGGGCTCTCATTTCTCTGTTTTCTCCCCTGTTCTTCTTCTTGCTCGAAGCTCATCCTCCATTTTGCCAAGGATTTGTCAAGATTTAAAGGCACCCCATCTATCCAAGTGTTCATAAAGGTTAGCAACTTTGCTCCTTCATCTCTCATTGCTAGATTAGCTTGTGGTATGCTCAAAGATATGTGATTTGTGGGTTTTAGCTAGGTTTTGGAGGAGTGGTCATTATGTGGGAGTTTATTTGATTTATATGCAATTTGAGCTCAAATTAACTTGTTAGGTTGCATATGTGTAGGTGTGGTTTATTTGGTGCCTTCCCATCCCCGTCCTAACCACCGTCGATCGTCCGCACCGTCTCGTCGCGGCACCGGCCACCTTGGTTAGCCTCTTGTTCTTCTTAAAACCTTTTTGTTAAAAAAAATTACTTGTATGATTTAGATAGCTGCGTGTACGATTTACTTACTTGTATTATTGTTAGTTATTCTATAGTGTCATGGTTATGGTATCAGCCCACGTCGGCCCTCGTCCAGTCTATGATTCAGATGTGGTATGTCGTTATCTTTTATAACTATTTCACACATCATCTAATGTCTATGACAATTAATTATGCCACCAAATTGACGTAGATGTTTTTATCTATAGGAAGTAGTTGAACCAGAAATTCCAACCGACTATGCAATTCTGCTCGAGAAATTAACACAAGCTGAAAAAGAAATTGATCATTTGAAAGAAAAATTGAAAAGACCTGAAGATGAGAAGATGGGATTGGAGTTGCATGTTGCCGATATCGTCGATGATCACAAGACCAAGATGGCTGGAATGCGCTTGAAGCTTAGAAAGATTAGAAAATATGCCATTGATAAAGAGGCTTGGTATCATTATGCCATTGGCTCAATTGTTACTTTAGTTGCGATTATGATCGCATTTGTTGTTGCATTTACATGTTTTAGATAGTTGTATGTTGTTTTATGAGATGTATGTATGAACTATAAGTATCTATTATTTGCAGTAATAACATTTGGTCACTGCTAGCTCTACTTTTGGTTGTAATGTGATGATGAAGTTGTATTAATTTGGTCACTTCGATGTTGTGTAGTGAACATGAGCCGGCAATGGATGTACGATGACCGACTAAGTCCAGGGTTTCTTAATGGCCTGCATGATTTTCTTCGTGTGGCTGAGGCAAACAAGCAGAATGGTTTCATGTGTTGTCCATGTCTTGACTGTAAGAATGATAGGAATTACTCTAACTCAAAAACCCTTCACGTCCACCTGCTTGAGAAGGGTTTCATGCCACACTATAATGTTTGGACCAAGCACGGAGAAAGAGGGGTTATAATGGAAGACAATGAAGAAGAAGAGGATGATGACAACTATCCTTTCGCCGATACAACAATGGGGGAAGCTGAAGAAGAGGCATCAATGGGGGAAGCTGAAGAAGAGGCATCAGATGAGCCTGCTGATGATTTGGGTCGGGTCATTGCTGATGCAAAGAGAAACTGCGAAAGTGACAAGGAGAGGTTGAAGTTGAAACGCATGTTAGAGGATCACAAGAAATTATTGTATCCAAATTGTGAAGATGACCAGAAAAAGCTGGGTACCACGCTGGAATTGCTGCAATGGAAGGCAAAGAATGGTGTAACTGACAAGGGATTTCAAGAATTGCTGATAATGATAAAGAAGATGCTTCCAAAGGATAACGAATTGCCTGAAAGTACGTACGAAGCAAAGAAGGTTGTCTGCCCTCTAGGATTAGAGGTGCAGAAGATACATGCATGCCCTAATGACTGCATCCTCTATCGCGGTGAGGAGTACGAGAATTTGGATGCATGCCCGGTATGCGGTGCACTGCGCTATAAGATCCCCCGCGATGACCCTGGTGATGTGGAGGGCGAACGCCACAGGAAGAGGGTTCCTGCCAAGGTGATGTGGTATGCTCCTATAATACCACGATTGAAACGTTTGTTCCAAAACAAAGAGCATGCCAAGTTGTTGCGATGGCACAAAGAAGAACGTAAGAAAGACGGGATGTTGAGAGCACCCGCTGATGGGTCGCAGTGGAGAAAAATTGAGAGGGAGTTCGAGGACTTTGCAGCTGACGCAACGAACTTATGGTTTGGTCTTAGTACAGATGGCATGAATCCTTTTGGGGAGCAGAGCTCCAGTCACAGCACCTGGCCCGTGACTCTATGTATCTACAACCTTCCTCCTTGGTTGTGCATGAAGCGGAAGTTCATTATGATGCCAGTGCTCATCCAAGGCCCTAAGCAACCCGGCAACGACATTGATGTATACCTAAGGCCACTAGTTGATGAACTTCTACAGTTGTGGAAAAAACCAGGTGTACGTGTGTGGGATGCGCACACACAGAAGGAAATTGACCTACGAGCGTTGCTGTTTGTAGCCATCAATGATTGGCCTGCTCTTAGTAACCTTTCAGGACATACAAACAAGGGATACAATGCATGCACGCACTGTTTAGATGATACTGAAAGTATATATTTGGATAAATGTAAGAAGAATGTGTACCTGGGACATCGTCGATTTCTACCGATCAAGCATATCTTAAGAAAGGCAGGCAACCATTTCAAAGGTGAGCCAGATAACCGGAAGAAGCCTGGCCTCCGTACTGGTGAATATATATTTGATATGGTCAAGGATTTACAGGTAATCTTTGGAAAGGGTCCTGGCGGACAATCTGTTCCGAATGACGCCAATGGACACGCACCCATGTGGAAGAAGAAATCTATATTTTGGGAACTTGAATATTGGAAAGCCCTAGAGGTCCGCAATGCAATCGACGTGATGCACGTGACGAAGAATCTTTGTGTGAACCTGCTAGGCTTCTTGGGCGTGTATGGAAAGACAAAAGATACACCGGAGGCACGGGAGGACAAGCAAAGAATTAACGAAAAAGACGGCATGCCTCCAAAGCAGTATCAAGGTCCTGCCAGCTACGCTCTTACGAAAGAAGAGAAGGAAATCTTTTTTGAATGCCTGCTCAGTATCAAGGTCCCGTCTGGCTTCTCGTCGAATATAAAGGGAATAATAAATATGGCAGAGAAAACATTTCAAAATCTAAAGTCTCATGACTGCCACGTGATTATGACGCAATTACTTCCGGTTGCACTTAGGGGGCTTCTACCGGAAAATGTTCGATTAGCCATTGTGAAGTTATGCGCATTCCTCAATGCAATTTCTCAGAAGGTAATCGATCCAGAAATCTTACCAAGGTTACAGAATGACCTGGTCGAATGTCTTGTCAGTTTCGAGTTGGTGTTCCCTCCATCCTTCTTCAATATTATGACGCACGTTCTAGTCCACCTAGTCGAAGAGATTAACATTCTGGGTCCTGTATTTCTACACAATATGTTCCCCTTCGAGAGGTTCATGGGAGTCTTAAAGAAATATGTTCATAACCATGCTAGGCCAGAAGGAAGCATCGCCAAGGGATATGGAACAGAGGAGGTTATTGAGTTTTGTGTTGACTTTGTTCCTGACATTAAGCCGATTGGTCTTCCTAAATCGCGGCATGAGGGGAGACTGGGTGGAAAAGGCACATTAGGAAAGAAAGAAGCAATAAATATGGACGGGCATTCTTTCACTCAAGCACACTACACGGTTCTACAAAATTCCACCTTGGTGACTCCATATATGGAGGAACACAAGGATATTGTACGGTCCAAGAACCCGGAGCAGTCTGACCCCTGGATTGAACGTAAACACATGGAGACTTTTGCCGGTTGGTTGCAAACAAAGCTCATCAATGACAACGATGTTCCAGATGAACTGTACAGGTTGGCCAAGACACCAAGTTTGACTGTAACGACTTTCAAAGGGTACGAGATAAATGGGAATACATTTTACACGATCGCCCAAGATAAAAAGAGCACCAACCAAAACAGTGGTGTCCGCTATGATGCAACCAACTTTCAAGACACATATTATGGTTACATAGAGGAGATATGGGAACTTGACTATGGACCTGATCTTAAGGTCCCTTTGTTTCGGTGCAAATGGGTCAAATATACTGGAGGCGGGGTACAGCTAGCAGACCCACGGTACGGAATGACAACAGTGGATCTCAACAATCTTCGATACACAGACGACTCATTCGTACTAGCCAATGATGTGGCTCAGGTTTTCTATGTGAAGGACATGTCTAGCAAACCGAGGAGAAAAAAAGATAAGCAAGCGAATACATCATACGATGAGCCAAAGCGCCACATAGTTCTTTCAGGGAAAAGAAACATTGTGGGAGTGGAGGACAAGACAGACATGTCAGAAGATTATGAAAAGTTTCATGAAATCCCTCCCTTCAGAGTGAAGACTGACCCAAGCATCCTGTTAAATGATGAAGATTCTCCATGGTTATGGCGCAATCATAAGCAAGGGACAAACACGCAGAAAAAGTCTTACACCGCGAGATACCACTCTGGGATGTGACCGGCTTCACCGTCATCACTTTCTATGTGAAGGACATGCATGCATTTTCTAGCATGGTATCTTTGTAACAGTTTGTACACGAAGTGCATCCACCAGTTTGTACACGAAGTGTAACAGTTTGTAACAGTAACCAGTTTGTACACGAAGTGTAACAGTAACCAATTCAGGGATGTGGGTGGGTGAAATTATGATGTCATGCCAAATTATGATGTCCGGAGTAAAAATAAGTTATTAAAAATGGAGAGGCGCAATGCTCACCTACACGTTGCTTAGCTTCAGGCCTTGAGAAACTGTAGATAGCTCCGTGCAGTCTACACCATTTCCTCAAGGCCTGAAGCTAACGTGCAGGTGAGCATTGCGCCTCTCGCTTCATCATCTCTGCACTCAGGGCTTATAAACCGCTGCGAGTCCCTCTCGCTTGGCGAGGTGGGACTAAATTTTAGCCACTCCCAGGACCGAGGTCGTACCAATCAGCAAGAAGCACACGGATCGTGTGTTTCTTTCAAGCGCTTGTGAGCTGTTGGATCAGCACTATAACTAGTCCCGGTTCGTGCTAGCAACCGGGACTAAAGAGGCACACGACCCTATATATAACCCACCTCTCGGACATGTTCGACACTTAGTGTGTGTACTCATTCGGATTCAAATCATTCGGATTCCCTGCATATGGTCCGACGGTGCATTTCATATGCGGGCACTCACGAGCCACCGTCGGGCTGTATGCAGGGGAAACCGTGTGTTTTGTTGATCTATCTAGAAATCCTTTAGTTCATCGACCGAATACAAATCATTCGGATTCCCTGCATACGGTCCGACGGTGCATTTCATATGCGGGCACTCACGAGCCACCGTCGGGCTGTATGCAGGGGAAACCGTGTGTTTTGTTGATCTATCTAGAAATCCTTTAGTTCATCGACCGAATACAAATCATTCGGATTCCCTGCATACGGTCCGACGGTGCATTTCATATGCGGGCACTCACGAGCCACCGTCGGGCTGTATGTAGGGGAAACCGTGTGTTTTGTTGATCTATCTAGAAATCCTTTAGTTCATCGACCGAATACAAATCATTCGGATTCCCTGCATACGGTCCGACGGTGCATTTCATATGCGGGCACTCACGAGCCACCGTCAGGCTGTATGTAGGGGAAACCGTGTGTTTTGTTGATCTATCTAGAAATCCTTTAGTTCATCGACCGAATACAAATCATTCGGATTCCCTGCATACGGTCCGACGGTGCATTTCATATGCGGGCACTCACGAGCCACCGTCGGGCTGTGTGCAGGGGAAAGGATGATGCTCAATTGTCCGTTTTGTACACGAAGTGCATCCAGTTTTTGCCGTAACCCTCTCAACTTTTTATAACATGCTATGTGGGTGAAATGATGATACCATGCCAACTGTCAACCTTTTTAGAGTCCATTTGTAGTGCTTTTCAATTTCAGGGTCATTTAGCTCAAACAAATCAGTAAGTGCATGAAAAATACCAAATGAATTCAGAAAGGGTTGAAAATTGATGATGTGGCTTTCAATGGTGCATTTTGAACACACAAAAAGTCTGGAGTTCAAATAAGTTCAAAAAAATGAAATCCCTTTGTAACACATGAGTTTTCGTCCGAAACCCTCATACTTCGAAAGAGATTGTCCAATTTGTACACGAAGTGCATCCAGTTTTTGCCGTAACCCTCTCAACTCTTTAGAAGTTGCTATGTGGGTGAAATTATGATGTCATGCCAAGTTACAGCCTTTTCAGAGTCCATTTGTAGTGCTTTTCAAATTCAGGGTCATTTAGCTCAAAATAAATCATTAAATGCATGAAAAATATCAAATGAAGTCAGAAAGGGTTGAAAATTGATGATGTGCCTTTGAATGGTGCATATTGAACACACAAAAAGTATGGAGTTCAAATAAGTTATTAAAAATGAAATCCCTTTGTAATAGATGAGTTTTCGTCCGAAACCCTCATACTTCGAAAGAGATTGTCCAATTTGTACACGAAGTGCATCCAGTTTTTGCCGTAACCCTCTCAACTCTTTAGAAGTTGCTATGTGGGTGAAATTATGATGTCATGCCAAGTTACAACCTTTTCAGAGTTCATTTATACTGCTTTTCAAACTCGAGATATGACATTTCAAATGCCGTTTAGTCAAATTGTCTTATACAGCAGTTGAAGTTGTTCAAACATGCATGGAAATGCCATAAACAGATTCTTTATATTTTTCTGATATTTTTTCATATATTATTTATTTCCATTGGAGTCATAGATTTTTTTCTATGATTTTTTAAAGTTTAGGGGTTTTCCTGAAAATAATAATGAATATTGAATTAAAAAACCTTTAGTACCGGTGCGAGCCACGCACCGGTACTAAAGGTCCACCGCCCCGCGCATTTTTTGGGGAGGACCTTTAGTACCGGTGCGTGTCTCGCACCGGTACTAAAGGTTCTTTAGTACCGGTGCGAGCCACGCACCGGTACTAAAGGGTGCCTAGGTATAAATACTATCCCTTCGTCCCGGGCCGACCCACACACCGGGACAAGGACAAAACGACGCCGTCAGGCTGCCAAAATCTGCCGTCGCCGCCGCCCGTCGCCATCGCCGCCGCTCGCCGCCCCGAGCCCGCCGCCCCGACCCCGCCACCCCGACGCCGCGCGCCGCCCCGAGCCCGCCGCCCCGAGCCCGCCGCCCCGACGCCGCGCGCCGCCCCGACCTCGCCGCCCCGACGCGTCCTCCCCCCTCCGGCGAGCTCCCTCGGTGAGCCTCTCCCCTCCCCCTTGCCCCTCCGCGCGCCCACCCGATCCAGTCAACTCCGGCGCGGCTAGCCGGAGCAACTCCGGCGCGGCCTACTGACGTGGCCGGCCAGCCCCACCCCCAGGGTAGCTGGCCAGTGGGCCCGCGGGCCCCAGTTGACATGTTGACCTAGTCAACTGTGCTGACTGGGCAGGCCCTAGTCAATGACAAGTGGGGCCGCCCCCTAGATAATTAGTTTTAGTTTATTTTAACTCTAGATTAACTCCGTGTCTATGATAGGGTTACTTAGCTTAAAGGAAAAATAAAATGTTAATGTAAAAAAAACCTACAAGAAAAAAAAGAAGAAAAGAAGAAGGAAAAAAGGAAAAAGAAAAAAGGAAAAGAAGAAAAAATAATAATAAGAAGAAGAATAAGAATAAGAAAAAGAAGAAGAGGAGGAGGAGAAGAAAAAAGAAGAAGAAGAAGAAGAAGAAAAAAAGAGGAGAGGAGGAGAAGAAGAAGAGGAGGAGGAGAAGAAAAAAAGAAGAAGAAGAAGAAGAAGAAGAAGAAGAAGAAAAAAGAGGAGAGGAGGAGGAGGAGAAGAAGAAGAAGAAGAAGAAGAAAAGGAAGAAAAGGAAGAAGAGGAAGAAGAAGAAAAGGAAAAAGAGGAAAAAAAGAAGAAGATGGGAAGAAGAAGAAAACGACACCCCGACACGAGACCCCCGACACCCCGACCCCGACCACGACACAGCACCCCTATTTAGTTAGTTAGTTAGTTAGTTAGTTAGGTTATCAGGTTAGTTTAGTTAGTTTAGTTAGTTAGGTTAGGTTAGTTTAGTTAGTTAGTCAGTTAGGTTCTTAGGTTATTAGGGTATGTGTTAATTTTGTTAATTTTGTTAGATGCTAAGTGTTATTTAATTTGTTAAGTGTTATTTAATTTTTAGATGCTAAGTGTTAATTTTGCTAAGTTTTATTTAATTTGTTTTCATAATTAAGTGTTTCTTCTCGACGTCGACGATGCCGATCCCGCATCCTCGTCGTCGAGTCGCCGGAGGAGGTCACTTGCTTGAGCCGAGGGGCCCTGTCAGGGACTGGGCTCCGCCGGGCTGGTACTGGGAGGTGCTGCCTTCCGGGCGGCGCAGCTTGGTGAGGAGCCAGCCTGTCGTCGACCCGGAGGTTCTGTGGTGGCGGCCGCATGGGCCACGGACGATTCGGAGGCTTGAGTCCCCCGCGGAGGTGGTACAGTACCATGTCAGCAAGGAGAACGAGCACGTCCGTCGCTACATGGCAGCTTTGGAGGCCAGGTCCGACAATACCTGGCAGATTCTTCAGGGATCTCACTGGAGCTATGTTCCTGTGATGGTTCCTTCTCTTTGGGTGTCCACCGCACGCCCCGATATCCGCCGGGCGCTAGGGTTCTAGCTAGATCGATATATTAGCTACTATATATGTATTATTATGATGTATTAGCTAGATCGATGGATTAGTCGATGTATTAACAATTATCCGAGATTATGAGATGAGATCTTTTCTAAGAACTACTATATATGTATTCGATGATGCATTATTAATTAACTATCAGTTATTTTGCTTCTTGAATGCATGCTAATTTGAATACTAATTTGTTTTATCTATATTATTATGGATTAGTTATTAAGCTATGGACAATACCGGTAGAGCTCATGAAGAGGACATCTTCGACATGATACGCTGCTCCGAAAACCCAGCGGACCTTCAGGGTGAATCACATGATGATGACGGCTCACAATATCTGAACGATTACGGTGATGGATGTGAGGCCGAGGAAGAACAACTTATGTTCCAAAATCCGGAACAACTAACAATGTCCGGCGAGGTATATACACATATTAGCCTCTGGTGATCATTACATGTGTATTAATTGATTTATATATATATATATATATATATATATATATATATATATATATATATATTAACAAATCTTTCTTCTTTTAATTATCAGCCCTCCGGATCGAGCCAATCTAGTAGAAAGGTACGAGGCGGTGCCAAAATATTGGACGGCAACGTAAAGCTCAATCTTGATGCTTTCAAACCTAATGGCGCACCGACTCACCCTGATGCCAATGCCAGGACATTTGTGCGTCAATGCGGAGTGGTTGTTAGGGATGGAGTCCCGATCACAATGCAAGAATGGATTCAACCAAACAACCCAAAACCAGGAGTGAATTATGTCGATACAAGAATTAAAGATGCCCTTTGGCGAGATCTCATGGAGCATTTCATCCTACCAGATTCTCTCTCGGAGCGCCAAAGGAACAAAGTCAAGGAGTTTGC
Organism: Elymus sibiricus; assembly: GCA_039707655.1. Classification (NCBI taxonomy): domain Eukaryota; kingdom Viridiplantae; phylum Streptophyta; class Magnoliopsida; order Poales; family Poaceae; genus Elymus; species Elymus sibiricus. Next base: position 32,134,718 of record CM077675.1, read on the forward strand.
TCTCCATAAGATGGCCGACGCGTTCCAGACTTGGAAGAAAAGATTATGGACCGAGTACAACGCTAGAGGCCAGAAGGCGCCCAAATTCATAGGAATATACGAGAAGGTAAGGAATCACTATGACGCATTTATCGAGTACAAGACATCGGAAGCTGCTATGGAGAAGTCGGCAAAGAATCAGATAAATGCGAAGAAAAAAAAGTATCACCATAAACTAGGGACAGGTGGATACAACTCAGCCATTCCTAAGTGGGATGCATTAGAGAATAAGATGCTTGCTGAAGGGATCACTCCAGTAACCTTCAAGTGGCCCAAGAGGTGCAGGAATTGGTTTTTTGCGCATGGGGGAAAGTTGGACCCAGCAACAGGGAAGATTATTGCACTGGCCAGTCTGAAGCATGCATCAGCTGAGTTGATTGAAGCAATAAAAGCTGCCCAAGAAGGACGGTTTCACCCCGATAGAGAGAACGACGAGCTTACACTCGCCCTCGGGAATGCCGAACACGGAGGACGAACACGAGGCGTGGGCGTTGTTCCGTGGTACGAGGGGTTTGCAGGATGGAAGGACAGTTAGAAAAGCCGTTCGAGAAAAAAGGTGGAAGCAGACCGACTTTCAAAGTTGGAACAGAAGTACGAGCAGCAGCAGAGGCAGATACAGTTACTGACCCAGCAAAGGGCAACTCCACAGCAGGAGGCAGGGGAACCCGTCCCATCTACACTGCCGAAAAGCAGCGTGGATTCCACGGGGGCACCGCTGGGTCACACCCCCGTGGATGATATCACCGAGAAGACATCTTGTGAGCTAATCCAGAAAATGAAGAACATACCCGTGCGGGTCGCGACGGGCTATGCTTTACCAAATACACCTGGTGTTCTCTGGCATTGCAATCCGGTTCCAGCTGGGTATGCTCGTGTCGCGGTGGACGCAATAGAGCCAGGATATGATCAACTATTGCTTGACATCCCTGGAGGTGAGGGGGAGTCCACACTGGCAGAAGCCGGCCGTGGTCTCATTCTATGGAGTAAGGACTGCATCGTCTTTCCACAAACGGCGCTAAGGCCACCGGCTCCTCCGAGTATCGATGTCCAGCGCGAGGGATCCCAGCCAGAGGCATCGCAGCGCCAGCAGTCCTCCCAACCTCGCCAGCAGTCCTCCCCAGCTCGCCAGCAGTCCTCCCCACCTCCCCAGCAGTCCTCCCCACCTCGAGAGGCGTCCCACCTCGCCAGCAGTCCTCCCCACCTCGCCAGCAGTCCTCCCAACCTCGGGACGGAGCACGACGCGAGTCCATATCATCGATATCGATCTCCGCCGCGTGAGCCGACTCCACCCCGGCAGCGCTCCCGCCAGCAGGGCTCCCAAAAGAGGAAGGCCACCAGCAGTCCTCTTCGGAGGAAAGCAAAGAAGAAACCCGAGCCTCCGGCCAAAAGGAAGCTGCCTTACGACATGACACCAGAGGAAAACGAAATTGAATGCGATCGCCAATTGAAAGCCTTTTTTGCAAAGAAGACCGTGACGCCAAAGGAGGTAATACCCAAGGAAGTCCAAGAGCACTTTATGGAACACTTTATTGATCGACCCCCGGCATATGTCGAGCGTATGCCGACACACTATGAGCGACAGATTCAGAAGGCAAGTGAGCAGAGAAGTCGGCCCAGCCCAAGGAAGAAGTCGGGAAGTACGGCATCAACGACAGGTGGTACTACTACCGGGAAAACAGTTCCCCAGCTCGGAGAACAATCCAAGCAATCGATCTCTCCGCTCAAGGTGAGTACCAATCCAAGAAAGAAATCAATCCAACCAGTCGACGTGCAAGGCAACCCAATCGACCTCGAAGAAGTAGAGGCTGCAGGTCTCACTCTTGGCCAAATCCTTGGCACCGAGGAATTCCGCCGGTACGGTGCAACTGAGTACGCAATGCAATATGCCAAAGGAAAACCACTTGTCACACCCGAGCAATACAAGGAACTACCAACTGCGATGCGACGGTTGCATGATTGGTACCTGCGTGAAGTAGAGGGAGGGGAGACGGCGGTCATGGTCAAAGTAAGGAAAGAGCATTACGTCAATGCATGTGACATATGTCTTGAATTCTCAGAACTTTTCCAGTTATACCACATGGACTCTATTGACAAAAGTCTCATCAGTTGCTACTGTCTGTAAGTGATTTATATCTTTAATAATTTAAGTCTCTAGCTAAGATATCGTTCATTGGCTTATCCTCACTATATATGTTCTTTTCTACGCTATTATGCAGATTGAAGATGTGGGAATTGAAACAAGAGGGAATCGATGACATTGGGTTCATCGACCCAAATACCGTTAATGGTCATGTGGTAAAACATTATGCCAAGGACACAGAAGATCTCTTGGAAAATTTTCTAGAGGCACTAATGAATACCAAATCTACTATAATATTTCCTTACAACATGGGGTGAGTGTTTACTCTCTTGTATACTACAAATTCTATTTTTGCTTACTAGCTCGCTGTCAAGTGTAGTTGATGTGTTACACTACTAGGAAAAGGGCTATAGATGATATGGCTACTAATGGCGCACCAGACATGTGGTGCGCCACTACTATATAGTAATGGCGCACCATGAGTTGGTGCGCCATTAGTGTGGTAGACACTAATGGCGCACCAGACCCACGGTGCGCCATTAGTGACAAATGTTTTTTTTTTCATTTTTCCAAAAATACTAATGGCGCACCAGGGAAGAGTGCGCCATTACTAGTTAAACTAGTAATGGCGCACCTCCAACACAGTGTGCCACTACTAATGTTTTTTTTTTTTTTTGCAAAACTACTAATGGCGCACCTCAAGCTGGTGCGCCATTAGTAACCAGGGTTACTAATGGCGCATATATGGGTGGTGCGCCATTAGTAACCTGGGACCAGCTAGATATTTTGGACAGCCACACCTACACACTCACTTTCCCCACTTCATTCTCTCCACCTCCTCCTCCAAGATTGTGTCGGCTGCCTCCTCCTCCTCACCTCATTTGCACCATAGATTCATCAAAATTAGGTGGTTAAATTACCTTTTTTTGATAGGTAAGTAAGGGGAAAGCTATCTTTATGTTGTAGATCTACTTTTTTTCTCTCCCTCGCTCCAACAACGTGCACATGCACTTTTTATGGCCTTGCTAGATCTATGTATGTTTGTGGTGTTGCATATGTTTGTGGTGTTGCATATATGTTTGTGTTTGCAGGTACCGGTATTTGAAATGCGATAGTTGCCAATATTTTGCCGGAATGTTGATTCATTTCCGTTTCGGCGAGAATTTTGGCACCATGCATTCTTTTTGGTCCTATTTTTAGGGAAAGTCATGCCAAATTTTTTCTTGGTTCTAAAATATCGTTTTGCTCTACCCCGCAGGCGACCATGGTCCGCACGATGACCGAAGGCATCGTGAATAGGTTTTTGAGCTCCGCGAAGGCCGAGATGCTTCAAAAGAACGAGACGGAGATAAGATGTCCGTGTCGAAGATGCAAGCTGAAGAGCCTTATTGCGGACCCGGATTCCGGGCAGGTGCGGGACCACCTGCTCTTGCGTGGTTTCATGGATGGCTATCGGTGGCAAGGTGATGAAGATGACTATGAAGTCGTCCATGGGGGTCGGGCAAGAAATGAGGAAGGGCAGCAAGACAACCACCGCGGCGAGGGCGGTCGAGAAGACGAAGAATCTCCAGGACATGATCACGACGGTGATGCTGTACACAGTCATCATGTAGAAGATGCCGGCCATGATGATGAGGAAGATCAAGACGAAGGGCATGATCATGAAGATGAAGATGCCAGAGCAGACGACGATGGAGGCTGGGTGCAGGACCCTCATATTCAAGAGCTGCTTCTCAAGCAGACGGATAACGCAAGAGCTGCCGCCCGAGAGAAAGCCAAGCTGGATCAACTGGAGATAGACGCGGTTACTCCATTGTATGAAGGATGCAGGCCCAAGGATACCCGCCTGAAAGTAACGCTCATGGCTCTGGAGATGAATGTAAAACACAAAATGACCGACGCATGCTTCGACGAGAACATGTCATTCTGGCACGAACGTCTTCCCAAGGGGAACAAGTGCCCGACCAGTTTCGAGGAGGCGAAGAAAATCGTGTGTCCTCTGGATTTACCGCACGTGAAATACCATGTGTGCATGAACAATTGCATCATTTATCGGGACGAGCACGCGGAGTCTACCATATGTCCGGTGTGCGGCGTCACTCGATACAAGAAGAGGAAGAAAGCTCCTCGAAATGTGGTGTGGTACTTTTCGATCACTCCTCGTCTGCAGCGGTATTTTGCGGACCCTAAGGTAGCAAAGCTCCTGCGTTGGCACGCGGATAGGGAGGAGAAGAAGCGAGAAGATGACGGAAATGATCCGGAGATAAATAAAAAAGACAAGATGCTGAGTCACCCTAAGGATGCGAGCCAGTGGCAAGCGTTGAACTTCGAAGACCCAGAATTTGGGAACGATCCAAGGAACATCGTGCTGGGCGCGAGCACTGATGGAGTCAATCCGTTTGGCAGCCAGAGAAGCACACATAGCACCTGGCCTGTGTTTGTGTGGATGTACAACCTTCCCCCCTGGTTGTGCATGAAGAGGAAGTACATTCACATGAGTATGCTAATTGAAGGGCCGAAACAACCAGGGAACGACATCAATCTGTATCTGGGGCTGCTGAAAGAGGAGCTAGACACGCTGTGGAAAACGCCAGCCAATACGTGGGACGCCGCAGAGAAAGAATATTTCCCTATGAGAGCCGCACTGCTCACGACGGTGCACGACTATCTCGGTTACGGATATCTCGCGGGGCAGGTGGTCCACGGATTTTCTGGATGCGTCAGGTGCATGGATGACACAACGTATCGCCAGCAAGATAGAGATCCTGGGTCTTTGAAAACCGTGTTCATGGGACATCGAAGGTGGCTTCGCGACGATGACCCGTGGAGAAAACGCAAGGATCTGTTCGATGGTGAAACCGAACCCCGAAGACGCCCACGTACGAGGAGCGGCGAGGAAATAGACGAGCTGTTGAAAAATTGGAAAGATTGCCCACTGCCGGGAAAGAAGCAAAAGGCGCCAGAGCCGGGAAAGAAGCGAAAGGCGCCAGAGCCGCTGCTGAAGGTATGGAAAACGAGGTCTGTTTTCTGGGACTTGCCGTACTGGAAGATCCACCGTGTGCCTCACAGCCTTGATGTCATGCATATCACGAAGAACATGTGCGAGAGTCTGCTTGGTACCCTGCTCAACATGCCAGAGAGGACCAAAGATGGGCCGAAAGCAAGGGCAGACTTGAAATCAATGGGCATCAGGGAGGAGCTTCACGCTAATGATGATGATGATGAGGCGAAGCAGGACACAGAAAGTCGTCGCAAAGGCAAAAAGGCCAAGAAGACCGGAAATGACTACCCTCCCGCGTGCTTCACTCTAAGTCAGGAGGAGATCGAGCAGTTTTTCACCTGCCTCGTAGGAGTAAAACTTCCTTACGGTTACGCGGGGAAGATAAGCAGATACCTAGACCCAGCGAAGCAGAAGTTCAGCGGGATGAAGTCTCACGACTGTCACGTGCTGATGACGCAGATACTTCCAGTTGCAATCCGTGGGATCATGGACGCGCACGTCCGTGAAATGCTATTTGGCCTATGCAACTTTTTCGACGTCATCTCTCGGAAGTCGGTTGGCGTGAGGCAACTCAGAAGGCTACAGGAAGAGATCGTGGTGATACTATGCGAGCTTGAGATGTACTTCCCACCCGCATTCTTCGACGTTATGATGCATCTGCTGGTCCATATCGTGGAGGATATCATCCAACTCGGGCCGACGTTCCTGCACAGCATGATGCCGTTCGAAAGGATGAATGGTGTCATCAAAGGATACGTTCGCAACATGTCACGTCCAGAGGGAAGCATAGCCAGGGGCTTTCTGACCGAAGAGTGCATCTCCTACTGCACGAATTATCTAGGCATCGAGAACCCCGTTGGTCTGCCCGTCAACAGGCACCTCGGCAGGCTCGTTGGATGGGGTCACCGTGAGGGTCGGCGCGAAATGCATGTCGACTTCGAGGGTCGACTCGCCGACTTTGAAAGAGCAAACCTAGTCGCGCTACAACACATAGACGTGGTCGATCCTTGGGTGGTAGAGCACAAAACCTTTATTGAGAAGACGTACAATGACCGAGGCCAACAGAGGACAGACGGAGATATAATCAAAGAGCACAACTCATGTTTCACGCGTTGGTTCAAGCAGAAGCTTCTGTCGTACCCTTTACATGAGGATTCTTCCGCGGAAGAACAACTCATATTCGCCTTGTCACAGGGCGCCGAGCACAACCTGATGACCTATGAGGCGTATGATATCAACGGCTACACATTCTACACCGAGGACAAGGACATGAAGAGCGATGGTTATCAGAACTCCGGGGTAACGATGGAATCCTACACCGGTAACGACAAGGACAGATACTACGGAAGGATCGAGGAGATCTGGGAGCTGAGCTACGCTGGAGAGAAGGTCCCGATGTTCCGTGTCAGATGGACCAAGAGCGTCCTAAAAGAAGACCGGTATTTCACCACCATGGTTATACCCGAAGCCAAATCCAAGACCGCGGGCGCAAACGTCACCGCGAAAAATGAGCCATGGGTACTGGCTTCCCAAGTGGACCAATGCTTCTTCATTACCGACCCGTCAAAGCCCAGTCGTGTTGTCGTGAGGAGAGGCAAAAGGAAGATCATCGGAATGGATGGAGTCGCCAATGAGCAAGACTTCAACAAGTACGGCGACCCGAAGATGGAACATGACGACGACGATGAAGTAGCAGCATACACCACAAGAAGAAGCAGGACAACCCTACCTAAAGGACGTCCGTTCCACAGAAGAACTCCATTTGCGAAAAAGAAGGGCAAGAAGATTGTGAACAGATAGCTAGCTAAGATCGATTGTATTTAAATCGTAGTCTTCATTTCTCGATTGTATTTCATGGGCACTTTTTGAACTCATGAATATTTTTAAATTTCATGGGCACTTTTTGAATTCATGAATATTTTTTCAAATTTGATGATATTTTTTCATATTCAATATGAAAAAATATTGAATATTCATGAGGACACTCGATCTCGATCCCCCTCCATCTCGATCGCTATCCCCCTCCATCTCGATCTCGATCCCCCCCGCACCCTCCCCCGCTAGCTCCACCGCCGCCGACGACCCACCGCACCCTCCCCCGCTCCACCGCCGCCGCCGACCCCCCGCACCCTCCCCAGCCCGCTCCATCCGCCGCCGAGCACCCCCCGCACCCTCCCCCGCTCCACCGCCGCCGACGACCCACCGCACCCTCCCCCGCTCCACCGCCGCCGCCGAGCACCCCCATTTGATGATATTTTCAAATAACAAATTTGATGATATTTTTTCATATTAATAAAAAAATTATTACTGTTTTTATAAAAAATTATTACTGTTTTTATAAAAAAATATTAAAAAATAGCAACAAAAAATAATAAAAAAAAAACATACTAATGGCGCATCGCTCGGGTAGTGCGCCATTGCTATCTAAAAAAAAAGCTTTCTAATGGCGCACCTCTAAGGGGTGCGCCATTGCTATAAAAAAAAGATTTCTAATGGCGCACCGCTCGGGGGTGCGCCATTAGTAAGCCCCCCACCACTGGCCAGCCCCCGTAATCCCTCACGATCCCCCACTCTCCCCGTGCAAGATCGATACGCTCCTCCCCCCTCGCGTATTCCCTATCCGCCGCCGCCATCGCCCCCATCCGCTGTCGCTGCCGCCGCCACCGCCTCCATCCACATCCGCTGCCGCCGACGCCTCGATCCACATCCGCCGCCGGCCCCTTCCTCCGTCGCCGACCCAACTCGCCGGAGGCTCCATCCGACACCGACTCTCCTCGACACGAAGGCCAGCCCGGCGGTCTCCCCCCTCCCCCCATCTTGCGCCGCCTCAGTTCCTACCGTCGCCGGACGCCCGTCCTCCCACAGGCCTCTTCCCCGGCGCCGCAACTGGCATTCTCTCCGGTAGTCTTCCACCTCACCCCCTTCCCTCCCCTCTTCTCCCCTTTGTCCTTCTAGGTTTCACTGCCACTGTCTCAAGAAGATCTCACCATGTCCACGGGCAGTATTCGCATTTGATTCTTTGCATTGCTCACCATGGCTGTACGCGAGAAGAGGAAGAAAACCTTACTTGCATTGCAGTTTTTGTTAGCTTATACTGTACTACACCGTATTGTCAGTGTACTTTTTTCCTCTATGTTAGTGTATATGGTCAATTCAGTTCATGTTAAGTTCTTGGTCAGAAGGGAATAGTTCTATTGATTAGTGTACTTTGGTGCTTCAGAGTTATTGAGTGTATTGTTTGTTAATCTCAAACTGTTTTTACCTTTTTTTTCCTTCATACAATGCTATATATCTGATGAGATGCCCAACCGTAATACTAATGCTCTATGTTTGCAATCATAGAAGCTGCATAGTCAGTGTCACAATCGGTGTTGCCACACCGTCCAAGTGTTTGTGCATCTTTTTTGTCATGTGGAAAGGCTGCTTTCCACATGTAGATTGGATTGGTCATGTTTGGGTGAGGACCCCACTTCAGGCTCTGATCTAGATATTATTTTTTGTGATGGATGCATGTAATTATTCATTCAGTTATGCATTTCATCCATAGTCATGAATAAGTTGGGTTATTCTCCGACCATCGTGTCGTGATGATTTTGCAGGTACCCCGAGAGGCCCTTGAGTTTGCCGGAATGTCGATTAACTTCCGTTCCGGCAAATTCGGGTACTCCATATGTCCTATTTTCAGCAAAGGTCATGCTGAAATTTTCCGTGAATTTTAGCATGACTTTGCTAAAAATCGGACATATGGGGTACTTGCTACTAATGCATGGGCCGGGGTATCTTAGTACTTAATTAAGTAGCTTTTAGGGTGCCTCGGTGTCGATAAGAACCTAAATGATGAAAGCTTAGGCTTTTAGGGTGCCTCGGCATCGACAAACCCTAAATGATAAAAGCTTAGCTTTTAGGATGCCTCGGTGTCGACAAACCCTAAATGATGAGACCATGATCTTGTTCCTTGACAATAACCAACTTTTTGACCAAACTTTTTTCCTATTTAGAGCGAAACATGGCCCACAACGATGAGGTCGGTGGTTCGGGCGGCAAGCAATTCTGGGAGCTGTCCCAGGAGATGGAGGAACAACCTCACCGCTATGAGGACGCCGCGGAAGACACCGATCCTGACTACACAACCCCTAGTGGCGTCGGGGATGACACCACTGATGGTGCCGCCGAGGATGCCACCACTGATGGTGCCGCCGAGGATGCCACCACTGATGATGGCAGCGCACGCACAGATGGCAGCCAACCGAAGAGGCAACGGAAGGACCGGCGCCCGAACGTGCTCCGCACCGTCAAGGAGGAATTTACTCAAGTGGACTCCGACGGGCATCCAACGGAGCCCAAACAAATAGTCAAGGGGTACTCGGTTCAGCTCGGGTGCATTCTCCGGAGCACCGTCTCGATCAACACCGAGAACCTAAGGCATAAGGACCGAGGGAATTTGCGCAACCTCCTCTTCACGAAGCTGCACGAACGATACAAGTTCCCCGCTGAATTTGAAAACACACGCCTCTCAGGGAATAAAGTGAACAGTGCCGCCCTCACGAGGATGAGCACGGCCCTGTCTACTTGGAGAAGCGCGGTGAAAAGAATGATTGAGAAAGGTGATAGTTATGAGAAGATCAAGGCGAAAAATCCTTCGATCAGCGAAGATGACTACAAGGAGTTCAAGATCAAGTGCGAGAGCAGCGCAACCTCCGAATCAAGTCAGTGGGGGAAAGAAATGCGGGAGTTGAACTTAGGGGAACACAAACTCGGTCCCGGCGGTTACAGAGTGGCGGAGCCTATATGGGACAAGGAGGACGCGGAGCGTGCCGAGCAAGGCCTACCGCCCCGCTTCGAGAAATACCGTGACAAGCAGACCAGGAACTATGTCAGGGCCCGGTACAAGGAGGACCCGGTAACAAAGGAGCTTACCACGGATCCGAAGACCAGGGCGCTTGAGCTTGTTCTGGCGCAGGAGACTGAAAGCAGTAGCGCGGGGTTGTCTCAGAGCATCCCTTGGGACAGCACTCTAAATAGGGCGTTGAACGTAATGAAAAACAAGGATAAGCTCAGTAAGCCGTCGTCAGCTGGTCGTGTGGCCGGCAAAGGCTTGTCCACAAAATGGTCGTCATACTATAACGCTGGTGGGCGAAAGGAGAGAAAGACCAGCTCGGAAAGCCAGTCGCGCGAGGTTCAAGAACTCAAGGCACAAGTGGCGCGGATTCCGGAGATTGTCCAAGAGCAAGTGCAACAACAACTGGGATCGATGCTCACCGGCATTATGCCTACCTTGATTCATGGGCTGACGACGTGGATTGCGAGCGGCCAACAGGGGCCGCCCCCGATTCCCAGCTTCACGGCCAGCAACTCGCACAACGCGCAGGCGGCGCCTTTGGTGTCTCCGGCGGAGCCGGTATTGGTGTCTCCGACGCCGGCACGGGCATTGGAGCTTAATGCACTCGGGTGTACGCCGGCCGGCACCTCGGCAGCAAGCGGCCCCTCCGTCAATTGCACGCCCGCCGTTGGCGGTGCCTCGACATTAGCCGAGCTCGACGCCATCATCACGGTAACTAATTAAGCCTCTCGGCCGAGGACTTCATCTCCTTGCCTTTGACTGGGCATCCCTGACGCCCTACATGTTTTCGCAGGGCGCCGCCGACGTTCCGTGCACTCTCCTGCACTTCGTGAACAACGAGTTGGTCGATGTCGCCAAGGGCAAAATCGTTCAACCGGGCAACCCCGTGTTCCACGGTAATCCAATGCCACCCACCGTGCATAGGGTTCAACTGGTTCGGGTGCTGCCAGGCTGCGACGAGTTGTTACCTCCGATTCGACCCGCCGGGGCCGACGAAGATGATGTGATGACCCTCAGCGCCTGCCTAAGCTGGCCCCTGCTTTGGCCGAAGAGCCAGATTCGTTTGGGGGCGGGGGACACCACCCCAAAGACAACACTCAAGTACGACAACGATGACGGTACATTTACCAACGTCGATAAGTACTTCAACGAACATGGGTGCGATGACGAATTCATGGGGCCTCCTTCTCAAGAACCCAACCCTGCAAAAGACGATCGCGATCTAGCTGGTACCGCGGAGAAACCCAATTGCAACAGGCGTCGTCTGGCGTTCAGTTCTCAGGAGACGCCTCCAGCTGCCGACTTCACCGAGCCTCAGATAGCCGAGGTGCGAAATATTATCAGCCCCAGCACACTCAAGAAGGCGGTCTGTGAGCAGAACTCGGTCCCATTACAGCAGAAGAAGGCACGGAAAAGAAAGAGTAACAAGGGTGCGAGCCAGCCGGCACCGAGTACGACCCGTGCTCAGGACGGGCCACCTTCACCTAAGGATATCTCGAGGAGGGTGCATGTGGCGGGTAGGCCGATGCTACCGACTAATATGCTCAATGCTGCAACCGGTGCTATGCGGAGTCTGCATGACAGTGTTCTTTCTTTGGAGAAACGGCGCCTCCGAGAGAATGATGTGGCATACCCGGTTTTCCTGGCCAAGGTGCCAGAGGGCAAGGGCTTTGTGGATAGCGCCATCGGGGGTACGATCGTCCTGCGGTTTGATGACATCTTCGCTATGTTTAACCTTCATCCGCTGCACTACACCTTCGTTCGGCTATTTTCGCTGAGTATGGAGATGCGGATCATTAGAGACAAGACCCCGGACATCGTGATAGTCGACCCCTTCTACATGCGTGCCAAGATCTTGGGCAGCGCTGGGGACCGGCAAGTCGCGAGTTCTTACCTCGAAGGCGTCATTCTGGCAAACCCAGATAAGGATGACTTCCTCGTGCCTTACTTTCCCGAGTAAGTCGTCCCCTCAACCGCCCCGTAACATATGATTTCTTAGATTTCGATCGTTTTTTTTAACATTCCGTGTTTTGTGCAGTGACACACATTGCACACTCATCCTCTTAAGCCTGAAATATTCCATGGCCACGTATTTCGACTCGGACCGTCAGTCGAAGAAAGACTACACAAATGTCAAGAAAGTTCTTGATGATGTTCTCCCCGGCTACGCCAAATCTGGAGGCACCTTCACCAGGCCAGTTCGTAAGTACGGCAAGCACGTGTTCGCCCACAATACGACGTTACCCTGCGTCAAGCAGCCGCCTGGCGGTCAGAAGGATGCCTACTACGCCCTCCATCACATGCGGGCGATCGTACGGGACCATAATCACCTTCTGCTACCAAATAATCTCAAAGATTGGGCCGCAAGCTTGTCGGCAATCCAGGACACGGACATCAGACAAGAATTCTTTCGCATCCAGTCGGAGTTTGCGGAAATCATCCATCAAGATGTCCTTCGTACCTCGGGGTAGTTCTACCTCAGAAATCAACCGTCCAACAGTGAGATAGACACAACGCTACAAATGCAGGCTGACAACGCCCGCGATTTCATGACCATCACGATAGACGGCGGCTTCATCCACGCTCCGGTCCCTTGAGTCGAGTCGAAAGTAGTGATGCTATGTCTAGTTTTGAAACATCGATTGGCTCATGTTGTAATTAAACTTTGATGAACTTGTATGTCTCTTTGGTTTGGACAATCGTTCAACTTAGATGTAATCGATGCTATTAATGTCTTGCTTTTCTCTTCCGATCCTTTTGTTGCATACTTATATATTGCTTATGTATTGTCTGTGAATTGGTACTAACGTTTTGTTTGGCTAGTGCATAGAGATGCCGTCGTATGTCGTGTACAAGGGTAGGGTTCCCGGAGTCTACGACGACTGGGAGGAGTGTCAGACACAGGTTCACCGTTTCAGCGGTAACAGTTACAAAGGGTACACCACTAGGGCGGAGGCGGAATCTAGATACGCGCGCTATCTAGCGGGAGAGAGGAGGGAGCGTTGGAGGAACCGGATGAAGACCAGTTTCATCGCGATTATGCTCATCGTGATGACCGCAGCTCTCTTCTATGTGATGGTAGTTTAGATGATCGATATCGACTTGTAATGTGAAGACAAACTCGCTACTCGCGGTTTCGAGACTTGTAATGTTCTAACTTTGTTCGGTATTTTAAATTCGGAGACTAATATGATGAATTGTATTCGGACACTAATCTTCTATTGTATTCGATGAATCTGCTGTTGCTGTGTGGTGCTAGCTATATTCTGTCAAATAATATATTTTGTAACCTGTGAAAATATCAGAAACGAAAAAAAAAATCCCTAATATTCATACTAGTGGCGCACTACCACATAGTGCGCCATTAGTAAGCCAGAGCACACTAATGGCGCATCATCCACCAGTGCGCCATTAGTATGCCAAAGCACATGGGTAAATATGGCCCCTGGGAGGCATACTAATGGCGCACCGTGGGCTATACTAATGGCGCACTGCATGGTGCGCCATTAGTATACCAGATACTAATGGCGCACCAGTGGTGCGCCATTAGTAAAAAATTCTAATGGTGTGGTGCTAGTGGCGCACCTGTAGTGCGCCATTAGTAGCGAAAACAGGTGCGCCACTAGCAGCCCTTTTCCTAGTAGTGTTATATGCATGCCTGCTTTATTATATAAACTTCTGCGCAGAGACCACTATATCCTCCTAAATATTATCCTCGCGGATGGACTTGTTCAAGTGTACGACTCACTAGATACACGAGAACAATCATACGTGGACTTGTATTTTATGATAGAACGGTAATTACAATCTTTATTGACCTCGCTTTCTTTCATTATTTCCTGATATCAAAAGTAATTATAATAACTCCTTCGTTCTTTTTCTTTGCCGTGTAGTGTTTGGAAAAAGATGATAGAAAAAAACCATCACGGTCGTCAATGGAAACCGAAGCTAAAGTGGAAAAAGATGCAGGTAATTAAGTAGTACTACTAGGTCCGCTCATCTCTTTAATTCTAGTTTCAATACCATTATCATGCTTGATTATTAATTATCTTATTGAATTCTATTCTTTTTGCAAAGTGCGCGAAGCAAGAGCAGGGGACAAATTTATGTGGATACTTCCTCTGCGAGAACATTCGCCTCCAGACCAAAGGCCGTATACGTCGCAGAGGAGCACGTGAAAGACAACTCCAGGTTTGGCAGATGATGTCGAAGCTCTCACCCGAGTAACGCTTTGTAGCAATTGAAGAGGAATTTGCGGCATTTCTTCTTCAACATGTCATTGATGTAAACGGAGAGCACTATTACTTACCGCCGCCTCAATAATGCCAGCAAATCAGTAGTAGAAAACTGAGATTTCATCCGGAGCACTAGCTAACTAGTCCCGGCCGGGTTTTGGGCCTTAAGTTATAAGTCCAGAATATATATGGATGTGTAATTCCATTTGTATATATATACTGTGTATGAGATATTGTATATTATATTACATATATATATATATATATGCATCAACTTGTGTAATTAATGTTTACAGTATGTAGCACCGTAAAATAAATTTGAAATGAATGGAAAACACAATAAATAGAGAGGAAAACTAAAACCTAATTAAAAGCGAAAACAAAAAAAAACAGAACACTTAGTACCGGTTGGTATCACCAACCGGTACTAAAGGTCCTCCACCACCAGCCCACGCAGGCAGCCACGTGGTGGGCCTTTAGTACCGGTCCGTGGTCCAACCGGTACTAAAGGTCTGGACCTTTAGTCCCGACCCTTTAGTACCGGCTGGGGAACCGGTACTAAAGGCCCTTCCCGACCGGGACTACTGGTCGACATTCTACTAGTGGGAGTAAGGCGGTGATAGCGAGGGTGAAGCCTCCGTTGTGGGATGAGAATGCCATTGCGGAAGGGAGAGTCCGTGGCGGCGATGCGCGCTGTCGCGAGACGTGGACGGGCAAGACAGTAGATAGACGCGAAGGCGGACAGAGGACAACTGCGTCGGCGAGGATGGGTACGGGTGTGGTGGCTGCAGGGGCGAAAGTGTGATTTGCAATTTAGTGAATAATGAATCGGGCTTTGCGATGTTTTGTGGGGAAACCTACATGTCTCTGCGGGGGCCGAGCAGTGGCGAGAGCGGCCCAGTGCCCATCATAGCTAAAGAGGGGCCGCACATAAGTCCATTTTTCTAAAAATCAACTTGAAACTTTTTTCATGATTAGTACACGCCATTGTAATCCCCGTGCTAAAATTTGGACATATTTTGAGTTAGTTTTCTATTGTCAAAGGGTTGACTGATTTTCCGGCAATTAAAAAGGTCAGCATGCAATTCCGTTCAATATACCATGCAAATGAGCTCTGAAATGGATAAAACCTGACATGGTGTCTTCATAATACCCCTGTAAGGTGTGTTAAAAAATTTGAGAGCATTATGGCAAAAATATGATGCACTTCGTGTAAAAATTGAACACTCTCCGACGAATCATTATTCTGTACGAAAACCGCCATCTTCCACACACAACTTCATTTTTTAAAACATTTTAACGTCAAACTTTTTTTGTTATTATTCAATGTTGACGATATCGCTTATCGTTAGCGTCTCGGTCTGCTGTGGATTAGTGATTAATCGGCAATCGGCCAATTAATCGATTTTATCGGTCGATTATTATTCGACAATTTTTTGCAAATCTCAGGTTCCCAACACTGAAACAGGCTATATTCAACACCAAAAAATATTGGATAGAATTGTTACCTTGATTTCTAGCCCGTGAATCCTCGTATAATGATGAAAAATAGGGCAATAGTTCATAATGCATAACAAGGTCCACAAAAGCACAAATAAACATAATTTTTGCAAACATAGTGTTAGGAATAGGCCTGATTTATCGGTAGATTCCCGATAAATCGCTTGTCATAGCGATAAATCGGCCCAAAAGATAAACGGTGAAGATAAGGCATAATCGTATCGGTCACCCCACGAGTAGCGATAAATCGGACGATAAATCGCTGAATCGGACGATTTTTTGAACAGTGCTATTATTAATACACACCATTTGGCGTCCCCGTCTCAAATTTGGGCACTTTTTGATTTGGCTTGTTATTTTTGAAGCATTAATTGATTCTTCTACCATTAAAAAGGGCATAATGCAATCCATTCAACATATCATGCTAACAAGCTCCGAAATAGATGAAACTTGGTATGGTGTCTTCATAGGACCCCTACAGGGTGTGGTAAAAAATTAGAGCGTTACGGAAAATATTGATGCACTTCGTGTATAAACTGAACACTCTCATGTGAAGTATCAATGTTCCAAACGGAAACTGTCGTTTTCCACACACAACTCCATTTTTTAAAACATTTAAATTTCAAACTTTTATCATAATTAATAAAAACCATTAAAAGCCGCATACTCAAATTTGACCCCTTTTGAGTTGATTGCTATTTTCGATGTATTAATTGATATTCGGCTTACTAAAAAGGTTAACACAATTATGCTCAACATATCGTGAAACCAGCTTTGAAATGGATGAAACTTCACATTTTGCCTTCATAGGACCACTGTTGGGTGCGATTAAAATTTGAGTGCTTTATGACAAAAAGTTAATGCAATTCGTATACAAATTGAATACTCTTCGGCAAAGTATCAGCGTTTCTAACCGAAACTGGCACCTTCCACACATAACTATTTTTTTTACATAATTTCAACTTCAATATTCTTTTCACGATTAACACATAGGATTGGAAGTCCCATGCTCAAATTAGGCACTATTCTTGTTTAATAAATATGATTTTTGAAGTATTTTTTAGACTTGGGCATCCGATTCAGGCCGTAACCACTAACTTTTCGAAATTTTGAAACAAAATGGTGTGGTTTGTCGAAATATTATTGTGGCGGACATGTTTTTTGCCCGTCACTGGTGCATGACAAACTAGTGGCGGGCTGGACCGCTGTTTCTATCACACAGGTAAATTTGTAGAATGTTATGAGTGGTGGTTTATCATTTTTGCCTGCGACTTCTGTACACATAGAAGTGGTCGGTGACATTTTCTACCCGGCATTGCTACTTTTTTTTTAACACGGTACAGACGCAAGCACTCATATACACGCGCATACACTCACCCCTATGAACGCACACACGCACACCCTACCCCTATGAGCACCTCCGAGAGACCACTAGTAGAAAACAGGGCTTTGATCCGGGCCAGATCAGATTATTAGTCCCGATTCTCTTACGAACCGGGACCAATGGTTGCATCAGTCCCGGTTCGAGCGGCCAGGGCGCCGGCCGGGCCTTGGCAAGAACCAGTCCCGGTTCGTCTGACCCCTTTAGTCCCGGTTCCAGACACGAACCGGGACTAAAGGGCCTCACTCCTGGCCCAGCCCCTTTAGTCCCGGTGCTAGCCACCAACCGGGACTTAAGAGTTGCCTATATGTATGCTCGCCCCTGCCCGCTCACTCCTCTGTTTTTTGGCCGGCCGGCGTGTGGGAGGTGTGCTGCTCTCTGTTCTCACCTCCTATGCACATGAGGTGTTCGATGAAATGCCGCAGCCGCACTTAAGCTTTGTCCTCTCCAAGCTCGACCTCCAAGCTACATTTTCCCCAAGATTTCTTTAGGTTTGGCGGTGCACCAACTAAACAAGTGTTCTAAAAGGTTAACAACTTCATCGTTTCATCTCTCACTTCTAGTTTAGCTCATTTCAAATGCTCTAGAAGTAGAGTGTGGTTTGTGGGTTTTAGTGGAGGAGTGTATGTGGGAGTTCTTTTGATTTAGACGCACAATTAGAACTTCTCTATTCATGATGTTCTGTAATGGTTTTTGATACACTTAATTATATAATGCACACAGATGAACCGGCAATGGATGTACGGTGACCGACGCACCTCCGAGTACATTGAGGGCCTGCATAAATTTCTCGAAGTGGCTAAGGCAAACAAGAAGAATGGTTTTATGTATTGTCCATGTACTGTCCGTGAGAATACGAAGGATTACTCTAACTCGAAAACCCTTCACTCCCACCTGCTTGAGAAGGGTTTCATGCCACACTATAATGTTTGGACCAAGCACGGAGAAAGAGGGGTTATGATGGAAGACAACGAAGAAGAAGAGGATGATGACAACTATCCTATGTTTCCTGAATACGGTGATACTGCAACGGGGGAAGCTGAAGATCAAGAGGCACCAGACGATGTGCCCGATGATGATCTTGGCCAGGTCATTGTTGATGCACAGAGAGAATGCGAAAGTGAAAGGGGGAAGTTGAAGTTCGATCGCATGTTAGAGGATCACAAAAAGGGGTTGTACCCAAACTGCGAAGATGACAACACAAAGCTCGGTACCACACTGGAATTACTGCAATGGAAGGCAGACAATGGTGTATCTGACAAGGGATTTGGTTCGCTACTGAAAATAATGAAGAACAAGCTTCCAAAGGATAACGAATTGCCCGACAGTACGTACGAAGCAAAGAAGGTTCTCTGCCCTCTAGGATTGGAGGTGCAGAAGATACATGCATGCCCTAATGACTGCATCCTCTACCGCGGTGAGTACGAGGAATTGAACGCATGCCCGGTATGCGGTGCATTGCGGTATAAGATCATACGAGATGACCCTGGTGATGTTGAGGGCGAGCATCCCAGGAAGAGGGTTCCTCCCAAGGTGATGTGGTATGCTCCTATAATACCACGGTTGAAACGTCTGTTCAGAAACAAAGAGCATGCCAAGTTGTTGCGATGGCACAAAGAAGACCGTAAGAAAGACGGGAAGTTGAGAGCACCCGCTGACGGGTCGCAGTGAAGAAAAATCGAGAGAAAGTGGGGGGACTTTGGAGGTGACGCAAGGAACGTATGGTTTGGTTTAAGTGCAGATGGCATTAAACCTTTTGGGGAGCAGAGCAGCAAGCATAGCACATGGCCCGTGACTCTATGTATCTATAACCTTCCTCCTTGGTTGTGCATGAAGCGGAAGTTCATTATGATGCGAGTGCTCATCCAAGGCCCTAAGCAACCCGGCAGCGACATTGATGTGTACCTAAGGCCATTAGTCGAAGAGCTTTTACAGTTGTGGAATGGAAAAGGTGTACGTGTGTGGGATGAGCATAAACAAGAGGAATTTGACCTGCGAGCGTTGCTGTTTGTAACCATCAATGATTGGCCTGCTCTTAGTAACCTTTCAGGACAGACAAACAAGGGATACAATGCATGCACGCACTATTTAGATGATACCCAAAGTATATATTTGGACAAATGCAAGAAGAATGTGTACCTGGGACATCGTCAATTTCTTCCGACCAAGCATGCATTAAGAAAGAAAGGCAAACATTTCAAAGGTGAGGCAGATCACCAGAAGAAGCCCGTCCTCCGTACTGGTGATGATATACTTGATATGGTCAAGGATTTACAAGTAATCTTTGGAAAGGGTCCTGGCGGACAATCTGTTCCGTATGACGCTGAGGGACACGCACCCATGTGGAAGAAGAAATCTATATTTTGGGACCAACCCTATTGGAAAGACCTAGAGGTCCGCTCTGCAATCGACGTGATGCACGTAACGAAGAATGTTTGCGTGAACGTGCTAGGCTTCTTGGGCGTGTATGGGAAGACAAAAGATACACCGGAGGCACGGTAGGACCAGCAACGTGTGAACGAAAAAGATGGCATGCATCCAAAGCAGTATCAAGGTCCTGCCAGCTACGCTCTAACCAAAGCGGAGAAGGAAATCTTCTTTGAATGCCTGCTCAGTATCAAGGTCCCGTCTGGCTTCTCGTCGAATATAAAGGGAATAATAAACATGGCAGAGAAAAAATTCCAGAACCTAAAGTCTCATGACTGCCACGTGATTATGACGCAACTGCTTCCGGTTGCATTGAGGGGGCTTCTACCAGAAAATGTTTGATTAGCCATTTTGAAGCTATGTGCATTCCTCAATGCAATTTCTCAGAAGGTAATCGATCCAGAAATCCTACCAAGGTTACAGAATGATTTGGTCCAATGTCTTGTCAGCTTCGAGTTGGTGTTCCCACCATCCTTCTTCAATATTATGATGCACGTCCTAGTTCACCTAGTCGACGAGATTGCCATTCTGGGTCCTGTATTTCTACACAATATGTTCCCCTTTGAGAGGTTCATGGGAGTCTTGAAGAAATATGTTCGTAATCGTGCTAGGCCAGAAGGAAGCATCTCCACAGGGCCATCAAACAGCGGAGGTCATTGGGTTTTGTGTTGACTTTTTTCCTGACCTTAAGCCGATTGGTGCCCCTAAATCGCGGTATGAGACTGAGTGGAAAAGGCACGCTAGGAGCGGATTCAATAATATGTAGGGACGGGCATTCCTGGGCTCAAGCACACTACACAGTTCTATAGAATTCTATCTTGGTGGCCCCGTATATCAATGCACACAAGAATATTCTACGCTACAAACACCCGGAGTAGTCTGACGACTGGATTACACGTGAACACATCAGGACTTTCAGCGGTTGGTTCCAAATGCATCTCATGCGTAACAACACTGTTGGAGATGACATGTACTTGTTGGCCAGGACACTATCTTCGACTGTATGGACTTACCAAGGGTACGAGATAAATGGTAATACATTTTACACGATCGCCTAAGATAAAAAGAGCACCAACCAAAACAGTGGTGTCCGCTTTGATGCAGCAATCACCAATAGGGCAAAGGACACATATTATGGTTACATAGAGGAGATATGGGAACTTGACTATGGACATGAATTTAAGGTCCCTTTGTTTCGGTGCAAATGGGTCAATCTGTCAGGAGGCAGGGTACAGTTAGACCCGCAGTACGGAATGACAACAGTGGATCTCAAAAATCTTGGGTACACAGACGAACCATTCGTCCTAGCCAATGATGTGGCACAGGTTTTCTATGTGAAGGACATGTCTACCAAACCGAGGAAAAAAAGATAAGGAAGCGAATACATCAAACGATGAGCCAAAGCGCCACATAGTTCTTTCAGGGAAAAGAAACATCGTGGGAGTGGAGGACAAGACAGACATGTCTGAGGATTATGAAAAGTTTCATGAAATTCCTCCCTTCAAAGTGAAGGCTGACCCAAGCATCCTGTTAAACGATGAAGATTATCCATGGTTACGGTGCAATAAGGAAGGGACACACGCGAAGAAAAAGTGAAGACTTTCTCTCCACAACTATTCTCATGATGGCTTTGATCTAGAATATCACTGCAGTTACATGTCAAGAAATGAAATCCCTTTTGTAATAGATGAGTTTTCGTCCGAAACCCTGTTACTTCGAAAGAGATTGTCCAGTTTGTACACGAAGTGCATCCAGTTTTTCCCGTAACCCTCTCAACTTTTTAGCACATGGTATGTGGGTGAAATTATGATACCATGCCAAGTTTCAACCTTTTCAGAGTTCATTTGCAGTGATTTTCAAATTCAGGGTCATTTAGCTCAAAATAAATCATTAAATGCATGAAAAATAGCAAATGAAGTCAGAAAATGTTTGAAAATTGATGATGTGGCTTTGAATGGTGCATATAAAACTCTAATAGCAAAAAGAATGAACTAAAAAGATTTTATAAAACTCTAATAGGAAAAAGAATGAACTAAAAAGATTTTATAAAACTCTAATAGCAAAAAGAATGAACTAAAAAGCTTTTATAAAACTCTAATAGGAAAAAGAATGAACTAAAAAGATTTTATAAAACTCTAATAGCAAAAAGAATGAACTAAAAAGATTTTATAAAACTCTAATAACAAAAAGAATCAACTAAAAAGAATCAAAATAATATTAACTAAAATTATCAAAGTATTTATTTGTTAAAAACTTTAATAGTAAAAAGCTTTTATAAAACTCTAATAGCAAAAGGAATCAACTAAAACATATGCAAAAAAATAACATTAAAATTTTAAAAACATAATATATGCAAAAAATAAAATAAAAAGGCCCGCCTTCTAGCCACAACGGCCTGCAAACGACTAGAAACCCTAGAAATGGGCCAGGATGCAGGCCCGCAGTGCTAGCAGGCCCAATAGGGCGTGAGATAGGCATGTACTGCCTGCAATAGAGAGGAGCTCGAGAGGGCAGCGGCAGCAGCGCTTATAAACCACCCCAAGCCCCTCTCGACTAGCGAGGTGGGACTAAACTTTTGGCTACGGGAAACAGAACCCTTTAGTCCCGGTTGGTGGCTCCAACCGGAACTAAAGGGGGGCCTTTCGTCCCGGTTGGTGATACCAACCGGGACTAAACGGCTGTGCTTCCCGCCCTTTCGGCTGCTGAAATTTACCTTTAGTCCCGGTTGGTGGCTCCAACCGGGACGAAAGGGGGTCCTTTAGTCCCGGTTGGAGCCACCAACCGGGACTAAAGGGTGGGCTATATAAGCGGGACTTGGAAAAATTTCCAATCCATCTGCAGTTTCCTCTCTCCTCTCCCCCGACGGCGCCGACGACGACCTCGACACCGCCAGGCTGCCGGATTTTGCCGTCGCCTCCCCGACGCCGTCGCCTCCCCGAGCCCACTCGCTCCTCGTCGCCGCCCCCGACGCTGTCCCCGTCGCCGCCCCCCGTCGCCGCCCCCCGACGCCGTCGCCTCCCCGCGCGAGCCCGCTCCGGCCTCCTCCTCCTCCTCCTCCTAGGTGAGCCGCCGGCCACACCGCCGTTCCCCTCCTTGTACCAGTGGCGAATCTAGCATTACAATGAAGGATAAGCTCAAACATCAAGTTTTTAAGTCTAATTAGCAATTGCATTGTGATTCTTGCATGCAAAGCACCTAAATGTAATTTTTAAGTGATATGGTTAGCTGAAATATGTTTGTGGAGGGTAGGCTTAAGCCTGATGATGCCTACCTAGTAGACTCGCCACTGTCTTGTACTAATCAATCATGCTAGTGGAAATTATGTATATATGCATATATAGCAACACTAAGCTAGTTAGAAAATTAAGATGGCATTTTAAGTTGTTTTGTTGATCTATGAGAGGAAGATGCTTCTTTAATTGCTACCTTACATGATTTTAAGTGTTATATGTGCTCTTGGGCACGCGCCACACACACACATACACATTACTAGACTTTGTTATTAAAAATGGTATTGTTGTTTTATTGTTGTTAAATAAAATGATATTTGCTATAGCCACAATTTATTCTCGTCGACGATGCCCATCCCGCATCCTCGTCGTCGACTCTGCGCCGGCGACAACCTGCTTGAGAGGCGCCAGCATGTCCGGGACTGGGCTCCGCCTGGCTGGCACTGGGAGGTGCTACCTTCCGGGGCCCGCAGCTTGGTGAGGGATCCGGGTCTCGTCGTCGACCCGGAGCTTCTTTGGTGGCGGTCGCGTGGGCCACTATCGGTGCGGAGGCAGCCGGCAACCGAGGAGGTGGTGCGTCGTCGTGTCAGGGATGAGGACGAGCACGTCCGTCGCTACATGGTTGCGTTGGACGTCAGGTTCTCCAATACCTGGCAGGTTCTTCAGGGATCTCACCCGAGCTATGATCCTGTGATGGTTCCTTCTCTTTGGGTGTCCACCGCCTGCGCTGCGAGACGTCAACTGAATTATTAGTGATAATATTCGATAATAATCGATGCTCCATTAAGTGGTTTATTTGAGATGTATTAGTGATGTTATCTCATAATAACATCTTATATGAAAAGTCCCTGAGGATCGCCGGTGATATTATATGTATTAGTGATATTATATATATGACGATCTTGCTAAAAAAAATTGTCGTTGATTTTTAATGTTAGGATCATGAACACAGGAAATGTCGATGTCGTCTCATGACGAGGATAGGATCCTTGAGTGCAGTTTGTGTTGGGATGACAAGGGTATATGCGATGGTTATCCTCACCTAGACAACGGTACATCATTCACCGTCAAGCTAACGGAGGAATTCCCAATTATTACGGTATATAAAGACGGCATGTATTTTTTGTTAATGAAGTATGACGTGTGTGCTTTCTTGCTTTAATTAACCTTTAATTTTCGTTTGTACAATTCGAATAGTGCGTTCCCTGCCATGCAAGATTTGTTGTCTTGGATAAGTTCCATTTCAAAGAGAAGGATAGTAGAGAGCCTAAGATAGCTTACCTAAGAACGGAGCATTACACTTTTGCTGTTAAGGTGAAAAGTAACGAAGATCACACATATTTTGGTTGTTCTAGTTGGAGAGCATTTTGCAAGGCGTATGCGTTGGATGAGGACATGAACATTACCTTCGATCTTGGTAATGACGATGTTCGTGGTAATAATATAGACATTTGGGTGCATGCAGAGGATGACTTGATTCCAGTTCTACCTCCAGGTGCGTTTGTCAACAGATTTGTCAAGTAATTTATATTGATTATTGAAAAGTATTTGGTACTCATTCCGACTAAATTTCTTTATTTTGAATTATTAGCTTATTTTCGTGCTACAAGAACTACCCAACAGATAATAGATCAGACCTACTACAGTCATGGCTCCAAGCTTACTTGGTTGGAGAAAAATCATCTGATATCATTTATTCATGATGTTGAGGATCATGCTAAACATTACATGACTGGCAACGTTTATCATGGATATGTGCCACTAGTGCACAAGTTGAACCATTATAACATCACTTCAAACAACTTTGTAAGATTTTTTTTACCATTGCGTCTAGTCCATCTTTTTCATACATTGTTCTTAAGAAAAACTAGTTTGCTAACTATGTTATTATTACTAATGTTCTTCAACAGGTACTCCCCCCAGAGACCGTGCCTAAATGGATGTTTCAAAAGGGTGATTTGCAAATGGTTAGCTTACGACCACTCCCGATTAATCACAGTGGTAAATACAGGATATCTAAAAGTGAAGAAACCCTGAATATCACAGGATGGAGAAATGCAATACAAGCATTCACGATACCACTTGGAGAGAAATACTTGCACATCCCACAAGTTGGAGATAGGTTGATCTGCGTTCTTCAAAATGGAGATGTCGGAGTTCGCCTTTATTATGCTTTTCTACCGAAGCAGTAGTTAGTGTTTCAACCTTGTGATAACTACAATGATAAGGAGTTGATTAAGATAATGATAAGTTGTTGGATGTTGAATGATGATGAGTTGATTAAGATGATGATGATGATGAGTTGTTATATGACATATACCAGTACAAATTAGATGGATGCATAATACTGATGTTGCATCCATCTAATTTGTATTGATGTTGGATGTTGTTCTTCCATAATGTGTACTGATGTTGTATATTAATACGTGTAACCGCGTGAAAATAAAATATATAAATATAAAAGAAAACGAAAAACAGAAAATGAAACACGGCCTTTTAGTCCCGGTCGGTGTTACCAACCGGGACTAAAGGTCCTCCTGCCCAGGGCGCCCCACAGCGGCCACATGGAGGCCCGTTAGTCCCGGTTCGTAAACCAACCGGGACTAAAACTGATGGGCATTAGTCCCGATCGTTTTGTCCCGGTTGCAGAACCGGGACTAAAGGCCCTCTGGAACCGGGACTGATGCCCTGTTTTCTACTAGTGCACTGAGCTAGCAAGATTTACGAAGTCATCCTGAAATAAATCCAGGAATAATGCAAGCACCAGGACTTGAACCCTGGTGGGCTGGAGATACCACTGTCCCTCTAACCATCCAACCACAGGTTGATTTGCGCCATTGCTACTTTTCTAAAGTAGCAACCTCTGGTACCTGTCCTTGTCCATCACTAAATTGAGCCCACCTATAGGCCTTTTTCTAGTAGTGTTGTGATAATATTATTTACTTCTAAATATTTTTCAAGTCCATGAACATTTTTACATTCTCAAATCTCTTTTTTGTTCGCGTGTATTTTGTAAAATTCATAAATACTGTATGATTTTATTTTTGAAATTCATAATCATTTTCTAAATTCACAATAAAATATCAAATTCAGAACCCTTTTTAATCTGTCAAAAATAGGTAGAGCCTTTTTCCAAGCAAGGAAACGGCGGGTTATTTTGTACCTTTTTTCCAGCTGGGAGCAACAGAGAAGAAAAGAAAGGGAACAAGGTAGCGAGCAGAGCTGCCAGAAGAGGAGCGGGTCAGAGTTACATCTGCCGTGTGCAAGGCCCTCAGCAGTGCAACATGCATTTCAAAAAGAAAAAGAACAAAGCATTGCACCATGCAGGGTCAAATGCATCTTGACCCGGCCACAGGATGATGCCAATTATTGACTTCACAAGATGGCTAACTCTGACTAGTAGTACGAACTGTGCGAGTTGCTACCGGTTATAATATATATCTATATCAATCAAACAAATAATTAAAGTTTTATCTAATGTCATAGCTAATTTCTTACTCATAAGTTCAGGCATTTTTGAATATCAAACGGATGCCCAGCGGGCTCCTCAAAACTCAACCGTCTGAATAATCCAAGCATCCTCAAATTCAACCTATATATAGAGGAGAAATGTGGCTCTTTGGACTATCCGTCCTGTTATCCCCAACACGCGCTCAAACACAGAAACCCCACCCCACGACGCATGCTTTCCTTGTTCCTGTCGGATCCCCGACTTCCTGCTCGGTTTCCCTCATAGCAGGACATTTCTCACTAGAGCCCTCGCCTTTAAAATTGGATGACGCCCACCTCACCTTTGCCATGACGCTCTCTCCCCTTCACCACCCCCCCCCCCCCCCCCCCCCGCGTGTTCGTGACGATCTGTCATCGCCATCAAGGGGGTGGAGGTGTGTGCCGCCGGTGACGCCCCAGCCCAGAAGGCAGATCTAATGGCTCCTAAGCCATTCCATGTTGTAACTTACATTTGAATGTCGTGCATTAACACAAAAAAATATGATGTCCGTTGTTGAGCATGCAACTGATATGCCGCTGTGTTACGGCTATTTGGGCATCCCGCTCATCCCAAATAGCCGTACCTGATATGCCCCCTCATCCCGCTCACTCTCAACCCTCATTCTTATCACAAAATTCATTAAGTCGTGTTCTAAATGAGCCACTGATCGTCGTGGCAGGCCAGTGGCAAGGGACAAGGGCGGAAACCGCCTTCCCATATTAGTGTTATGGACCCCCTCTATTTACAACAAATTTTATCAAATTTGATGTATGCCATTACCATGGTATGATAGTTCTTCAACTTATTCAAACTAATTGTATCAATCTACGCCCTTGCATGAGAAAGATGTATGTTTTCCCAAATTTCACTATGTGATGCAAGGGTAGTTACATAGGAATGCTAATTTATCCCTCAATACTTGCACTTTCAGCAATCTTCTCGCATGAAACATATTACATTACTACAACTGTTTACACACCATGATGGCCAGGCCGGTCTATACTTTGTTTAATATGTTTTATAACACAAAACAAAGAATAAAAAATAATACATTTTAATAGCAGGATAAACAATTGTGACATGAAGCAAATGCAATCGGTGCATACACAATTATCTGTTCTCACTGGTAAAAATTTATTGGACTTTTTTTTTGCAAAATCAACTATACCTCCACATATCGACTCTATTTTTTAGATTAATATCGGCTTATTACAACCACTACCGTGGTGTCTGGTCTTTCTTGAATCCTTGTCGACAGCTACCATCTTGTCCTCCTCGAATCCTTTTCTCTAGTGATTGTAGCTTTGCACCGTCATAACGGTTGCTGCTAGAAATTTTGACACACACAACAAGGCTTGCGGTGGTGTTGCCGCCATAAGTGCAGAGTGTCCATTTGAGTCCGAAGTGCTTATGTTTGGAAATTCCGGTCAGTATGCATGTAAGGTGTAATCAATTTCATAGTTGAACTATCATGTATAGCAGAGAACAGAGTAATAATAAAAAAGAGGGTTGTAAATATATAGGTATGGCCATACCTATATATTTTTATATGCCCCTGGGTGAGGCGATGGCGGCGCATTCATCGTCCCACGAGTCAGGGCCTCGACCAGGCCACGTTCGATGAAGTTGATGTCGGGCAACAGCTAATAGTGGCAGTTATGGCTGAGGGGCGGCGATATTGAGGAACCCTAGAAAAAAGATGGTCGGGCGACAGGAGGATTGGAGAGAAAGAGAGAGGGTTGATTTTTTTTGAGAGGAATGAGTTGGGTCGACAAAGGGAGGGCGTGTGACGGAAAAAAAAACTGCGTGAAGGGGGAATTAAACCAGTGAGGCAAAATTGAACCAGCTGGCTGGCTACTTTGTTTAAGAGTAGTTAACTAGAGGGGAGGAATTCAAACCAATAGTGAAAACAAGGTGGGTTGTGTTATCAAACATTGATTCCTTTCCATAGATTTGGTATTTAAAAATTGATTAGAGATCAACGTGATTGATTCCTTTTCATAATGACATTACTAAATTTCACAGATAAAAACCGGATTAAGTAGATCATTGGGCTAAAACTCTGTTTAAATAAATTGGTGGGATAGAAAAAAATCGGTGGAGAAGGTTTAACATGAATGGAAGTGACGCTACCAACTAACCATAACATACACGTCTGCGCCGATTCTGATAGTATGCCAATCAAAAAATAATAGGTTGGTAATGGAAAAAAAATATGTGCAGATGTCAAATGGACCGACCAAATTTGATTATATTTGATGTTTTGGTAACATTTGCATATGAGTAGTGGAATGAAGGAAAGTTTGGATTTAGTTAAGATTTTTCTTTATATTTAATTTAAATGAGTTAATGCTTACGTTGTTTTAGAAAAGTGTCGATTTCATTGAGTTAATGCAGATGTCAAATGGGCCGGCTGTAAGACGCTCGTGGACGTAATATAATACTGGGATTGAGGCGACAGTATCAATTCCTCCTTTAGGTGTAAAGACATCCCAGTGATATGATAACTATGTTTGGTCTACAGTTCAACTAATTGTGTGCTTGCCTAAAATGGTCAAAATCAGGCTGAGCTCCTCCCACTGGATGTTTCAATAGTTTTCTGTTGATGCGAGGTAAGCAGCTCAGATGATAGGGCTTTTATGTTGAAACCAACCCATTAGGATTTAAGTTCGAGACTTGACACTCATGCTTCACATTTTTCTGGATCAACTCAATCTCTCGGAGGTACTCGGGTAGGGTGTGCGTGTGTGTTTATAAAGATGAGTGTATAAGCGTTTGCGTCTGTACTGTGTTAATGAAATGTTTCATTTATAGAGACTTAGATTGGCTAAATCATCCATTATATATGCAACTTTTATTTTGATTCCTTAAGTTAAGGGTTTAACCAATGATTACTTACTGAGATGCCGTTCATAATTATATGTTGCATTAGAACTTCATACCGTATAAACCACATGTTAATGAAGCAATCTCGATCACAGACTTGTCTTGAGCAATCAAGCTACGCCTTATTTTTTTGTGGCAGGTAGACTGGCGGAATAGACTAGTAATCCGATGAACCATAACACATGCACGACGTATATCAAACTCAAAGATAGAGATGAGCAGGGAGCTTGGGATCGGCGACGACCTCCAGCGGGTACTTGCGGCCTGTGGTAAGCCCAAAAACCTCCTCCATGCTCAGCTCCTCCTTGGTCATCCCGTCCGGCAGTGTCCAGGTGAACCCGTGCAATAGGTTTGCCAGGCTAAGCCGCACCTCCTTGAGCCCGAGGTTGTAGCCGGGGCACATCCGCCGGCCAGACCCGAACGGAAGGAGCTCCAGGTCCTGCCCTTTCACGTCGATCTTGCTCCCGACGAACCTCTCCGGCCTGAACTCCTCCGGGGCGTCCCACAGCTCCGGGTCCCTGCCGATGGCCCAGACGTTGATGAGCACACGCGTGCCCTTGGGCACGTCGTACCCGCCGACGACGGCGTCCTCCCGTGCGACCCGCGGGATGAGGAGCGGCACGATGGGGTGCATGCGCATGGTTTCTTTCACGATGGCCTCCATGTAGGGCAGGTTCGATATGTCCTCCTCCGTCACCAAGCGGTCGCGCCCGACGACGCGGTCTAGCTCCTTGGTTGCCACGTCGAAGGCATCCGGCCTCCTTATGAGCTCTGACATGGCCCACTCTACGGTGGCGGCCGAGCTCTCGGTGCCTCCGGCGATGAGGTCCTGCGTGAAAGCCTTGACGCCTGTGCGGCCAAGCGGGACCTCGAGGCTGGGGTCGTCGGCGATGTCCATGAGCACGTCCACCATGTCCCTCGCCGCCTCGCCCTCCCGACGGCGGTGCTCGCCTAAGCTGTGCTCGTCGAGCACGTGCTCCATGAGCGCATCAAACATCTTCCCCACCTTCTTCATCCGCCGCACGTACCCCTGCAGGTCCATCCAGTCCAACCATGGGATCCAGTCACCGATGTTGATCACGCCGTTGAGCAGGAACAGCTCGTCCATCATCCACCTGAACACCTCCACCGACGGCACCGGCCCCTCCGCCGAGCCGCCGGCGAACAACCGCTTCCCCATCACCATTCGTGTGACCACGTTCAAGCTCAATTTCGACATGTGATCCCTGTAAAGATGCACAACGCGCGTGGGCCCAGACGCCGCAAATATGTTGCGCACCATGGCGTGCACCTCGTCCACACGGATGTGCGCCATCAACGCGAGGCGGCGTGGGCTGAAGAGCTTGGTGAGGCAGATGCGGCGCGCCTGGCGCCAGTAGGCGCCGTAGGGCGACCATGTGATGTCGGCGTAGTCGTAGGTGGTGTACTTGCCGGAGGCAAACTTAGGGCGGTCGACGTAGAGGATGTCCTTGGTCTTGAGGAAGAACCTGGCCATGTCGACCGACGAGGCGACGATGAGTGGGTAGGAGCCAAACCGAAGGTGCATGAGCGGGCCGTGCTTCTTGGATAGCTCGTGGATGGAGCGGTGTGGGAGCGCGCCGATTAGGTCGAAGTTGCCGATGATCGGCCATGGTTTCGGGCCCGGCGGGAGGTTGTACTTCTGGCCGCGATGGAAGGTAGTTTTGAGAAAGAGGAAGATGAAGATGGCGGCAAGCACCATTGTAGGGAGAACGGTGCCCTCCATTGTTGGCTGGCCAAGGGGAGGTAGCTAGAGTGACTTGGAGATCTATGCACTATTATGCAGGTGAACCCGTGTACTTATTGGAGCACGGCTAATTCAGTCTCTACGTGCGTAACATGAGTCAGGTCTCTTTGATTGACAACTATCAAGTCAAATCTGCTGTCTCAAGTCCTTTTGTATATACGAGTCACTCTCAAGTAGCTATACCATATTTTTCTCCCATGGGGGTTTGTATATCATCAAGTTGGCATGTGGAAGGTAATCAATCGTCTCTTCTTCCTATTTCCTATTGTTTTGACGCTTTCAATCTACCTAATGTAACGTGGCCAATAGAAGTGTAATTTTTGTACGCAGGATTAGTTACATGAGTACGTACATTAGGTGCTAAACGACATGCTCACATAGTCACATGCAGCAACTCCATAAGTTAGATCTTAACTAGTGAGGTCTAGCAACCAGCATGGGACAAAACTACAAGTGTGCATAATCAGTCGGCAAGCAGTTTATACACTAATAGCAATAACTAATCTTTCAGTAAACACCTCTAGCTAGGTTTTACTCTGTTACTAGACCATGCTGGCGCGCATTGCCGCGCCCATCTATTACTCATATAATAATGGTTGGAAGAGTACAAATTAATAATGAATCAAAATAATTTCGTTGTCTGTAAATATATAATGGAAAAGAATGAAAACTAAATATAAACCAAGGTCATCTTTTTTCTTTGAAGCATAATAACGAACTAAACTTTCAGGATTAACAAAGCATTGCACCGGTACTCGTTCTTAAAAGAATAATACTTAACTCATGTCAGTTAATTGCCCAGGAACACAATGAACATAAATAACTTTAGCAAACTCACAATTTAAGGGCACTACATGATATGCAATGTTCAGATCGTTGAATAATATTTCTGCTGGTTCGCATGATCATTTTCAAGGCTACATCTATCCTGAAATTTAAAATATGATCTAAAGCCACAGATTAAATTCTTCATGAGCAATCCCATACACCAGCAAACGTTCATGTACATACAAGAATTGATCTCTAGCCGCAAATGTGCAGTTAGAGAAAGGAACAGACCTTGCAGTGTTTGATTTTCCTGATTTTTATCTCTCATCACTCCTAGGAACTTAACAATTTTCTGCTCCCGGCGCAATCAGTCTCGTTGGTTAAATGTATAGTCAAACTTAGATCTCGAAAAGCGCGGGCGCACTACATTGTGAAACGGAGGGAGTAGTAGTCATCATACACTACCGTCGTCTGCGGGCTGTGCGACTGACAAGCATCATTCATAGTCATGTCTACCTCCATGTTGTCGGATTTAACAGCCGCAATAAGCCATGTCTTAGGTCATGAGCTTCCACAATCTGAGCATCCTGGACATAAATCCAGTTTCATATTTGGAACGGCCATATAAGATACCTTTACCATCTCACATGATTGCTCTAGCATAATTTCATAAATGATTTCATCAAAAGGGGCATCTATACTGAGCTCAACAAACTCAGGTGCTGGCATGCTCCACCCAATCCTTTTCAGTTTTGCTGTATATGTACAGAGCCTTGGGGAAATTTAGATTGTCATCACAGTCCAGCTAAGGAATTAACTGAAACTAACATCACACAAGGCCAGACACTAACCATGTCACAATAAGTGGTCAGAGATGAAACATTACGAACGTGCAATACCATACGAAGAGCACAAAGTGCTTATGGAAAGTGTTGAGCTTCCCAACCATTTTGAAACGCCAAGTGCTATATGTATGCGTGCGCGCGCACGCACGCGCGCACACACACACACACACACACACACACACTGAATGCATTTTAACACCGTCTTGATGACAAAGGGCGGAAGTTTAGAGGAAAGGGAGCTCCTGTTGCCACAACAATATATGATCAGACCAAAATCTCGGACCAAATCAGTGTTTCTTTCTCAAGTACTCTTCATTCAACATAGATTATTTACCAAGCTTTTGAGAGAATATTGGTTCATGGCCAAGCTGGTATCGATCTAATCCATGACGTACTTGACTTTATTTTGGTGCAGATACCTCATATATGCCTGTATGTATGTACCTGCTTCAATACTTCTTCAAATCAAGTAGTATAGCTGAATTCACCCTGCATGTCATATAATGAAAGGGATACCTTCAGTTAGAGTCTTCAGAAGCATGTAAACTCGTTGTCCAAAAAGATAAACAGAAGAAGTTGCTCCATATGCCATCGTTATACAAAGCTATGGCTCCCTCGGATTCCTAGAACAGTCCCCTGGACAGAATAATCCATCATGATACAAAAAAATTAAAATCCCACACAAGATAAAGATTAAGGACACAATCGTACTGATGGATCAAAACAATTCCGTCCAACTGTAGACACCCTGTGCAGCAGGTTGATCACACATATAGTAAAAATGACACGGATAATAACCTGACAGTTCACCATTGGAGCAGCAAGAAAAACCCAGCCCATCAGAAAGGACCTCGAATCTGTCAACTCAGAGCACCATCTATTCATTTCGGAGTAGAAAAACAACATCAATGAGATAAATTCTGAAATTTGAAGGGGTGGAGAATTGGGGGAAGAGGGAACAGAGAAGATGAAGTATCAACATGCCGAAGTAAGGAGGAGGAGGTGGCGAGGAACAACGCAATTGTCAAGAATATATGGATACCAGTGGAGTACTGTAAGAGCATGGATCAAATGGTAACTGACCTGTGCAGTTCAATTGCCATTAAGTTAGTAGGAACAGACACCGGCAAGTGGGCAAATCAATCGCCATTAAGGTCCGTATCAACAATGACTTCTATCGCCACTCGCCACGCAACGGTTCGCTTTCCCGTCACTGCCCCATGCCGTTGCCCCGCGAGGAGATCCTCTCGCTCGCATCGCAAGAACCAGACATGGCCTCTCCCTCCCGGCTATGCGTAGGTCGCTCGCCTCGTATAGATCGGTTCGCCCGCCCGCGAGATGGAGCGCACCGGACGGGAGACTGTGTTCATTCTTTTTTTTCGTTGAACGGTTCGCCCACAAGCGAGATGTGCGGCTGCGAACTCTGCG
This sequence comes from Elymus sibiricus, assembly GCA_039707655.1. Classification (NCBI taxonomy): domain Eukaryota; kingdom Viridiplantae; phylum Streptophyta; class Magnoliopsida; order Poales; family Poaceae; genus Elymus; species Elymus sibiricus. Next base: position 32,168,633 of record CM077675.1, read on the forward strand.
CTATTTTTTTCGTTGGTCGCTTGCACATCTGAAGCCCAGCAGGCCCAAATAATGGCATATCGTCCATTTTGTTATGGGAGCAGCGGCCCAGCTCATATAGCGATCTTTGGTTAGCAGCGAAAAGTCACGAGCTTTTGGAAATCGATCCAACGGCAAAAAGTTCCTAAACACGTAGATCTGACGGCCAAAAGCCTTGATGGCTTGAGAGGGCTGGGAGGATGCGCGGTTGTAATGTTTCTAAATACGCTGCATTTTCCTTCTCTCCTTTTTTTTTTTTGGCCAGCGGACCACTTCGAGTCTACAAAACTTTAAAGTTGAGAGAAAAAAAGAGAGTAATCGTGATCAAGAGACCTATTTTGCGTTTCTACTCTTTGTCGTGTAGGTCTTCCTTGGAAACCACCTGATTATATATTGCAGGGTACATAGACAGGCGGTACATAGAAAATACACTTTGGTTTTTGGTTATAACTAAAGTGTAAGCAGCTTTGACTTTTTATTCCAAAACCATTTTCAGATTTTTTTGACCTTTTATTTGATGAGCAATTTTAATATGGTCCCTCTTATCCTCTTTTTTCACGTGGGAAGTAAGAAGGTAAAAGTTAATCAGACTCAATATTTAATGCAATCAACGGCTCGGATCTATTATATACTCTTACCTCTCATGTAAAAAGAGGAGGTAGGAGAAACGATGTTAAAAACCCTCTTATTTGATTACTATTTTTTTCTTATAGGGTGTAGATACACCCAGGAACGAGACGTCCGCATCCGGCGATACACCGTATTTCATCATGTTAATTGTAACTCATCTTTCTGGTTCAATAAGAATTATATCATTAGTCGACCAAAAGAAATTGAAATTAAAAGGGCTCTATCCATGTCCTTATACTTCCTGTCTCCACTCCTGCTTATGCTTCTGAAAAAAGGAAATAAGCAAGTAAATGAAAAGAAAAGATCTGTACTTCTCTACTTTTATGCATCGTCTAGAATCAAATGTTCCACACATACAGAAATAGCTAAACAAGTATAATAGAGTGACATAGGCAAGCTATAAGAGATGCCACATCACATTTGTATCTAGTTGGAGATGAGAGAAGATGAGAGAGAGAAGAAGCAGACTACAAACTTACAGCCGCCGGTAGCACGAACTCTAACATCCTTTGTAAGAGAAAGAGATGGGTCATGTATTAATGTTGTATCGTACTACTATAATTAACTATTATATGAATGCGCTATTAGGTCGGCTATAAGTGATGTGTCAACTTCATACAGCCGGTTGTTGGTGATACTATTTACCATGCTCTAATGGCTAGCTAGACTGTGTGGTGGTGGCTACGTTGACCTAAAAAGAGACGTCTGATAGAGGATACAAATAGATTATTTATCAATATTCTGAAGAAATAGCAGCAGCTCTGCCATATAAATAGTTATTTATGGGTAGCCAATTTCCAACCAACAGCTACTAATGGTATATACTACAAGAAATAGTACATGGCATGAGGGTAACACGGAAAACACATTACTCCATACATATTAAATTGTGTCTTACAGACATCAGTCTCTATATAATTGTAGGAAGAAACAACAGTGTGTTGACTGGAAAATAATACAGTATTCATTAGTCAGGACCATGAAGTTGGATGACAATGGCAGTGTGGAGATAATCAAGATTAATTAGCAGGTGATATGTTGTCTTTCAGAATTTAAAATGGGCGTCACGAAATGCAAGTTGCGGCATTGAGTACCGTGGAGCCTCTCACCAACCGTGCGAGATTTACGGGGAAGACTCCAAAGTACAAGTACTATGGTCTCCTTATGTATGATTTTTCATCCGACCTCCTACAGCTACAAATCTGCTAATCAAACTCGATAAGATTACATTCATTAACAAGTATTGATGTTATTGTCTTAATTCTTAATGATGTAAATACCAAACACTAAGACTAGTCATAGCGGGAGTAACTTAGCTAGTAAAATAATGAACCATAAAATAAATTTATTTATGTATCAAGTAGTTAATAAGAAGACGGGTATTCATGATAATATAATATGTTACTCTAACATAATGTATCCTAAGGCAAAACGAGTCTATATTAAATAAAAAATGCTTGCATGACATCATATGTTGACTAGTAATATGCATATGTTACTAGTCTAAGTTACTTTCCACTATAACCAGCCGAGTTGAATTGGTGTGACCTCTCCATCATACTACTAATTAATCCATTATTTGGCTGGTTGAGTTATTTTATACCAAGGCAAATTAAGGTCGTCAAGTTTGTGCAGCTGGCAACATACACATATTAACTTATTGACAGTGGGACGTCAGGCTCACCAAATCATATACAGTATGGTTACTTGATGGACCGCATCTTTGTACCACGTATCCCGGTGCTAGTCAACAACTACATATGTATGCTTAGGTGATGGATTTGATCAATAATATGCTCCATCTATTTTCTTTGGCCAAAGTGTGGAATTTTATTCACTTATAAAACGAAGCAACAAGTGGATACAACACAAACATATTTCTGACCTCTGCATCATAGGATGCATATGCAACATCAATACACACGGAAAAGGACACGTCGTAAAGAGCAAAGTCATACAAAGCAAAACTACGCCGAAGCGAGAGAGAAAAAACTTCAAAGCGAGCAAGACAACAATCGACAAACTATAGCAATGATCATATTCGCACCAACATCTCTTGATACCGTAAGAACAATGAGGATGTTTGACAACAACGCCTTCATAAAGGAAAAGACGCTCAAGCGCCGCCGTCAATGGATCCATGGATCCAACCACTAGATGCCAATTTCTAGGTTTTGACCCTAAAGAACAAGTCCAAACATATCTTAGCAATGCCTTTAATAGGGCAACAATGCAAAAATACTGCATTGCCAGCTATAAACAACCAAGAAACTACAGATGGTATGTGATACTAGTATACAACATGAAGGGTAACGCAAAAAAACAAACTACCATAAAAGTAAATATATGCCATACGAACAGTGTCTAGGCTGCTAATTGCAGGAAAGTTCACGAGTCAGGACCAGCAGACCGGGATGACAATAGTAGCATGGAGATAATCAAGACTACTAGCAGGTGAACATCCAACTGTTGACCACACCTTAACTACTGACGGCGTGATGGATCATATTTTACGCACCAAAGAAGCTATAAATGCCACTTGAAAATTTTCACTTGTGATCTCATCTTCAGGGCTTGTGACCCGGGTGTGCAGCAAGTTCTTAATAAGTCCCTCCTTATGACGTATTAGTATCAAAATTTTCACTTGTGATGCTATCTGATCTTATCTATACGAACAACACATATACGATGTAAATGGCTTACTTTCATCAAAACCACGTCCAATTTACACAGTTGCGAGATAGCAATGTATATGTTGTCAAAATATAGCATGATGTTAGCGAAAAATGCAATGCGCGTGGCATATTCCGTAAAATATAAAAATCAAATCATGATGTGGTGTGTAAAAAGAAAAGAAAAAAAAACAAATTCAAAGTAGGCATTCATTCCAAAGTCAAAAATTTCAGCCAAGCAATCAGGAAGACAAACTCAAATCCAAATCCGAAGTGAGAATTAGCGTTGACCCAAATGCCCGCCGGCTCCCGACGGAGGCACCCGCCGCCCCGCCGTCGCGCCTCCGCCATGGCGCCTTCCCCCCTCTCCGTATCCTCCCCCACCCCCTCCGCCGCCCCGCCGCCATCGCGCCGCCTCCGCCGCACGGCCGTCGCGGCAGCGGGGGCCGTGCTCGCGACGCTCCTCATCCTTGCCGCGGCCGCCGCCGCCGTCTGGCGCCCGGACTACCTCCCCGCCGCGCTCCTCCGCCGGCCGGCGCCCGTCACCGCGCCCGCCGCCGCCAGGTTCTACTCCTTCGACCTGGTCCGCGAGTACCCGCACGACCCCGATGCCTTCACCCAGGTTCTGATTCGCTCCATGTTCTGATTCGCTCCTCTCCCTCCTGATCCGCACGACCGCGAGTACTCCGCTCCCTCCTGATCTGATTCGCTCCTCTGCCATGGGGAATTTCTTGCTCGCCATTTTCTCAGATCGCGTGGTTTCTTCTTGGCAGGGCCTCCTGTACGGCGGGAACGACACTCTCTTCGAGTCCACCGGCCTTTATCACCAGGTAACGTCAATGCGGACCCATCTCCTCCTGTGGATTTCGTTTCTTGCATCTCACGACTCCTCATTACCTAAATGCTTCTAATTTTGTTTCTGAGCAGTCGTCGGTCCGAAAGGTTGATCTTCCAACTGGGAAAGTACGTCAATTACTCTGCTTTCCATATATAACATTGCACGTTTTATGTCTGCAGCAATGGTTAGCCCACCCTACACTAAATCAGTAGTTATCGCTTTGTCATTTTTCAGGTTTTAGATCAGCACCAAATGGACGGGCACATGTTTGGAGAAGGCCTAACACTTCTCGGCGACAGGTAGATACACCTCGACTATACCTGACGTTAGAAATCTCTTTATTGAATATGAATGTGATGGCTCTGTTTGCTTCTGTGGTCCTGTTAAGTCACATTTCACTTGTTTTAAATAAAATTCTCTGTTGTAGATTGTTTCAAGTTACTTGGCGGAAGAATGATGGATTCATATACGACCGGTATAACTTTAGCAAAGTAATGCGCATTTCCATATAATTCAGATGTTTTTGTTGTAAAGTCTCAGCTAATTATCCCCAACCACCACCTATCAATACCTATTGTCTGGTGATCTTCTGAAATATGGGTTTACAATCATTAACCTTGCATTTTTCTGGTCATGTTTCAAGTTGTCCTCCCAGTTTACTTCCAAATAAAAGGTGCAACAGTATTTGTTAAGCTTGTTTAGTGCGTACTCAACCTTGATTCCACCTGCAAGCTTAGAGCAACAGATGCGCAAATTTGTTAATATATAGCCTTCCACTCCATTTAATCATAATTTGATATAGCAAATATTTAGTATTTAGATTATTCATTTTTCACCTATCGTGGTTTCTTGCTGATGTCGAGGTAACAAATTAATGTGTTCTCTGCTGCAGCGTGAGAGTTTTACCCATAAAATGCGTGATGGGTGGGGGTTGGCTACTGATGGAAAAATTATATTTGGCAGTGATGGTACCTCAAGATTGTATCAGCTGGATCCAGTATCGCTTGCAGGTATATTCAGTGATTCACACGTTTGATATTCTATTCGCTTTGAGACTTCATTGCTTTTGTTTGACATTTCTGTTGATAGTGACGAAGACAGTAACCGTGAAATACCAAGACAATGAAGTGTCCTATATTAATGAACTGGAGTATATAAATGGTGAAGTGTGGGCAAATGTCTGGCAGGTTAGAGCTATTATGCAGTATCTTAGTCTAACCATATTACTTTCACGTATTAATATATGTTGGTCAAGATCTGAAGGGCCAGAACATTTCTCTATAGTTTATCTTAAGTGGTATCATTTTTAAATCTTTCGTCTAGACAAACTGTGGTTGAGGTTTAACAAACTAACTATGGGGTGTGTCTCAAGTTTTACCCAAGTTTTATCCTGTTTTGTCCTTTTTCTGTTGCTTGAAACTCCCAAATAGCCACTGATGTACGTTGAACTGGTCCAGATCTTTTATATCTTAGAACAAAATTGGCTCAAATTTCACATGCCGATTCGGTATCTCAGGTCTTTGCGTGATTAGCTAATGCCATTTGTGTTTGAGCTGTGTTTTCCATGTAAAGTATGATCATACTCAAGTAATATATGATCCAACAATACAATGTGAACTGCGTATGAATATGCTAGAATTTTGTGAAGTGCAACTCTCAGTATTGAAAGCTATGATGCGTAGACAGATTGCATAGCTAGAGTTTCCTATGAAGATGGCCAAGTGGTGAGCTGGATCTTTCTTCATGAGCTGAGGTATGCCCCAAGTAGAACTGACTGTTGTTGTTCTATGCCCATTTCTTGCCACCGATTTTCCTCATAAAACTGTTCTGTTTGCGTATTAGTGTCTGCACTTGATATAATAATCGATCCCTGTCTCTTTGCAACTTTGCAGGCAGCAATTGTGGGATTCTGGCAACACGGTGAGCAGTCTATCATGGTTCATTCCGTAACATGCAGCTCTACACTCACACAAAACGTAATCCAAATCCAGTATCGGAAGTGGCATGACGCTAAAAATCTGTTCCATGTTCCAGGCCATTGATGTTTTAAACGGTATAGCTTGGGATGAAGAAAACAACAGACTGTTCGGTGAGTTAATTCGAACTCGTCCTATAGATCGAAGCCTACGAGGTTCATCTCCAGTTAACCCTTTCGCTCTTCTATCACAGTGACTGGGAAATTGTGGCCAAAGCTTTATGAGATCAAGCTACGCCCGGTAGATGGGCCACCGGATGGGTCCGTGGAGAAACTCTGTCCAAGGGCAAGCTTGTATCGCTGAGAAGCGTTGATGCCTGCCTCGGCGAGGATGTTGAGTGTATTATATGCCGCCTGATCGATTCGAGGCAATCAGCGGTTCAATGATGGAATTTTGTTGTGATAGTTGTATAGTCATGTATGTTCTCCAGATTTTTGTTGCGATAGCTGTTGTATAATCGTCTATGTTCTCCACTGATGTGCAAGATGTATCTTCTGTAAAGATGATTCTGCTGCGAACAGATCTAATTTTTCTTCTTCGGAAAGGAGGCTGGAGACCCTGGCCTCTCCATCATTGTTATTCTCTACCCCCCTTGCATCCTCTTTTTATTTTTTTGAACACAGTACAGAGTCTCCATTGTCTCTTCGTTCCAGCAAACCCCAACTGAATTTGCACAAATTGAGAATCAAATGTACCTTCATCGAACACCTTAATTTAGAGCGCTGAGCTCGTCGTTGTGAGCCAAGAAGGTAGTGAGGAGACCGGCGACGTCCGTCGGTGGGCGAGAAGAAAGCAGAGGTCATGTGTCGAAAAAGGTTGGTTGCATGTTTATATGGGGCCTAGAAAAGTCCAATAATAAAATAAAATAAAATAAGGGGCAGCATAACATTGAGTGGAGTACGCCGTGTCGAAGACGGGGCAGGGGTTGCCCTTTCAGTCCCACGCACCCTCCTACATGGATGGTGCTGATCGGTGAGTCCGAGGCGAGGGACAGAGAGGTGAAGGAGAAGGACCTTAGGGCTCGTTTGGAGAAAGGATTTTGATCAGACGTTCAAGCAGAGACTAAGTAAGTAACCCTAGAGATGAAATTTCCTAGGAAGATGTAGTACAGAGATCAACTTATCAATCCCCAGAGATGAAGAAATCTTGGGAATAAATCTTGAGAACAAAGATCAACTTATCAATTCCCAGAGATGAAATATTCAGACTTCTTTTACCCTGTTCTCGCCCACACGCCCCTGGTCAGTTCCTCAGTTTGATATCCATTTCGGTGCTAGTAAATGACTTGGTTTAGGATCTACTCTCCTGAGCTCTCTGAAACCTTACATTTTGGATGTATAAGCAGCCAAAATTTCAAAACTCTCACCGGTAATATTGAACTTATACGCGTCTGAGACTTACTATGAAAAATGACATCGAGGCGCTAGTCATGTGAAAACGCCATCATGCGTACCCACTGTCCATTTGAAACTTCATCTTCCAGTGATGCCATCGAATTGAATTGCAAACCTGATGGCTGTTCATTTCCAAAGCCTACCTACCGGTGGCGGCATGGCTCTGCTGTGATCATGGTCTCCTTTTGTTGCATCTTCTGTTGAAATACAGCTCACTTGATGCGGATACGCTTTTATCTGACCATGCGCTAAAACACCACAACACTCTTACAATGCCCAGTCTGATGACAAAAGCATAGCTGCGACATATGACTGTTGGAGCAAAAGACAGGATATGCAAGAAAAACAATCTCATATCATATCATACGGAAAAAATGCCTCATTTCTATGGCCCATGTATGATAGACTACAAATCAAAAAACAAACACAAAGTTGAACCATCTTTAAAGAGCCGAAGGGAATATAGAAGGGCTAGTGGCACAGATTCACAAATATCTGATATCAGCATTGAGATGCATTTATTTTCACTTTTTCAGCACTAAAATGAACAGTAGCACGGTAACTATCGATTAACAGTAGCACGACTAATTATTCCTGGGACGGTCGTGAATGACTTGTTGGCAACTCAAGCCCTCTTTTCCTTGCGAGTCCTGCCATTGGTCTTTGTTCTCTGGTCACGTACCGGGAGAGCATCCGCGTGCCGGATGCCCCTGTAGCATCTAATCCCTTCCAATCTCTCGACCGCCGCGCTCTTAAACCGTCTCTGTAAAGCATGCCAAAGAGCACAACTCAGCATTTCCATTTCTTTTGTGTGATCAAACAAAAATGGCAGACACACCTAGGATTAGGAAGGTTTAGATGAACCAGACAGGTCCTGGGAAATGAGTTATAATCATCTCATGACAGCATTTACATAACGACATGCACTGGACAAATCAGATTGGCAAAAGGACCAGGGAAATTACTTACTAGGTCTGCTTCAATCATGTACTTTGCGATCCCCTCACGGAGGATCATGATCTCCTCCTTGGAGAGGTCCTTGGTGACCTTGTTCTCTAAATTGAGCTCTGAAAGGATCTGGCGGGCGCGGGCCCGCCCAATGCCATGGATGGACTGCAGTGCGTACTCCACCCTCTTGTCGTTAGGTATCACAACACCACCAATACGAATGGAATCGATGAACCCACCGTGACCAAAACCTCCGTCCTGTCAAATCCACGACAAAAACAAGAATTGAGTTACCAGAATACGTCTGTTGGTACTAACCTTATTAAGACACAAAAGAGGCAAATTGGTTTTAATTGTCCAAACTGCATGCATGTACGTGAGAGGAAAAGCTGCATGTCGGCTGAGTACAGGAGTGGAAGCAGTTCGTTTGTGACTGTCGCCAAGCTGTGCTGACCAAGTTCACAGTGAACTTGCTGAGGCAGTTCATCGAAGGGTCAGTTAGTGAGTCTATAAATGTACTAGCAGTCCTATCCTGTAAACTATTCAACTGTTGCATCCTAGCATTCGATGCTAGTATGTAAGCATTTGTTGCTTGACAGCATCTGTTGCTGGTTAGAGAGCAGCCGTTGCTTGTAAGCATGTGGTGGAAAATAATGAAAGAAAGGGCATGTGACTTTGTGAGTGACATATCTGGTGTCTCTCTACTCTGTTTTCTCTGTTTGTCTCTGCTCTTTGTGAAACCAGGAGACAACATGTGCCTGTTTGTGTCAGCGTGTGTCCAGCGAGAGGTCGAGCGAGGGGAAGGGACATTATTATTTGAAGGATTAAAACTATAGCATTTACACTGCCGTGCAAAAAGAAAAAGAAAAATCAGTATCAGGTTAGGTAACATGCTAGGAACGGGATTCATAGTTCAGAAGCAAACGTCCACATGACCACCAATTACGCAAAGCATTCCCATGGCGCTTATCCAAGTGGAGGGGATAGTGCGAGAAGATCGTAGTAGGAGGGGATACACTTGGTATGTATCCACCGCGCTTATCCAAGTGGCAAGTGAGTCCTGACAGCGACTCTCAAAGAATCTATGGAGTAGTTGATGAGCCGATTCTATCCCACCACTGTGATGCTGATGATTGATGAGTCGCATAATCAGCTTGAGCCTTGAGGCAATCTAAGGAGGCTACATCCTAGAACAGGGTCTACAAATGCTAGGAGAATCCAAAAGAAAGAAACAGACAGACTGACACCCAAGGAAGGAAGCTCGGCCGGTTAGGAATAAAGACAAGCACCTGGCGGGCAAGCAGGCAGGCTGGTCCGGTTGAGATTCCAGCGGACTGGAGAGGAGGAATCGGAGCTGACGGCGCTCCCCCGGCGAGGCGGCGCGCTATGCCGCGGGCAAGGGCCGACCATGCGCGTGACTGCTGCATGCTCTCGCCGTCGAGGGTCGACCTCACGCCACGCTGTCGTCCGCCGGCCGCCGGGATGAATCAAGTAGTGGGGAAGCAGTTGGGCTAATAGTTGCGAAAGCCCCTATTCAGCGCGGGCGCGACTATATGTGTATGTCTCGCTGAAGCGGCCAGCCCAGCTCGCGCGAGGCCACTGCCTCTTTTTGTTTGTTTGTTTGTTTGACCTTTTGTTTTCTTGTTTTATTTTATTTACACTTCCAAAAATTCTAAACATATATATTACAAAAAAATACTTTCTTAATGTTCTGAAAAAAATTAATCCTGCATTTGAAACTTTTTAAATGTGTATAGCAAAAATGTTGACCATGTACACGAAAAATGTATGCAGAAATAATACAATGTGTGTGAAAAAGGTTGATCATTGAATTTAAAATATGTTAATAAAGAATGTGCCAAAACAATTGTAAAAAATGTTAATCAGGCGTTTCAAAAATGTTAAATGCGCATAGCAAATTTTTTGACCATGTATTAATAAATGATGAATTCCATTCATTATGTTTATGAAGATATTAATCAAGCATTTAAAATAAATTTGAAAAAGTATTTCAACAAATTTAATCAAGCATTTGGAAAATGTTAAATATGTATAGAAAAAATATTGACCATGCATTCAGAGAGATGCTACTCTTGCATTTAAAAAATGTTGAGAAAGCATCTAAAAAATTTAAATGTTAATAGAAAAAAAATGTTGACCATGTATTACAAAAATATTAATATTATATTTGAAAAATATTAATCAAGCATTTGAAAAAGTTTAAAGTGTGTATAGAAAAAATGTTGTGTTTATCTTGTATTTGAAAGATGTTTATCCAGCATTTTATAAAATGTTAAAAATAAAGTATAGATTTTTTTAATTCGAATTGCAAAATGTTAAACATGTATTAGAAAGTATTGTTGACATATACAAAAACCGTCGAATGAAAAAAAAAAGAAACTCAAAGAAATGAACACGAAAAAGAAAACAAAATAACTAAAGGGAAAAAATAAAATCGAAGAAAAAAATGAAAATAATAATAATAAAAAAGAAACATTCCGCAAGAAAAAAACAGAAAGCAAGAAAAACAAAACAGTGAGACCCGGGCTCATTTCACCTCAACTACATCCCGCCCTATTACTGGGTCAGAATCCTTACACACTGTTGCAATATATCTAGGAGACCACGGTCCGAATCACACCCCTCCCCCCGCGGCACTCCTTTTTTCACTATTTTCTTTCAAAAGTGTGCGTGAGTGGGCCTGCTTTTTACTGTTGAAACAGGCAACGAGAGTTCTTACGGTCTCGCTTAATGCGAGACATAGTCGCCGCAATTAAGCTCTACTGCGCGACTTGGCACCCATGCGTTGTGTTGTTGGCCGGCCCAGTAACAGGTACATGTTGTCGGTCACAAACTTCCCTCGGGTGGGACACGGACTGGTTGACCAGCTCCCCATTGACTTCGAGAAAAATACAAATTTAAAAAATTTGTAAATCTGAAAAAATTAACCATTGACTTACCGTTGAACCTTTTAAAAACATTCAGGAGTTTTTTAAAATGTTAACGAATTTTTGAAAAATTGACTATTTTGAAAAAAGTTTGCGTCTTCCACGGATTTGAAAAATCATTCACGAGCTCCAAAAAGTTGACGAGCTCAAACAAAATGTTTGCGGATTTAAAAAAAGTTCATGAGTTCAAATAAAGTCCGTGCATTTGATAAAAGTTCGTGTATTTGAAAACCTTCACAAAAGAGTTCACATGTTACATGGATTGATTTTTTTTATGATTTGAGGAAAAAAGTTTAGAAATCTGTAAAAAATGTTCGTAAATTTGAAAAAAAATCATGAATTTTAGTAAAACCATTCACAAAGATCAAAAAAGTTTGCGAACTTGGGAAAAATTCAGGAATTTGAAATAAAAACGAATAATAATAATAATAATAATAAACAAAACAGAAAATAAAAACCAGGTACAAACAGGCGAAAGAAATCGAAAGAAAAAGGAAATCGGTGCCTCCTTTATAGCATTACATTTCACGTACAACCCCTGGTTACATTTCACAAACAGGCCAAATGACCATGTGTAGGATCCACCCTCTTGAGCTCCCTAAGACCTATGATTTGGATATATACGCAATCAAAATTTAGAAAACTTTCCCTGGTAATACCGAACTTATACATGTCTGGTACTTCCTATGATAAAATAGAATGATTTTGTTGTCAATATCCAAAGTTGTACGATCGATTAAAAATTCGCCTTTTCAAACGACAAAAAATGTCACCATTGACTCCAATATAGTTGCAAGCAAGAAACCTTTGAGCATTGATATTCATTGGGGATTTGTTGCCAAAGTAATTAAAATGTTCCTTTTCTTTGGGAATAAACGAGCTTGACGGTTTCTTCTTTGATCTGCTTGGCGATGCTTCCTATTCTTGATAACACATGTAAATTCAAACTCTACATAGGGGGGGGGGGGGGGCAATGTTCCTTGCATTTGAAGGTAATCTACCTTTCTAAAACTCCACCAGTTTAGGCAAGAGACCTACACCAAGTGAACATGGAACTGCTATTTAGTTAAAATAGAAAAGTGCCCACTCGATGCGAGGGGATACAATTTTATAAAGTTTAATAAATAGAACATATTATTTGCTTTTTCCAAATAAAAATTGGAACCAAATGTGACGCCATTTACAAATATAAGACATTGGCAAACATAATTTTGTCTTTTGTATGTTCATTTCTTATTGATTTACACGATTTGTAGATATCTACTTTATCAAGTTATCATTTACCTTCTAATTATGAATGCTACACTAACTGTATTCCGTGATCACTCACATTGTGAAAATTATATTTGTATCATTTTTCTGGTATTTTTTTCATGTTGCATTGTTATACTTTATACTTTAAAAACATATTATTTAATAATATATGTGTGTGTACTATTCCATGTAGAGGCCAAAGGTTATCCTTCTTTTACCAAAACTAACATAGAGTTTCATCATTGGTGGACACACGGTAAAATTTCCCCATAGGTACAACCCGGTATAGGTCCAACAAGCAGCCACATCTCTCTCTCTCTCTCTCTCTCTCTCCCTCCCTCCCTCCCTCCCTCTCCATTTTATTAAACCACATTCACGGGTAATATTAATTATGATGATGTACCTTTCTGTGTAAAATTATTCTGTGAAATTAAATGTAGATTAACGTTTTCAGCAAGAACACATCACCTGACCAACAATATATATAGCACCACCGATCTACAGTATTCACTATATGCTTCACGCGTCGTGGAATACATGCCACATCCATCAATTGCAAGGAAAACAGTGCAAGAAAAATATATAGTGAAGGTAAGTTGAGAATAGGAGATGTCAGGAAGGCCAAGTTTAGTTGTCATTTTTTTTTGAAAAACCCCCATATATTAAAACTTAAAATAGTTGATTACAATCATTCCTTACAGCATTCGCGACACATGACGGGACACTATTACAAAGTAAGCCATCTGTCTTATTATCAAAACTAAACTTCGCTAATTCATGAGCCACCACATTGGCCTGTCTATTAATCTTCATGAGCTTAAAATTTGGTAGTAGCTTGGAGATGGCTACCACCTCCCTCTTCAGATCCACGAGGGAAGATCTATCTGGATTATCATGTGCAAGAAGGGAGACCACAAAAGCGCAGTCCGTTTCCAGAATAATAGGCTTTTGCAAGGAGATACCAATATAAAGGCCCGCGAGACACGCCCGGAGCTCCGCTTCATCAACACTGGTACACAAACCAATATAATCCTAGGAGGAGACAATGACTTCGCCTGTCGAATCTCTGGCAACAACCCCCACACTAGCAGTACAAATGCTGTCTACAAAGCTTGCATCCACGTTAATTTTAATATGATCAAAAGGTGGAGGATGCCATACCTCATGCCTACTGAGAGTGGCATTGACAGGATTTGGTCCAGCTTTCACTCCCTTACCCTTGACGCTAGGGTCGAGCACAGACTTGGAATGGCAGGACACGTACGTCGTCCAAGTTTAGTTGTCATTGATGTTGTAGGTCTTGGCCATCCTGAGTCACCATAGGGACGCACCATATCATCTGCACCTCAACCATCTACTCAACATCTACCCTTCAACCTCACACTTGGGTTCTGGAAGTCTCTGCACGCCACCCAGCTCGCCTTGCAGGAACACAACATGCTTTGAGCGTATGAAGACGTCACTGATATGTCACATGCTTGCATTTAGCCCGATCGCAAACTAGATTTTTTTTTCAAAACTATGACGTATTTTATAGCAAATTTGAAAACTATAGGGCCGAATGCAAAAAATTCAGAAATATGACCCCGTCGGCCTGCGGTGGGCCGAAGAGTGGCCCGTCGGCCTGCGGTGGGCCGAAGAGTGGCCCGTCGGCCTGCGGTGGGCCGAAGAGTGGCCCGTCGGCCTGCAGTAGGCCGAAGAGGGGCCCGTCGGCCTCCAGGCGACCGAAGAGCGTCCGTCGGCCTCCCGTTGGCCGAAGAGTGTCAGAGGCACAAAACGTAATTAAGATGGCCTCAAATGAAAAAGTTATCAACATGAAAAATCTTCGTCTCGTCGAAACGGTTGATTTTGATATAAAATTGTCTTAATCCGAGGTCGTATGCAACCTGTAGAGCCAAAACAAGGTCAGGGGCAGAAGCTGCAGAGTTACTTCGGACAGACCGAATGGATGTCAGAAAATTTGTCACGGGGCACCCGGTGCACTCGGTGAAACCGTGTGGAATACAGAAGAGTACACAAGTTTGGTCACGTTCACTCGGTGAGACTGAACCAAACCACTCGGAGGCTCCGAATGGATCCGAAAAATTGCCAAAGATTCCTATCCGAGTTAAAGTTAGGATTTTTGATTCGAAAAATTGTTCGTCTGCACCGGGAAGACTGCTTGCGTACCGCGCTTCCGGCCGGGTCTCCTTCGACGTGAGCTACGAAGCATCACCCCCGGCGTCAAGGGTAGACGGTGATGTTTTTGTGTGCATCACCCCCGGCGTCGAGGGTACATGGTGACGGGCCTGAGAGGTGACCATTGCCTCTACTTTGCATGGTGGATGACGCCACCGCCGAAAGTTTTGGTCTCAATTCCTGCCATCGCAACAGAGACATTTCTTCAATGCCCGCATGTGTCTTCCCGGTGCAGACGAACAATGCCCACATCGATTTATGAGGCGGCTGGACTTCCAGTACAATAAAAGGACTAAAAATTCTATCCAAAAATCTTTGGCAATTTTTCGGATCCATTCGGAGCCTTCGAGTGGTTTGGTTCAGTCTCACCGAGTGAACGTGACCAAACTTGTGTACTCTTCTGTATTCCACACGGTCTCACCGAGTGCACCGGGTGCCCCGTGACAAATTTTCTGACATCCATTCGGTCTGTCCGAAGTAACTCTGCAGTTTCTGCCCCTGACCTTGTTTTGGCTCTACAGGTTGCATACGACCTCGGATTAAGACGATTTTTATATCAAAATCAACCGTTTCGACGAGACGAAGATTTTTCATGTTGATAACTTTTTCATTTGAGGCCATCTTAATTACGTTTTGTGCCCCTGACACTCTTCGGCCAACGGGAGGCCGACGGGCGCTCTTCGGTCGCCTGGAGGCCGACGGGCCCCTCTTCGGCCTACGGCAGGCCGACGGGCCTCTCTTCGGCCCACCGCAGGCCGACGGGCCACTCTTCGGCCCACCGCAGGCCGACGGGGTCATATTTCTGAATTTTTTGCGTTCGGCCCTCTAGTTTTCAATTTTGCTATAAAATACGTCATAGTTTTGAAAAAAAATCCGCAAACTAGCTACGCCTGCTTCAAACAACTAGGTGCTTCAGCGGAACGTGCAACATATGTGGGAAGGTGCCATGCCGCTACATTTTCAGCCGACCGCTCTGGCAATCCCTCTCTTACCAGCCCCTGCAACAATATTATCTTTACGACGTCCATTCATTGCCTTTGGAGTTATAAAATTGTACGTGTGGAAAATAATGCACGACTAGAATATCAAAATCTAGTACATTTTGAACTGACTAATAACCGTGCCAACATGACTAATCGTTAAGGCTTCCATGAATGTAACCTGCTCTTGATTTTGGTTAGACGATTAGTTTCATTTATCTTACAGTACGCTATTTCTTCTGTAGACATTGCTTTCATCAAGCTATTCTTTATTTTTCTGTTCAAACTTTGACAAGTATTAACATTAACTTTTTCGTGTGTGCCTTTGATAGTTATGCAATTGGAGCAACCTATGTTGTCCTTGAATAAATGAATTTATATTGATTCATGTGGGATGTGTGTGCCACATCAACGACATGCTGGTGGAGATGGGCCCTTGTTCAATGTGCATTGTGAGTTTTCAACCATATTTGGGAGAAGATGCAAATAGTTAGGATTATCAAAATTAGACCTAGAATTTTGATTCAATGACAATGCCTACTAAAAAAATAAAACATGGAGTCATATCGCACACTGTAGGCACAAATGAAAATTTGTGCAACATGGGGGTCATATCACAGTTCCTTTGTTCGGACCATGTGGGATGCATGGCACATTGCACATGGGCACATTTTAGGCATATGCACTGTAGCAAGAACAAATCCCATATCAACACATATATTTGTAATGCACTTATTCACCAACCAATGATTCACAACCATATGGAATTAAGTTCACGTAAGTAGTTCACATTAATAATATTAAGATAAAAACCATAACTATGTAGGTTCACTGTGGTCTTAGGATGTTAGCGTGAGTCGAGACCTTCGAGGCTGCAATCTATTTTTGCTTTTCATTTTCCTTGGCCCAGATTTGCATCTTTTTGGTGATTTGTTTTTCAAATACCTAATACCCGGGATGGATATATATTACTATTAATGATATAGAGGTATATAATTTTCCTTGCTTTTGAACAGCCAATATGGGAAAATAGTAAGCAAATGAAGTTGTAATTTTAATAACTTAATTTCCTATTTTGTCAGTTGAAAATGGTATTTAATCATGTGTATATACGTGTCTATATATGTTTACATGCACGTAAATTTTCATATTTTAAAGTAAAATATAATATGATTTGCCCAAGTTACTTTATCATGACGTCGAGTTAGTGTAGGCCGGTTCATGCTACTTTTTTCGTAATTGTGCATGGAACTCCAAAGGGAGCTTGTAAACTCAATTTTGCACATATATTCACATTGCCCATCCATATCCGAACAGATTATACACATGAAAGTAACCCACTGTTTGACTATGGGGAGATTCATTGAGCACCTCATCAGAGAATAGTCACAAAAAAGTGAATATCGAGAAACAAACTTTCCAGGTCAACTTGTAATTTTATATTGTTGGCCTGTGAAAAATCCTACGGAATTGGTGAACACAGAGATCGTGTTATTATGATTGACGTTATCACAATTGCTTACCGGAGATCAGAGTAGATTTCGAGGCGTCGATTGTGCCATCTACTCCAGGAGCAAGCGGCCAGAACTTGATCCGCCGGTGATCTGCAAAGACCAGAAAAATCTTGAAAGGAAGAAAAAGAGGCTCGTTCGCATATTCTTCTGCAGCAATTTTGTTGGCTCAAAAGCCTGGACACCATCGGTCTCGTTTGTCAGCTCCAAGAGCCATGCGCGTACGGCTGTACATGTTCTACAGGAAGCTGGCTCTAGTCGTATTGACATCGGCAACTGATCTAGGAAAGCAGCCATTGGCAAATACGAAGAAGTGGCGATAGAGAGGCGACAACAGAGGAGACGTGTCTGAGAGCCGACGGGCGAGGATTGCGAGAGTTTTTTTACAGTTTTTTTTAGAGGTTAGACAGATTTCCTTCGTGAACATGTGATAGATTTTATTTTTCTTTTTAGCTGTGAACGTGAGATGGATTGTGAGGACTCTTTCAACACTGCATCCAATGGCTGCTGATACTCCTATATAATTTGTATTTTTCTTTTCAGTTATCAGCGTGGGATAGATTATGAGGACTCTTTGTGGCTCTTTTTTTTTCTTTTAGTTGTGAACTTGGGATACATTGTGAGGACTATTTGAGGCTATTTTTTACTTTTAATTGTGAACGTGGGATAGATTGTGAGTACTCTTTGAGGCAATGCATTCCATGGCTTCAAATCTATAATTTGCAGATCTAACGGTCAATTACTATGTTCTCTTAGGATTAACGTGGAGGCTTGCTTCTAATTAGTAAATATAAAGATACTTGTCATGTTGTTTTATGTCTCAAAATCTTTTGACAATGATGAAATAACTATGGTTGACAACTGTGGCACCAAAGACCACTGCGTGAGCACCGGAGCCAATGAACTACTTGTGGACACTACCCAAGAGTGGATTTTCTAGCAGTCTCAGTTTCTACCGGGTACTGCGATGCCGCACATATTGGTTGGGGATATGTGTAGGTATTGCTCTATTATGGCAATACATACATTGTCTGACGCATATACATCACATTGTCTTCTCTCTCTCTCAATCCAGCTAATTTCTTACCCACCTCAGTGACGTGTGGGACAACTAGCCAGGAGGCCCCACGACAAAGTGACTAGTGGGTATGTTTGAAGTAAAAAGGTAGTCTTACATCCCATCCACCCATGCTTTTCAGTCTGGTTACATAATTTGTATCAATTATATCTTTTAAACAAACTATCCGATTAACAAACCATTTGGATATTAGAACTCATGATATTTAAATCTTCAAAACAAGATCAATTTTAGACACGGTTGAATGTTTTTCAAATTAAAATTATTTTTTCATTGCATGTTTTCATTTCTTTTTCATTCCGGATATCAGGTACTATTTCATTGAGGTTTCGTTTCTATTTTTAAAGTCTTGAAATAAAATTTTCATAACATTTTGTCAAATTATTTTTCATGGTTGGGCTGAGTTTGCACGGCTATTTTACATGTTTTTATTATTTTTACATGCACTCTCTTTTGCATGTTTCATTATTGTACCATCCGGTATACACTCTTCATCCATGATATTATATGACATGCATGTCACAAAAGCATACCTCGAAATCATATGTGAAAGGAGTTTGTGATGATTTTTTTATATCATACATCTCATATATTAATAGTTTTATCATTGGTCAAAGGCTACATCGAAAAGCGTATTAGGCGCTATATATGTTGATGAAGGGAGTGCCATATAAGTTTCATTATTGTATCAACATTCCAATTTGAATTTGTTCAAATCATGTCCAAAATTGATCTAGTTTTAAAGATTTAAATACCATGTACCATCCGGTATACTCCCTCCATCCACAATATTAGTATATGACATGCATGTCACACAAAGCATACCCTCGAATTCATATGTGATAATATAATTTTTATATCAAACATCTCGTATATTAATAACTTTATCATTCGTCAAAGACTATCTCGAAGGACGTATTAGGCCCTATATATGTGGATGCAGGGAGTATCATATAAGTTTCATTATTGTATCAACATTTGAATTTTGAAATTGTTCAAACCATGTCCAAAATTCATCTTGTTTTAAATATCCAAATGTCATGAACCTAGATCTGTAAACGGATTGAAAAACGGATCATTGGTTCAAGAGTTAAAAGTGTTACGGTGTGTGAAATCAAGCTAAAAGTATGGGTGGATGATCTTGGGTTGAAACAATAAAATATGTTGAGTGCAATAAATGCCCGTTGTCAAACAGTGATTGGGGCCCAGAAAAAAAAGAAAAAAAAATCACATGTGTTAAAGCAAAATGAGTGAAATACTTCATATCTGATTGTGTACGCACACGCACATATCCCCAAACGAAATTTACGGCATCCCACTATCCGGTAGAAACCCATACCCCTAGTTTTTTATTTCCTGACACTGCCCAGGAGTTTGCGAAAGTGGACAAGGTGAGCTGGACGAAGTGCAACCCACGTTGATGGACGCAAAGTGGATGTACTGCAAATGAACATGTTAGAGCACGCTACAATGGCCCTGTGACAAGCATGATAGATCTTCCCTAGGGCATCGCATCGTCCAATACTTGGCTTCTTAGTCACCTTTAATATTTCTTTCCTAATATCTCCTATTCTCAAACTGCCAGACAAATTTTTTACATCCAAAGGTCTCATACATGCTTCTCTCATGTTCTCGCGGGATAATGATTGTCTCGAGCATGTATTCTCGAACATTCTTCTCTCATGTTCTCGCGGTGTTTGTGGAGATGGCATGCACATATATTATAATAGCTACCACAGGTTTGGATGTTGTTGTACTTCCTACTATCTACCAACAATCAAATCCGTGCAAAGACCAATCATTTATTCAGTGATAGCAGGTACGTGCTATATCTACTAATAGCGAGATGTTTACTGAAAATGCGGTTTGGAGGCCGAGCTGCATGATACTCTTTACCTTGCGCTTCTGTCTTTGTAGCGATCGGACTCAGGCTCGTATTACTCCCGCATATTTCACCATACAACTCTTTATTAGCCACAGTGTTCTCACTTTATCAACTGTGCTATGCCATGTGAATCACTGTGTCATACCAGCGATTTCACACTTGCCGTCATATAAGTTGTGTTCTGGCCATCAAACGAATTCTGGCCGGTTCCAAGCTGCGTATTTTCTATCACTCACCACACCACGGCTCAGCGCATGAACACCACTCTAGTCATGGCCCGCAAAAAAAGGAGACAGGCTCTCACAACTTCCGTTCATCATGTTCCCCGATTGTGTACCCTACCTCTATTGAAATATGTTCCTCGTCCCCTCAATTCGTCTTCTGCTAAAACCTGTTAAAGTACAGATCCGGTTCAAAGATATGAATAAACTTTGCAATTTGTGTTCATTTTTTTATCTATTGTTAGGATTTTTTTAACAATTTTGGAAAAAGAGTTCTAGTTTGTAATTTTTTTATAAATAATTTGAAATTCCAAAAATGTTGACAAATATCAAGAAATGGTTAGGAGATAATAATATGGTCATGTTGATTTATAAAACAACTTCGCACGGTGCATTAAATTAGTCATATAAGTTCATGGAAAAATAGTTGTCATTTGACAGATGCCGAAAAAACACGCTCTCAAACATACCCTTCTCGCCTACTCGAACATCCTCTATTGAACATGGTCTGTTTTTGGACATGAATGAAATCCCATCTTTTTCCAGAAGGTGGGCATGGCCATGGTAGGCATTCATGTCAGGTTTGAACGAGTTCCGACACTGTGTGCAAGTTGCGTCACGTCCGGCCATTTATCGGGTCTTATTTACCGAGCAAATTCTTAAAAAGGCAAAATTTGTCAAAAACCTAAAAAACATGGCATGGTGCCTTGAATTAGTGATTCAAGGCTATGAAACAAAATTGGGGCCAATTACAGGATGTCGAGAAACAACATGCTCTCAAACGGAGTCTTCTCACTTACTCGGACATTGTCCGTTGAACAACGTGTTGTGGAACGCTTAGGCCTCGGCCCAACTAGGCGACGGTATCACTCACGTCGCGAGCCTGTTGGGAATTTCTAAAACCTTTTACATTTTAAAAAAAATGTTCAAGTTTTGGGAAAATGTTTGGAAATTTTAAAAGATGTTCATGTTAGAATAATTTTGTTCAAAATTCAAAAAGTTCTCCTGTTTTCCTATTTTTTATAATTTCAAAAAATGTTCAGGAATATAAAAAATCATGCTTTTAAAGATAAACCAGAACTTAAAATATATATTATTATGTTCATTTTCTGTTCACAAATTTAAAAAAAATCAGGAATTCAACAAAGTTCCCACTTAAAAAAATTCTTCACATATCCAAAAAGTTTGCTTTTTCCAACTTTGGTCGGAGTTTCTAAAATTTTGCTCATGTTTTCAAAAATATGTTGTATTTTTTAAAACAAAATTGTTTTTTTAATTTTTAAAACTGTTCGGGTTTACAGAACTTGTTTATATTTTTCATTTTTTTTGCATTTTTAAAACTGTTCGGGTTTACAGAACTTGTTTATATTTTTCAAAAGCTGTTCGGAATCCTAAATATTCTTCACATTCTTCTATAAATGTCTTTGATTTCTGGAAATTGTTCAAATAAATTGGAGTTTCATGATTTATTTTCTTTTTTTCAAAAAAAATCCGGTATTTCCAAATTGTCCAAATATTTTTTCAAGAAAATTTTCAAATTTTTTCAAATATGTTTTTGTATATGAATGTTGTTGTGTGTTCCTATATATTTCGCGCTATATGATATCACAATTAGTTGCTAGATTGAGTGGCAAGTGGTGTGCGCCCCCAGTCCTTGTGGTGTCTCTTTTTGTAGTAGTTTGTCTGTATAAAATGGCTGTACGTTACTTAATTGGCTGGCTGAGGGGGAGTCTCCGTATGGCGTATACGTTGTCATCATAGTAGTTTTTCTACATAAAGAGAGCGGACGTTACTTAATGGGTGCGAGAACTAACGTAGAGAACCTCGTGCAGGGGGGCTCCGTATGGCATATACGTTGTCAAAGGTCTATACCGCCCTTTATACATTTAGTGAGAGGGGTTGTACCAAAGCAGGTCTCTAGTGTTAAATAGAGTGGTAGAAGATGGGCATGGAGCTTTGCAAATTCTTGATCAGGCGTAACAAACAAAGGAGACGCATGCGAAAAGAGTTTGGTAATTGTTTAGGTAGACTAAAAAATCTAGAGCACAGACAAATCCTTTTTCCGGAAACAAAAATAGATATAGATGCTCGCATATATGTATGCATATTCATCCTCATGAACACACAAACACATACACCCTACCCTTACGAGCATTTTGTAAAAATAGAGCTGCCAACTTAAAAGAGTAGAGCAAGCAAATATTGAGAGTGATGAAGAGATTATGGATATGCCATACCGTTTAAGAAACGAAACCGTAATGCTAAGTACAGTATAAATTTAGGAAAATATGAACACTTGTACCAAGTCTTGAAGCTCAACCGGGTGGACAGATTCCAGCAAACAGAACCGAGTTCAATTGCAAATCTTCATTTTTTTTTGAAGAAGAGAGTACGCACAAATATGAGTTTAGCATCCGTCTAATTGACTAACCTAGCTGCACCTATGGGTCGATGAGCAAACTAGCTAGTTTTCCTCAGAAGTCGCAAGGTAGTGATGCACACTAGTTTTACGACACCTAAAAAGGTGACATCACACATCAGGTGCTGAACTGCTCATGCGAGGACGATGCATGTCGTGATGCGGTAGCACCATGTCAGCGACGCCAACTTGGCATGCCCTTGTTGAGTCATTCCATGGCTCACATGCGCACGTTGTGGCAGTCAACGTTGCACATGCTCGGGGTCAGGATACTGCACAACAAGGATGACCTTGGCAATGCCAAGGCGCCTCCACAACAGCTCATTGGCAAAGCCCGAGCAGCTGCCTAGGGTCACCGGGCATTTTCTTTGTCATCCTCAACGCGGGTCTCCACCACTAAAGCCCGTATGGTAAGCTTCGCGTGGATGCGGCAGGCGCATTCAAGAACATCGTGGGCCACTCAGAGCTTCATGAAGAAGGTGACGGTGTGAAGGAAGTTGTGGCTGCGAAGTCGGCAAGCGACCACGACAGGATGGAGCCATAGCCTCAGCCTTTTGTTCCATGTGGTGGTTGGAGTTATAGCACTTCAGGACACATCAGGTTTCAGTACAGAATTTTCACTTGACACCAAGTGTACTTTTCCCAACATCTCATATTCTCAAACTGACATATCTTTTATTTTTATTTTTTTTCTTGGCGTTATTTTGGTTAACAATGTAAGTGTATAATAAGTAAGTTCCAGACCTCAATGGCTCTGAAGCATGGAGAGAACGCACATCATTGCTGATTTGTATAATTTTTTTTTCTTGCATTATGTCTGCCAATGAGAAATTATGTTGAATGACTCATGACGTATTTATAGAATGAACATGATCAGTGGCGGTTTATAAATGGAGGCTATGGTTGCTGAGAACATTCATTTTTTATCAACTTGAGGAGATATTAGTGCAAGGAAAGATCTACATAAATAATGGCTGTATCTGGTGCATGTGTTCGAATGAAATAAATAGAGAGGAAAAACGGTTTGGTAGCTTTGCGGGTCTGAGACATGGATGTACTCTCTGTCTACCTAGGATCAAAATCTATAATTTTGTAAATAGAATACTCATCTCTCAAATGAGTTTCCTGCTAGATTTCACACTCTGCCAGTTCTCAAATGTATAGATATAAATCAACATCTTAATTTGCTCATTTATATATTAAGAGTACGGGCAACTATATTCACGAACTCCATTTGCCTACTGTTTGCACGTACATGTTAGTAAGAAGGTAAGAGTCTTAATGTATAGATAGGAAAGGGGCACAACACTTCTCCGGCCACGACGGCATTGGTGTACAACTGATCAATCCTTTTTTCTACCGAGTAGAAATTTCTCATGTCAAACACTTTCTGACGTCAGATATGCGTTGTTCCCCCAAATATGGGAGAAATACACTTTATTTTTCTCTTTCTTATCTCTTGCATTGTATTTACTAACAAACAATTGGTGCAAGCGAGAAGGGTGTTGAATCTCAGTGTCGCTGAAAAATGGATAGGGCACACTTAGTTGGTGGTCATGTATATATTTCATTTTTTCTTCCATAGTCTTTGTCAATTGGCATACGAGAGAATTCACGCTAAAATGGAATGGATATTTTGATCCCACTCTCACATGCACCCTCGCATTTAAGCTTGCAGGGAACCCACTATCTTGGTCGTGCGCGGTATATAAATTCTTAGTCATGCAAGTCTTTGAGTGCTTGCCAATAATATTTATAGTCAATTAAACATAATATGTTTGCACAAATGTCCTCTGTATATAATAGTTGTGTGTATGTGTGTGTGAGAGAGAAAGAGAGAGCGAGAGAGACAGAGAGTGAGCGTGAGAGAGAGAGAGAGAGAGAGAGAGAGATAGAGAGAGAGAGAGAGAGAGAGAGAGAGAGAGAGAGAGATGTGATTTGTAAGCAATCCTAAATGTGGTTGTACTATTTTTTAGACCAAGGATTAAAGTATCCATTTTATTAAATCGATATTTTCATTTGGTGAAATGTTTGTTTGGTTTGATTTCTTTCTTTCATATGTTCTTATTTGGTCTAATGAATTGTGCATTATTTTGTCCACTTACCGTATTCTTGATCCAGCACGGGGCTCGCACACTTTGGAACGGTCCCCGTGTTGTCCCCTACTCGGGAGACACGGGTGGCTCCCCAAACCCTAGCCGCCGTGGCGCCATCTTTGTCCTCCCCTCCCTCCGTCGCCGCCGGGGGATTCCAATGGGCTATCCGGTGGCCGATGACGGTGACGGGGGGTCTCCTCCCTGATCCATGGAGTGGGTGGGGAGGGACCACCTTGCGCGAGGTCGCGCGGCCACGATCTGGATCATGGCGGCACGGCGGCTTGCTCCGGGTGATGGCCTTGGGCGGCGCCGTGGTCGCTGCTGGAATGCATGTCGTGTTCTTTCTCGCTGCTGTTGCACTCTTGTTTTGTCCTTTTTCTGTTACTTGAAACTCCCATATAGGCCACTGATGTACGTTGAACAGGTACAGATCTTTTACATCTTAGAACAAAATTGTCTCAAGTTTCACATGCTGATTCGGTATCTCAGGTCTTTGCGTGATTAGCTAATGCCATTTGTGTTTGAGTTGTGCTTTCCTTGTAAAGTATAATCATACTCAAGTAATATATGATCCAATAATACAATGTGAACTGACTATGAAATGCTAGAATTTTGTGAAGTGCAACTCTATGTATTGAAAGCTAAAATGCGTAGACAGATTGCATATCTATAGTTTCCCATGAAGATGGCTAAGTGGTGAGCTGGATCTTTCTTCATGAGCTGTGGTATGCCCCACGTAGAAATGAATGTTGTTGTTCTATACTCATTTCTTGCCACCGAATTTCCATAAAAATGTTCTGTTTGCGTATTAGTGTATGCATTTGATATAATAATCGATCACTGTCTGTTTGCAATTTTACAGGCAGCAATTGTGGGATTCAACACGGTGAGAAGTCTGTTATGGTTCATTGCATAAATGCAGTTTACATTCACACAAAAAATAGTCCAAATCCAGTATCGGAAGTGGCACGACACTAAAAATCTATTCCATGTTCCAGGCCATTGATGTTTTAAATGGTATAGCTTGGGATGAAGAAAACAATAGTCTGTTGGGTGAGTTAATTCAAACTTCCCTATAGATCGAAGCCTCCGAGGTTCATCTCCGATTAACCCTATCTCTCTACCATCACAGTGACTGGGAAATTGTGGCCAAAGCTTTATGAGATCAAGTTACGCCCGGTAGATGGGCCACCGGACGGGTCCGTGGAGAAACTCTGCCTAAGGACAAGCTTTTATCGCTGAGAAGCGTGGATGCCTGAATCGGCGAGAATGTTGAGTGTATTTTGCCTCCTGATCAATTCGAGGCAATAAGAGGTTATGATAGTTGTATAGTCATGTACTAGAAGGGTTATGCGCGCTTTGCTGCGCCGTTGGTGCTATTGTGTTTTCATAAATGAAAATTAGTCTCTTTGTTTTCAAAATATAGTTGTATTAGATTTTTCAAAAGTCAAAGATCTCCAAGTTTGACCAAGTTTGTAGATAACTATATTAATATCCATAATATCAAGTTCGGATCATTAAATTCATCATGAAATGAATATTCATATTTTATCTATTTAGTATTGTGGATGCCGATATTTTAGACTCCAAACTTAGTCAAAGTTAAACATATTTGACTTTTCAAAGGAAATACACCTTATATTTCGGCACCGACGGAGAATTTGGTTTGGCTAGTGTCAGAGAAAATGGAGTATGTTTTTAATTTTATTTTATAATGCGGTGTTTTGATGGGTCTTTCATAGTGTGATTCCATGTTATCTGCTAATAAACCGATATTTACGTCTGGAAATTTTCCGCGTCAATGTCTACATGTACTGTTTTGGTGCTACAATAGTATATTTCTAGGAGGTGAGGGGGTGCGCGAGATTGATACCATTTTATAAGTTGAATGCTCCCATTTGATTGTAAAATTGTTGACACGGTCGAAATTATGAACCAAATCCGAAATTGAATACCTCAATCGAATCAAAAAGCTCCAAAATTAAGGAGCATACTGAATTAAAAGAATTGAATGAGAGAACTTGTTGAGAAATTGTTGACCCGGTCAAAATCGGATGATCAATTTAAAATTGGAGACCACAATTGAATCAGAGGCCTCCAATTCTAGGGAGCTTAGTGATATAGTATATGTTCTCCTGATTTTGTTGTGATGGTTGGTGGATAATCGTGTATGTTCTCCCCTGATGTACAAGATGTATCTACTGTAAAGATGATTCTGCTGCGAACAACTCTAATTATTTTTCTTCAGAAAGGAGGTTCGATCCCCTGGCCTCTCCATCATTGTGATGCACACATATGTTCTTATCAAGTATTAATCTGTGTACATCATACATGTAGCACATAACATGATGTAAAACTCAAGAACTAACCAAGAGCCGGGGGATGGGTACCTTATTTCGACCGACAAAGCGAAAAAATGATGCGAAGTGTCAATATGATCTGCTATAATTGAAACATATACATCACATGAGTGATCTATTGATCTGGATACACGTTGATCACTTCGCAAATTCAGCAAAGAATATATGGCTCAACAACATTTATTCCAAGTTTCTTCTCCACAAGTCCACATCTTGAAGCAATCATTGAAGACAATTCATTCATTACGGCCCAAACTCTTTTTGTTTCTAGAGAATGCAGATGCGCCAAGCACACAGACATGTTAGAGCTAGCTGATATGGATCTTTGACAAGCATCACAAATCTTCCCTAGGGCATTACATTGTGCGTTACTCAGCTTTTTGGCCAGTCTTAATGTTTCTTTCCTAACATCTCCTATTC
Organism: Elymus sibiricus; assembly: GCA_039707655.1. NCBI lineage: Eukaryota > Viridiplantae > Streptophyta > Magnoliopsida > Poales > Poaceae > Elymus > Elymus sibiricus. The sequence goes on from CM077675.1 coordinate 32,196,459, forward strand.
TCAAACTGTCAAACACATTTTTTACACACTAAGATCTCATATATGCTTCTCTGAGGTTCTTGCGGGATAATGACCATCTCAACCATGTATTGGGTGAAGAGCTGGCGGGGGTAGGAGAGGTGTTTGTGGAGACGGCATGCATATATTATAATATCAGCAACATGTTTGGATGTTGTAGCTCCTTCTATCTACTTCAATGAAATCTGTGCTAGGACTGGTCATAGTGGGAAGTAACTTAGACTAGTAACATGCATATTTTATTACTCTATGTTACTACGACCTTCATAATGAATGTCGAGACCAACCTCAGATGTCAACCCGGTAAGAATCTGAGGAAGTGATTCTAGTGTCCGATCGACAGTGTAGCCTACCTCTGTTGAAATATGTTCCTTGCCCCCTAAATTTGTTTTCTGCTAAACCATGTTAGAATACATATTGGGTTTAAATATATAGATAAGGAGATAAGGATCGAAGATGTTTGAACCATAAATTACTTGTCTTGCCCTTAAAGTCTCTATCACATCATGTAGTCCTATATATACCTCAGATAAGGGTCAGATCAATAACAACAAGAAATATAAGGGATTGATAGAGACCAAACAAACACAGTTGGTTCAAATTTTCCAATCCACCAGCAATCTTATACAGCTGTATAGCAGGAGATATACTTGGTTCAACACAAACTGATTTCCCTACAGCAACCCCGTCCCTTAAGACAGATTCCACGTCCAATTGTAAAAAAGAAGCTATGGACACAGTAGATTAAAAACAATCACATCTGATTGTAGGAGATAGACGAGGAACAAAATCTCGTCCAAAACTGTGGCCTCTAACACAAAAACCCACGCCATAATTGTAAGAGACTCAACACTTGCAGATCCGGCAGAACTTTAGTTTGATTCAAGCTCCTCGAAGAAGAACTCCATCCGATGCATGGAGAACGAACTTCCAACTGGCATGTGAGAGGTAGGGGATGTCTGGTCAAACGACGCACTCCTGGCACTATCTAGCAGAAACTACAACGTGACCATCACCCTCTTTGTGGGGCCATCCAACACATTTAGTTCCCTACTGGCCTGCTAGCGCAACCGCCACATTGGTGAAATTTAAAGTCGCCCACATGGCACAAGTCAAGAACACCAACACACGACGCCGCTGTATTTGCTGCAAACAATCAACTTATAGTAATTTGAAAAGCAGGCACACAGATCACAACGTTACAATGGCAGGACGAAATAAATGGGGTCATGTAGCTCGGCCTTCAAAACGCCTCACTTGATGTTTACAACACCTCTCAACTTCTGAGAGCAAGCCATGTGACTCCTGTATTCAGCAATACTATTGCCGAAAGGGCAAATACCCTATCTATGGCATGTCATCATAGATTGTTCTGTAAAACCACAATGGATGATGCGTATCTCGCATGCTTCATTTGTAGGATACGCATCCAGACATACGTCCATTTTTCCACCACGAAAATTAAGAAGACTTTTTGATAAGAAAATTGCCAAATAAAGATCTTGAGATGTGTTTGTTGCAAAGAAAAATCCAATAAAAGACAGGGCCAAATATTAGTTGATAAAGTGAGTGGAGCATATTATCTTAAAGCAGACCGTAGATCTGGGCTTGACTTTTTTTATATCACGAATTCTTAAAATATAAAGTCAAATAATATTTAAGTTCCACCTTATTTGGAAATACTTAAATTCCACTTTTTTGTAAGACGAAATGAGTAGATGACACACTCCATTATGTGTTGTTGAAAGAAATTAGATCAGTGTGTGTTTGGTTGGTCGGAGCGTGTTGCTACATGGTGGCATGCCGAAGCAGTTCAACCTGTGGTACTAGTTCTTCCCTCGATATCAAGCATTCTTTTCTCAATGTCTCCTATTTCACAAGCTAATATATCATTTGTTTTCATTGTTCTTGATCGCTATTTGTGTATGAGAGTAAGGTGCCCAAACTGAATGGCTCTGAAGCATGAACAGAGCAAACTCTATTTGTAATCCTACATAATGATATTCTTGGATGAGACTTTTACATGTGTGTCCCTAACTCGTACCCACTACTCAGATTTGCCCCTAATTTCAAAGTGTGTTTAAATTTGCCCCTTTGTCGTTAGTTCCCCTTATAAAAATTCCATTCCGCCCCGTTTCCGTCTGGTCAAATGGCTTTGACCTTTTTCTCGGCGTTTGCTAGACAGTTTTGCCCTTGGTAAAAATAAAACAGAAATTGAAATGAAAAGAGGGACGGTGGGCTTACCTTTGGCCCGGGAAGGCCCGTACAGGCCAGCCCGCTAGCTGCTCGTCTTCTACCCCTTTGTCTCTCTCTCATGCTAACAAAATTTTCCAGCGGCGGGGCTCCCCGGGGTGTTGTGCCCGCAGCTCCGAACCCTCCTACCTCTGCTCCCTCTCTCTCTACCTTCTTCCCCCTTTCTTCTCCTGCTAAATTCCGCGGGGTGAACTGCTGCGCCCTTGCTCTGGTCTGCACCGAGGACGCCGTTGCTCGCCACCGTGGCCGGAGGCCAGGTCAAGCCCGATGATCATATCAAATTGACTCGTCAGCTATCTCTCTTCCGCACCACACGGTTCATTTGGGAGGGAGTCGCCCGTAGAAGATGCCCGGGACCCCGATCTCCGCCACGGCCATCATTCTCCATCTCCTAAATTCGGCCGCTCCAAGCAACAGTAGAACACCCCGACCACCGTGCTGTCTTCGCTATGACCTTGAAACCCTACCAATCACTTTCCCCGCTCGATTTCTTGACCGCACCCCTCTGCCCAAAGCCGGCCTCCATGACCGAGCTCGCCAGAATCGGCCGTGCGCGTACCCACCTACGTCTATCGCACCAGTGTGCCTGGCACGCCTCGCGCATCTACCCCATGCCTCGGGCCTCTGACTTGGTCGTCCGGCCACCTACGGTCTGCCACAAGCGAGCGCAATACTCAGGATCGGGCATGCGTTCCAGGTGTGGACCCGTGTTGACCTTCATTGCGGGTCCCATGGCCCACATGTCAGGGAGAGAAAGGGTCCGAGAGAGAAAGTTTTATTTTTATTTTTATTATTTCAGTTGGGCCCACGTGTTTGTGTGTGTGAGAGAGGGGTGAGTGAGAGAGAGAGAGAGAGAGAGTCTTTTTTTCTTCTTTTTCTTTTTCCAGTTTGGCCCCACATGTAAGTGGGTGACATATATGGGGTGAGAGAAACATTTTTTTCCTTTTATTTTTTCGAAGTGGGTCCCACATGTCAATGATATAAGGAGGCAGGGGAAATAATGTCCAGAAAATGTCAAGTAGACTGTCAAAGCCTTTTGACAGATAGAAACTGCACCAAAGGGCATTTTTATAAGGGGAACTAACGACAGAGGGTCAAATTTGAGCACACTTCAAAACTAGAGGCAAATCCGAGTTATGGGTTCAAGTTAGGGACACAAATGTAAAAGTCCCTTCTTGAATTGTTATGCTCATAATAGGTGTAGGATGAATGATATTTAATGACTCGTGTAGCATGGGGAGAATAAAGTTGACTGGTGTTGGTGTAAAAATTGTTAGCCGTGGAGGTTGTGGTCGCTAAGAATATTCATCTTAAATCAACTTCACAATATACAGAAAACAAGCATCATCAATGATGGTTGTATCCAATGCATCTAATTGAATGAATTGAGTAGAGAAAAAAGATTGATGTTGTTGCTTGGTTGGTGCTAGATGTTCTTGTACTCTTTTGTACCGCAAGTTGCGTCGTTCTGCCCCTCAACCACAAGGTGGTGGTTGGAGGGGTAAAGATGGCGCATCAAGGCATCACATTGTCTAGTATCAGATCTTTTTTCAATGCAAAGCGTTCATTTATACAGATCTTCTATTGTCAAGATAACATCTCTTTTCTTCTTCCTCTTTTTTCCATTTTTGAAGCATGGAGAAAAAAAACTGAATTCATAGTCGTATGTAATTTTGTATTGTGTTGTTTCTATCTATAATAGGTGTAAATGATAAATGCATTGAATGACTCAATGAGCATGTAGAGAACAAAGTTCATTAGTGGTGGTATATAAGTTGAAGTGGAAATTCCTCTTAGTCTTCAGGAAATGCAATGGAAGTGTAATGGAATCCATATTCAACTAAGAAGACAAGGCGACGGTCAGAAAAAAATGAGTGCATAAGCATGCAATATATTCTGCTTTAAGCTATTGGCAATGACATAATTGACGATAAGGTCTAGCATTCAACATGTGTATCGAATCATAGGTCACCACAACTGTCGATCACACCACACTATTGAGTCCTGAAAGTAAACAATTCATGATAACAAATAAAATATCTCAAATAAAGTTAGTTGTGGAAATTCTAAAATTACCTTGAACGAAATTATATTACTTTGGATAAATCCATTAGAAAAACTAAGCTACTCTAATCCAAAATAATATGCCTTCACAGCTAGGTGGGAAGCCATCACACTCCACATGCAACCATGCATGGATTTTTTCAATTATATTATTCTACTTATATTTAACCCTGTTCAAGAATTCTGCCGATCAACTGATTAGCCTATTAATTCCCTACTCGCTAGCCAACCAAGCAGCTATCAGTTAATTATTTTCTTAACGATGCTATTTAATAAACATTTTACCAATATACATAAAAATATATAATAAATCATATATTTTAAATTTTGGTTCACATGTTATTCATCTAAAAAATTATATTCCACACAATCAAATCTCATAAAATATATTACAATCGATTCCCACAGAAGCGTCCATGGTATCATCTAGTTGAATTTACTAAAGTTTAAGAGTATCAATCTCCAACATGAATAGTATTAAAAATAAAGAAAAACCATAACCGGCACAAATAAGCAAATATGCATGTGATTGGACAACCATCCAAACCACTTGTACGTATCGCGTGCTATCATCTCTCACTGGTTGCACCGAGAGACAATAAGCTCCCACACTTCCACATGTTGCAGTAATGACCACATACAATTCCTTCCTATACTGCCACGTGGTGAATATGTGCATCAATGACACATAACTGGGTGTGCACGAAGAATACCAAAGGATGTGGAGGAGGACGTGGCAGTAAAGGAAATGTATGCTTCAGCAGCTAGTTGAAGCCTTATCGCCAACCCGATGATCTTGTTGTTTTCAGATGTGGCATGGCGACCTTTGAGAGCATAGGGGGAGCCTATGCTTTTTCCCCATCTGACCCAAAAAGTTCCCTTCCTAAAACCTCCTATTCTCATGGTAATATCTCTTTTGTTTATTCCTTTTCATTACTTTTTACATCCATTGCTTTTGTAAAAAAATGGGGCATGAGATTAGCGTATTAAACCTCGATGACTCCGAGCTATGGACAAAAAGTTTTTGATAGGTGGTAAATGTTTTCTTGCATAGTTGCTTCTCATAGTTGTTGTAAGAGAGAACACACACATGGTAGGCGGTGGTTTTTAAATAGTTAGTCGTGCAGTGCTGGTGAAAATATTTACATCTAATCAATTTATTGATATATTTTTAGTGGAATGATTTTATATCAAATTTATGTGGTTCGTTCGTGTGTGTATGTGTGTGTGTGTGTGTGTGAGAGAGAGAGAGAGAGAGAGAGAGAGAGAGAGAGAGAGCGCAAATAATGTGTGAGAGAGAGTGCAAACACCGAGCTCCATGGAACTTGTTTTGCAAAAAAAAATTAAAATATATTTAGAAGTTTCAAAAAATATCAAAACAATTTCTACAATTACATATGCATGTTCTTCAAGTAAATATAAAATTTCATCAACTAATTTTATTATATGCATGCTACACAAAAAAGACAAATATCTGACCCAAATACAACAAAGAAGAAGCCCATTTTAGTATGCGTATATGTTCATGAAATTGTGTACATGTATACTACAATTATATGTCTACACGTTTACTTTTTATCAGATATTTTTGAGGTGTGGAAAAAGTATTTTCGCTGAAAAAATTAAAGAGCTCAATGAAGCTGGGCCTCTGCAGGCACCTTTCGCAAATATTGTGTGCATTTCTGTGTGAACAAAGAGTATGCATATATGCTGAACCATATCAGTTGCAACCATTAAGCTGGAGCATATCACATCCTTCAAAAAGTAAAATAAATAAATAATCTCCTTTGTATTAAATATGTCTTGAGCAGAAGTACACATTCTGACGTGGTGCACATAGGCTGAAAATTAGTGTTAGCGCTTGCTGACGTGTCATATTTGGCGTTATGTGGGGCTGCATGTTGAGCGAATTATAGGTAGTGGGGAGCAAGTACTTAGATATACTCCCTCCGTAACTTAATACTGGAGTATTAGACATTTTTTTGACACTATCACATTGTGAAAAAGTATATTATATTAAGTTACAGATGTAGTATAATATAAGATTTGTAATTTGAGTTGTTTATGACAATATTTTCATAACACGATAGGAGTGTTGTGATAGGAGAGTTACAGAGTATGAATTACATTAAAGGGTTTCCTTTGGGAGCACTGCCCCAACGGTAACCCGCTTGCTTTTTGCGGATGATAGTGCGCTCTTCCCTGAGGCATCGGAGAGTAATTTGCAGGCTCTTCGAACCATCATTCAATAATATGAGGTGGCATCGGGACAGAAAGTTAATTTACAAAAATCATCTATATTTTTTTTGGTAAAGGATGTGCCGAGGAGGAGAAAGTGAATCTAAAAAATGTTATAGGTATCCAGTCAGTAGCACTTAGCGACAGATATCTTTGTCTCCCCACGATGGTGGGCAGATCTGAAGATGGAACCTTAAAAAAAGTACGAGAATGCTCTAGTGGGAAAGTTGTTGGATGGAAAGGCCAGGGGTTGTCGAAGGTTGCGAAGGAGCTACTTGTCAAATCTGTTTTACAATCAACACCAACATACACCATGAGTTGTTTTCACTTTACAAAGAATATGTGTCGGAACCTGACATCAAACTCGTCAAACTTCTGTTGCGGTGAAACTAATGGTGAAAAGAAGATGCATTGGATTGCATGGGATTAAACGTGTACTCGCAAGCATGAGGGGGTGCTCGGTTGTAGAAACATGGAGGTTTTTAACCAAGCCCTGTTGGCTAAACATGCTTGGTGAATTCTACAGGTCCCCTCCTCACTGTGTGCGAGAATGCTCAAAGCAAGATATTTTCCGGATAGTTCATTTGTAAGTGCAACATGCCCAGCGGGTGGTTCTTTCACTTTTCAAAGTATTTTGCATGGACGTGATCTGCTGGTGGAATGACTGGTTTGGTGTAATGGAGACAACTCTAAGGTCAAAATACATCATGATAATTTGATCCCTAGGAAGGGAAGTTTAAGGCCACGGGGCCAAATATTTGTCCCTGGAAAAAACCATGTCAGGGATCTTATTTCTGCTCAGTGGGACTCTTGGGACCGGTCCAAGCTTGAAGTCATGTTTATAGTGGACGATATAGATGATTTTCTACAGATTACAATTGGAGGACATGGTACTGAGTATTATCCGGCATGGGTATGAAATGAAGAAGGCGAAAAGAGGGAGGCCAGAACCGTTGTCAACCTCCGCCAGCCACAATGGTTGGCTCGGGTTAGGGACTCCATCACTCCACACAAAGCAAAAGTCCACATGTGGAGGCTCTTACGTAATGGACTGGCGGTGGGGGCTGAACTACATCAACAAACAATCAAAGAAGGAATCTTTTGTGTGGTCTGTGGTTGGGAGGAAACGATCTACCATAGATTCTGGTCATGTTCTCATTCAGCGATATTCTGGAAGTAATTTTTTTTGATCAATCACCGGGGGTAGAGCTTCCCCACCTGAATATATTACTCAAAAAGTGTTAGACATACTAGGGTTTAGAACAATGCTCGATACCCTTGGTAGGTACGGCTGTCATATATTTATAAGAGGGAACCGTACAAATACAGGTTATGTTACAACACGTATATCTACTATATACTTAGTCTAACACCCTCCCTCAATCTTAACTATGTCCTGAAACACTCAGAAGGTTAAGATTGCGTCGACATCCTTCAAAAGAAGGCAAGGGCAAGGGTTTAGTGAAAATATCAGCAAGCTGATCCTTAGAAGAAACAAACTTGATCTGAAGGAGCTTCTGAGCAACACGTTCCCTCACAAAGTGATAATCAACTTCGATGTGCTTCGTTCGGGCATGAAAAACTGGATTGGATGAAAGATATGTGGCACCGATGTTATCACACCAAAGGACAGGCGGCTGAGTTGGAGAGACCTTCAACTCTCGAAGCAATGACTGCACCCACATGATCTCAGCTGTGGCATTAGCAACCGCTTTGTACTCAGCTTCAGTACTACTCCGAGACACTGTAGCTTGCTTGCGAGCTTGCCAGGCGATCAAGTTAGGTCCAAAGAACACAGCATGTCCCCCCGTGGATCGCCGATCATCAGGACAACCAGCCCAATCGGCATCAGAAAATGCTGAGATCAGTCCAGAAGGTGCAGGCTGAAGATGGAGACCATATGAACCAGTGTGACTGAAGGAACACGAAGGACATCAAGGAGACGCAAGGTTTTAGTGGTACGCGAAAGGAGAGATGCCTGACCAACATGTGAGATGGGCATACCTGATCCATTGGCAGTGCGGACCTGATCATGACCGGTGTAGGGCTGGTGAGTGGCCAGCTTGTCAAGCTGGCTCGTCAAATGGTCTGTGGCGCCTGTGTCCATATACCAGGCAGGATCCACAGAATATGAAGGAGTGAACCCAGGCTCCTGTGTAGCGAGGGCAGCTTGCTTCTCGTTACCCTTCCCATTGTTCCCAATGCCAAGGAAGTCACGTTTAAAGCGACGATGGCACCGAGACGCCAAGTGCCCCTCAATGCCGCAGAGCTGACACTCAACCCCACCACCACATGCCTGGCAGTGGAGCCGCTTGCGGCCAGCCGTCGGAGGAGCTGGAGCGGGCGGACGGGGCTGGTTGCCCGTAGACGGCGGCGGTGGCTGCTTGGCACCCCGGGCACCCCCGCGGTGAGCAGCGTTCGCAGAAGGGCCCTCCGTGTAGACTCCGACGGAGCGGCGAGCAGCGAGCCGCTGTTCCGTGTTGAGGAGGCGTGCGTAGAGGTCACGGGGCGGCATCGGCGTGTCACGTCCATTGACGTTTTCAACAAGAGAGTCATAGTCCTCATCAAGCCCATTGAGAATGAACGAAGTAAACTCCTCATCACTGAGAGGCTTCCCAATGGAGGACAGTGTATCAGCCAAATTTTTGGCCTTGTTGAAGAAGGCCGTGACGGAGAGATCACGCTTCTTGACCTCACCCAGCTGACTACGAATGGCAGAAGAACGCGCCAGCGACTGCGAGGAGAAGCTGGAGTCGAGCGTGGCCCATGCATCCCTCGACGTCGCGGCAAAGACCACCATGCCGGCCACGGACGGAGTGAGCGAAGACTGAATAGCCCCCAGGATGGCTTGATCCTGAGCGATCCACCTACGATGAGCAGGGTTGGGGACCATGACGGAGCCACCATGGGACGAGGGCACCGGAACCATGGCCGGAGGGCACGACAGCGAGCCATCAACATACCCCTCAAGGTAGTGACTACGCATCAGCGGCAGCACTTGAGCGCGCCACAGGAGGTAGTTATCAGTAGAGAGCTTCACCGTCACCAGATGAGCGAAGTGGAACGGTCCTGGTTCGGCCACCGGCACGGAGAGCTGTTGATCAGGCGTCGGGGCGACACTGTACGGAACTAGTGCATCGGCCGACGGAGGCGCACGGTAGTGTTGGTGATGACCGTAGGGCGCCGGAGGGGGCACACCGTAAGGTAGCGCGTGAGGCGCGGCATACGACACAGGAGCGGCGGCGTAGGGCGCGCCATAGGGCGCCTCACAGTGCACCGCAGGAGACGGCACGTACGACGCCGTTGACGGCGCGACGTACGGTGCGGGGTACGGTCCGACGTAGGGCGCCTGTACGGGAGCGCCATAAGGCCCCGAGACCAGCGGCGCGTCGGGGGACTGGGCCGGGGCAGGATGGCCACCGTAGGGCGCCTTGTTGGAAATATGCCCTAGAGGCAATAATAAATTGGTTGTTATTATATTTCCTTGTTCATGATAATCGTTTATTATCCATGCTATAATTGTATTGATTGGAAACTCAAATACATGTGTGGGTACATAGACAACACTGTGTCCCTAGTAAGCCTCTAGTTGACTAGCTCGTTGATCAAAAGATGGTGAAGGTTTCCTAGCCATGGACATGAGATGTCATTTGATAACGGGATCACATCATTAGGAGAATGATGTGATGGACAAGACCCAAACTATAAACGTAGCATATGATCGTGTCAGTTTATTGCTATTGTTTTCTGCATGTCAAGTATCTGTTCCTATGACCATGAGATCATGCAACTCACTGACACCGGAGGAATACCTTGTGTGTATCAAACGTCGCAACGTAACTGGGTGACTATAAAGGTACTCTACAGGTATCTCCGAGGGTGTCTGTTGGGTTGGCATGGATCAAGACTGGGATTTGTTACTCCGTGTGACGGAGAGGTATCTCAGGGCCCACTCGGTAATACAACATCACAATGAGCCTTGCAAGCAATGTGACTAAAGTGTTAGCCACGAGATCTTGTATTACGGAACGAGTAAAGAGACTTGCCGGTAACGAGATTGAACTAGGTATAGAGATACCGACGATCGAATCTCGGGCAAGTAACATACCGAAGAACAAAGGGAACAGTATACGGGATTAACTGAATCCTTGACATAGAGGTTCGACCGATAAAGATCTTCATAGAATATGTAGGAGCCAATATGGGCATCCAGGTCCCGCTATTGGTTATTGATCGTAGAGGTGTCTCGGTCATGTCTACATAGTTCTCGAACCCGCAGGGTCTACACACTTAACGTTTGGTGACGATTAGTATAGTTGAGTTATTTTGTTGGTGACCGAAGGTTGTTCGGAGTCCCGGATAAGATCCCGGACATGACGAGGATCTCCGGAATAGTCCGGAGGTAAAGATTGATATATATGATAATAGTGTTTTGGTTTCCGGAAGGGTTCCGGAATTCACCGGAAGAGGTTCCGGATGTTTCCCGAAATGTTCGGATACGAGAACACTTTATTTGGGCCAAGGGGTAAAGCCCACGAGGCTTAGGCAAGGTGCAAAAGGAAGTTTTGCTGGCGTCTGGGGCGGTACTACCGCTTATCGTAAGCGGTACTACCGCTACGGGCGGTACTACCGCTTATCGTAAGCGGTACTACCGCTTGTACGCGATACTGCAGGGATCCGAGTTGGACTCTTTCCCTGCGGGCCATACCGACCTTGTGCGGGCAAAACCGACCTGGAGGAGGCTTTTACTCCAAGTTTAGACCCCAAGGCTCAACATATAAATAGAGGGGCAGGGCTAGCACACGTGACACATTTAAGATTTCCCAAGCCGTGTGTCGGCAACCCTAACCCTCTAGTTCTCCCGTCATAATCTCCGTAGTGCTTGGCGAAGCCCTGCAGAGATTGTTCCTCACCAACATCACCACGCCGTCGTGCTGCCGGAACTCATCTACTACTTCACCATCGCTCGCTGGATCGAGGAGGTGAAGGCGTCATCAAGCCGTACGTGTGTTGAACGCGGAGGTGCCGTCCGTTCGGCACTAGTTCGTGATCGGATCGAGGGACGACTTGTGATTTGGATCGCGGAGACGTTCGACTACATCAACCGCGTTTCTTAACGCTTCCGCTTAGCGATCTACAAGGGTATGTAGATTCACTCTCCCTCTCGTAGATGCTCATCACCATGGATAGATCTTGTGTGTGCGTAGGAAATTTTTTGTTTCCCATGCAACGTTCCCCAACAGTGGCATCATGAGCTAGGTCTATGCGTAGATGAGATCTCGAGTAGAACACAAACGAGTTGTGGGCGTGGGTGTATACATATTGCTTGCCGTTACTAGTTGATACTTGATTCGGCGGTATTATGAGATGAAGCGGCCCGGACCGACATTACGCGTACTCTTACGCGAGACAGGTTCCTTCAACTAACATGTAACTTCGTTGCATAAAGATGGCTAGCGGGTGTCTGTCTCTCTCACTTTAGTTGAATCAATTTCAATGAAGAGGGTTCTTTTAGAAGATCAAAAAGCAATCACTACACCACGTTGTGGTTTTGCGTAGGTAAGAACGGTTCTTGCAAACCCGTAGCAGCCACGTAAAATTTGCAACAACAAATAGAGGACGTCTAACTTGTTTTTGCAGGGTATGTTGTGATGTGATATGGCCAATTACATGATGAGATATATGTGATGTATGAGATGATCATGTGTTGTATAGAATATCACGACTTGCATGTCGATGAGTACGGCAACTGGCAGGAGCCATAGAGTTGTCTTTAATTATTGTATGACCTGCGTGTCAATCATTAAGTGCTATGTAATGCTTTACTTTATCGCTAAACGTTAGCAATAGTCGTGGAAGCAACAGTCGGCGCGACAACCTCATGGCGACACGTTGATGGAGATCAAGATGATGGAGATCATGGTGTCATGCCGGTGACGATGGAGATCATGCCGGTGCTTTGGAGATGGAGATCAAAAGCACAAGTTCATGGCCATATCATGTCACTTATGATTTGCATGTGATGTTAATCCTTTTATGCATCTTATTTTGCTTAGGACGACGATAGCATTATAAGGTGATCCCTCACTTAAATTTCAAGATAAATTGTGTTCTCCCCGAGTGTGCACCGTTGCGAAAGTTCGTCGTTTCGAGACACGCCGTGATGATCGGGTGTGATAGACTCCACGTTCACATACAACGGGTGCAAGCCATGTTGCACACGCGGAACACTCGGGTTAAACTTGACGCGCCTAGCATGTACAGACATGGCCTCGGAACACAAGAGACCGAAAGGTCGAACATGAGTCATATAGTAGATATGATCAACATGAAGATGTTCACCATTGAAACCACCTCAACTCACGTGATGATCGGACTTGAGTTGGTGGATTTGGATCATGTTACACTCGAATGATCGGAGGGATGTCAATTTGAGTGGGAGTTTTTAAGTAATATGATTAACTAAACTCATTATCTAGAACAATAGTCTAAGTTGTCTTTGCTATATTTATGTTGTAGATCATGGCTCGCGCAGTAGCACCCCTGAATTTTAATGCGTTCCTAGAGAAAGCTAAGTTGAAAGATGATGGAAGTAACTTTGTGGACTGGGCCCGTAATCTAAGGATTATCCTTACGGCTTCCCAGAAGGCTTATGTCCTTGATGCACCGCTTTGTGATCCACCCGCTCCAGTTGAGTCTCTAGACGTTGTGAACGCCTGGCAGGCTCGTTCTGAAGATTACTCAATAGTTCAATGTGCAATATTGTATGGCTTAGAACCGGGACTTCAAAGACGTTTTGAACGTCATGGAGCATATGAGATGTTCCAGGAGTTGAAGTTTATCTTTCAGAAGAATGCCCGGATCGAGAGATATGAGATCTCCGATAAGTTCTATGCTTGCAAGATGGAGGAGAACGGGTCTATCAGTGATCATGTACTCAGAATGTCTGGGTACTCCACCCGTCTGGCTGAATTGGGGATGCCCCTTCCGCCAGAGGCTATCACTGACAGAGTTCTTCAATCATTGCCACCTAGCTACAAGAGTTTCGTGTTGAACTATAACATGCACGGGATGAACAAGTCAGTCGCCGAGCTGTTTGCAATGCTGAAAGCCGCTGAGTCTGAAATTCAGAAGGAGCATCAAGTGTTGATGGTCAATAAAACCACTAGTTTCAAGAAAAATGGCAAGGGTAAGAAGGGTAACTCCAAGAAGAGTGGCAAAGCAGTTGCTCCTCTCGTGAAGAAACCCAAGGCTGGACCCAAACCAGAAACTGTGTGCTTTCATTGCAAGGGAACTGGACACTGGAAGCGGAACTGCCCCAAGTATTTGGCTGACAAGAAGGCGGCCAACAACAAACAGGGTATATATGATATACATGTTATTGATGTGTACCTTACCAACTCTCGTTGTAGTGCCTGGGTATTTGATACCGGTGCGGTTGCTCATATTTGCAACTCAAAACAGGAACTGCGGAATAGACGGAGGCTGGCAAAGGACGAAGTGACGATGCGCGTGGGAAATGGTTCCAAGGTTGATGTGATCGCCGTCGGCACGCTCGCTCTTCGATTACCATCGGGATTAGTGATGAACCTGAATAATTGTTATTTAGTGCCTGCGTTAAGCATGAACATTATATCTGGATCTTGTTTATTGCGAGACGGTTACTCATTTAAATCAGAGAATAATGGTTGTTCTATTTATATGAGTAATATCTTTTATGGCCATGCACCCAATGTGAGGGGTTTATTCTTATTGAATCTCGATAGTAATGATACACATGTTCATAACATTGATGCCAAAAGATGTAGAATTGATAATGATAATACCACTTTCTTGTGGCACTGCCATTTAGGTCATATTGGCGTAAAACGCATGAGGAAGCTCCATGCTGATGGACTTTTGGAGTCACTTGATTTTGAATCACTTGACACATGTGAGCCATGCCTCATGGGCAAGATGACTAAAACGCCGTTCTCTGGAACAATGGAACGGGCAAGTGACTTGTTGGAAATCATACATACTGATGTGTGCGGTCCGATGAGCATTGAGGCGCGCGGTGGTTATCGTTACTTTCTCACCTTCACTGATGACTTAAGTAGATATGGGTATATTTACTTAATGAAACACAAGTCTGAAACATTTGAAAAGTTCAAACAATTTCAGAGTGAAGTTGAGAATCATCGTAACAAGAAGATTAAATTCCTACGATCTGATCGAGGAGGAGAATATCTGAGTTATGAGTTTGGCAGTCACTTAAGACAATGTGGAATTGTTTCACAACTAACACCGCCTGGAACACCACAGCGTAATGGTGTGTCCGATCGTTGTAATCGAACCTTATTGGATATGGTGCGATCTATGATGTCTCTTGCCGATTTGCCACTATCGTTTTGGGGTTATGCATTAGAGACAGCTGCATTCACTTTAAATAGGGCACCATCGAAATCCGTTGAGACGACGCCATATGAACTTTGGTTTGGCAAGAAGCCAAAGCTGTCGTTTCTTAAAGTTTGGGGATGTGATGCTTATGTCAAAAAGCTTCAGCCTGAAAAGCTGGAACCCAAAGCGGAGAAATGTGTCTTCATAGGATACCCAAAAGAGACAGTTGGGTATACCTTCTACCTCAGATCCGAAGGCAAAGTGTTTGTCGCTAAAAACGGAACATTTCTTGAGAAAGAGTTTCTCTCGAAAGAATTGAGTGGGAGGAAGATAGAACTTGACGAGGTTGTTGAACCTTTACTTCAACCTGAGAGTAGCGCAGCGCAGAAAGTTGTTTCTGTGGAGCCTACATCAGCTGAAGAGGAAGTTAATGATAATGATCATGAAGCTTTGGATCAAGTTACTATCGAACCTTGTAGGTCGACAAGGACGCGTACTGCTCCTGAGTGGTACGGCAACCCTGTCTTAGAAGTCATGTTGTTGGACAACGATGAACCTACGAGCTATGGAGAAGCGATTATGGGCCCGGATTCCGAGAAGTGGTTAGAGGCCATGAAATCCGAGATGGGATCCATGTATGAAAACAAAGTATGGACTTTGGAAGTATTACCTGAAGGGCGTAAGGCCATTCAGAACAAATGGATCTTTAAGAGGAAGACGGACGCGGACGGTAATGCCACCGTCTATAAAGCTCGACTTGTGGCAAAGGGTTTTTCACAAGTTCAAGGAGTTAACTACGATGAGACCTTCTCACCCGTAGCGATGCTTAAGTCCGTCAGAATCATGTTAGCAATAGCTGCCTTTTTCGATTATGAAATTTGGCAAATGAATGTCAAAACAACGTTCCTTAACGGTTTCCTTAAGGAAGAGTTGTATATGATGCAACCAGAAGGTTTTGTCGATCCAGAGAATGCTGACAAAGTTTGCAAACTCCAGCGATCCATTTATGGACTGGTGCAAGCATCTCGGAGTTGGAATCTTCGCTTTGATGAGGTGATCAAAGCGTTCGAGTTTATACAAGTTTACGGAGAAG
The DNA here is from genome assembly GCA_039707655.1 of Elymus sibiricus. NCBI lineage: Eukaryota > Viridiplantae > Streptophyta > Magnoliopsida > Poales > Poaceae > Elymus > Elymus sibiricus. The sequence goes on from CM077675.1 coordinate 32,212,504, forward strand.
CTTGTATTTACAAGAAAGTGAGTGGGAGCTCTATAGCGTTTCTAATATTATATGTGGATGACATATTGCTGATTGGAAACAATATAGAAATGTTGGAAGGCGTGAAGGAATATTTGAACAAGAGTTTTTCAATGAAGGACCTAGGAGAAGCTGCTTTCATATTAGGCATCAAGATCTATAGAGATAGATCGAGACGCTTAATAGGACTTTCACAAAGCACATACCTTGACAAAGTTTTGAAGAAGTTCAAAATGGATCAGTCCAAGAAGGGGTTCTTGCCTGTTTTGCAAGGTGTGAAGTTGAGTAAGACTCAATGCCGAGTGACTACAGGAGATAGAGAAAAGATGAGTGTCATCCCCTATGCTTCAGCCATAGGCTCTATCATGTATGCAATGCTGTGCACAAGACCCGATGTCAGCCTTGCCATAAGTATGGCCGGAAGGTTTCAAAGTGATCCAGGAATGGAACACTGGACGGCGGTCAAGAATATCCTGAAGTACCTGAAAAGGACTAAGGACATGTTTCTCGTTTATGGAGGTGATCAAGAGCTCGTCGTAAAGGGTTACGTCGATGCAAGCTTTGACACTGATCCGGATGACTCTAAGTCGCAAACCGGATACGTATTTATTCTTAATGGGGGTGCGGTTAGCTGGTGCAGTTCCAAGCAAAGCGTGGTAGCTGATTCTACATGCGAAGCGGAGTACATCGCTGCCTCGGAGGCGGCGAAGGAAGCTGTCTGGATGAAGGAGTTCATGACAGATCTTGGAGTAGTGCCTAGTGCGCTTAACCCAATGACTCTGTTTTGTGATAACACTGGTGCCATTGCTCTAGCCAAGGAACCAAGATTTCACAAGAGGACCAGATACATAAAGCGACGCTTCAATTCCATCCGCGATTACATCAAGGAGGACGACATAAATATTTGCAAAGTAGACACGGATCTGAATGTTGCAGATCCGATGACTAAACCTCTTCCAAGGGCTAAACATGAACAACACCAGAACTGTATGGGTGTTCGATTCATTACAATGTAAATCACATAGTGATGTGAACTAGATTATTGACTCTAGTGCAAGTGGGAGACTGTTGGAAATATGCCCTAGAGGCAATAATAAATTGGTTGTTATTATATTTCCTTGTTCATGATAATCGTTTATTATCCATGCTATAATTGTATTGATTGGAAGCTCAAATACATGTGTGGGTACATAGACAACACTGTGTCCCTAGTAAGCCTCTAGTTGACTAGCTCGTTGATCAAAAGATGGTGAAGGTTTCCTAGCCATGGACATGAGATGTCATTTGATAACGGGATCACATCATTAGGAGAATGATGTGATGGACAAGACCCAAACTATAAACGTAGCATATGATCGTGTCAGTTTATTGCTATTGTTTTCTGCATGTCAAGTATCTGTTCCTATGACCATGAGATCATGCAACTCACTGACACCGGAGGAATACCTTGTGTGTATCAAACGTCGCAACGTAACTGGGTGACTATAAAGGTACTCTACTGGTATCTCCGAGGGTGTCTGTTGGGTTGGCATGGATCAAGACTGGGATTTGTTACTCCGTGTGACGGAGAGATATCTCAGGGCCCACTCGGTAATACAACATCACAATGAGCCTTGCAAGCAATGTGACTAAAGTGTTAGCCACGAGATCTTGTATTACGGAACGAGTAAAGAGACTTGCCGGTAACGAGATTGAACTAGGTATAGAGATACCGACGATCGAATCTCGGGCAAGTAACATACCGAAGAACAAAGGGAACAGTATACGGGATTAACTGAATCCTTGACATAGAGGTTCGACCGATAAAGATCTTCGTAGAATATGTAGGAGCCAATATGGGCATCCAGGTCCCGCTATTGGTTATTGATCGTAGAGGTGTCTCGGTCATGTCTACATAGTTCTCGAACCCGCAGGGTCTACACACTTAACGTTTGGTGACGATTAGTATAGTTGAGTTATTTTGTTGGTGACCGAAGGTTGTTCGGAGTCCCGGATAAGATCCCGGACATGACGAGGATCTCCGGAATAGTCCGGAGGTAAAGATTGATATATATGATAATAGTGTTTTGGTTTCCGGAAGGGTTCCGGAATTCACCGGAAGAGGTTCCGGATGTTTCCCGAAATGTTCGGATACGAGAACACTTTATTTGGGCCAAGGGGTAAAGCCCACGAGGCTTAGGCAAGGTGCAAAAGGAAGTTTTGCTGGCGTCTGGGGCGGTACTACCGCTTATCGTAAGCGGTACTACCGCTACGGGCGGTACTACCACTTATCGTAAGCGGTACTACCGCTTGTACGCGATACTGCAGGGATCCGAGTTGGACTCTTTCCCTGCGGGCCATACCGACCTTGTGCGGGCAAAACCGACCTGGAGGAGGCTTTTACTCCAAGTTTAGACCCCAAGGCTCAACATATAAATAGAGGGGCAGGGCTAGCACACGTGACACATTTAAGATTTCCCAAGCCGTGTGTCGGCAACCCTAACCCTCTAGTTCTCCCGTCATAATCTCCGTAGTGCTTGGCGAAGCCCTGCAGAGATTGTTCCTCACCAACATCACCACGCCGTCGTGCTGCCGGAACTCATCTACTACTTCACCATCGCTCGCTGGATCGAGGAGGTGAAGGCGTCATCAAGCCGTACGTGTGTTGAACGCGGAGGTGCCGTCCGTTCGGCACTAGTTCGTGATCGGATCGAGGGACGACTTGCGATTTGGATCGCGGAGATGTTCGACTACATCAACCGCGTTTCTTAACGCTTCCGCTTAGCGATCTACAAGGGTATGTAGATTCACTCTCCCTCTCGTAGATGCTCATCACCATGGATAGATCTTGTGTGTGCGTAGGAAATTTTTTGTTTCCCATGCAACGTTCCCCAACACGCCTGCGCAGAGGCGCCGTAGGAGGCCTGCGGTGGAGGCGCGTCACGCGACGGGATCGGGGCGCCGGCCACGATCGGATGCATCGCGGGCGATCGAGGCGGCGCGGGAGGACGCGACCCCGACGCGGCAGACCTGGCCCAGGCGAGCGGAGGCGACGCCAGGAACGGCGATCCCGTCGCTAGGGTGGAGAGAGGCGGCACGGCGGCGGAGGCCGACGCGGCGGCAACAGAGGAGGCGGAAGCGCGGCGCGGATCGAATGCGTCGCTCTGATACCATGTTAGACATACTAGGGTTTAGAACAATGCTCGATACCCTTGGTAGGTACGGCTGTCATATATTTATAAGAGGGAACCGTACAAATACAGGTTATGTTACAACACGTATATCTACTATATACTTAGTCTAACAAAAAGAGTCCGGAGGCTAGGATTACATAAGAGGGTACATTGAGAAGAAAGGAAATGGTGCCAGGACATGACGGCACCCCTAGCGACCGGGTCTTTAAACCTAAAGACCCATAGGGTAAAATCAGAGGTTACATTACGAATAGTGTCCATAGCAGTGTGAGTCTCATTGCAAAACACCTAGGCATTACAAGTCCCATAGTTTCAAAAGGATGGCGAGGGCAACCATGGGCCAAATGTTGATGTCGTGGCCTAGCGGTGTGGCGGTGCTCCAGATGAGACCGACGTCGGGTGGTGGCTGAAGTCCGAGAAGACCCCACACCTGGACCGCCCTAGGGCAGCGTAGGGCAAGATGTGACGCATCCTCGAAGGGGTGGTTACACCTCGTGCAGAGGGAGTAGGGGTGAAGGTTGGCCTTGGTGTTTAGCTTATCCCTGAAGAGCAGCCAAGTAAAAATCTTGACCTGGAGCTCCAAATGCTGTCGGAGTGAGGGTCGATCTCATCGGCGGAGGAGAGCAACGAGTAAGCGCACCGTGCAGATTACGTGACACCGTGAGTAAGGAACCTGTCGTCGGGTTGAACCAAGGTGGTGGCGTCCTGCAACAAAGATAGAACAATAGCAAGCTGGGCGGACGCCACATTAGTTAGGCGATTCCGCAGGGTCGCGAGTATAAGCCATCATGCATAACCACAGATACCAGGGCGTAGCGTTTAGTGGAGTGGGAGAAGAGGATGGAGTATTTTTTGGGCTAGATGTGAATCGGTGAGCCAAGTGTCGAACCAGAAATATGTGGAGTCACCACTGTTTGTTAGGACAAAAGAGATGGACAGAAGGCTGTGTATTTTGTTTTTAACCGTCTTCCACAAGAAGGATGGGTAAGACGTGGGGATGGAGAAGTCTAGCGAGTACAGTTGGAGGAACCACCTAGCCCAAGGTACATGAGAGTTCTCCAGAAGTTTGTAGGCAAATTTTTGAAGGAGGCAGTTATTATGGAGTTGAAGGTTTTTGATGCCTAGATCACCATACGTTTTATCCTTGCAAACATTTTTCCAAGCGGACGAGGCATTTTGCCCACGAGCACGTCTCCACGGCACCATATGTTCTGGAAGTATTTGTGCTCGGAGTTGGGAGATTCGGTGGCGATCACGCCGGACAATTTTGGTTCCCAGAGCGCTCTATCCACGTGGTTGCTGACATGGTTGGCAGAAGCTTCCGACGAAGCTCGGGCGACGATGGTTAAGGGTGTTTATGCCCTCTGGCTAGCAAGGAATGAGACACGAGAGGGGAAGATAATTGAGGAGGCTAATACTGTTGCCAAGTTGATGTTTCCTTACATGCGGGAATGGCAGGCTGTGCATGGAAACTCAACTTGTGTGCCAAAGCAACAGGAAACTCGGAGTTGGAGTGCGCCGAATCAAGGGTGGATAAAGGCTAACATCGATGGTGCTACAACTAAAGCTGGCTATAATGCAGGTGGGGGTGTGGTGTTCAGAGATCACCATGGTGCCTTCCGGGGGAGTACAAGTTGTTTTTTCCCATCCGGAGACGGCGGAACTCCAAGCTTGCCGGCGTGCAGCTCGTCTCGTCTTGCAGTTCAGGTGGATATTCAGAAAATGCATTTAGAGCTTGATTGCAAGTCCGTGGTTGCCATGCTAAATGGGACGAGTAGAAACCCCTTGGCTGCTGGACCGGTGGTGGAGGACGTAAAAGGTCTGTTAAGGTCGCGGGAGGCAGCAAAGGTGACTTGGGTAAGAACTAAGAAGGACAGCTAATTCTGCTGCCCATTTACTAGCTAGGGAAGGGGTGAGTAATCGTTTATGTAATGTGTGGGCTGAATCCCCACCGGATTGTATCTTGAGGGTGATCTCGGAGGAGATCCTAAACTTTGTTGAATAAATAAAACGCATGACAGTTCTAAAAAAAACACATGACTAATTCTTACAACACGTGCATGACTTACCTAATGAAGAACTAGATGATATTGCAACAAGATCAACCCAACACTCCTGCATTCTCTACTAGCTTCCCTACATGACCTGCTCTGGAAGGTGTCGTGCATTCTTGGTGGACCCTACCTCAGCATCCTCTTCCTCTGTCTCACCATCAAGGAGCGTCTCTAACAACCGTCACGAGTTCACGATCATTTACGGTGCCCTGGACGCGAGGCTCTGGTCAGCTAGACCACATGCGGTAAATTAGGAGTGGGCGGTTGAAGCCCCAAGCACAGCGTGAACATGAATGTGATCGTTCAGGCAAGGACATGGCGATGAAGGTGGCCAGTGCGTCCGGGAGGCCGCCTCGCTGCGGATAAGACGGGCACGTGGTGGTCGGAGGCAGCATAGTATCACTCATGTTCATCTCAACATGTAGTACATTCTACGTCATCATCTTGATGAACTGAGGGCACCCTTCCTGATGTCTCCTATTCGTATGCAATTCTTTTTCTTTTTTGCATCACTCTTTCCGGTCGTTGTTGTATGAGGGACAGATCATGGACCTCAATATCTGCGAGGCATGGATCGAACCAACTCAATAAGCAGTGGCAGCCTGTAAAGATATTTATCAATGATCCTGTCTCGCGAGTTATGTTGGCACAGGAGGGAAGGGAGATGCGCGCGGCTGTTTTATTTGGATACAAATATGGGTGTAACATTTATGTACTGAAGATCAAACTACGTGCTGCCTCCATGGACACTGTCCTCCTATTGCATGTGCTCCGGGAGCTGCTCCACCTTGCCGTCGGAACAGATCTACATAGAGCGTGTATCGAAGCTGGCCATTGAGACATCGATCAGCTTTGAATGGGTCCACAACTCGGCAGAGCGGTAGCACACATCCACATCAGCAGCGAGCTGCATTCTATCTAGAAAAACCACGATTGGGGGTGGTCATGTGAAGTCTAGCCCAGTGTGTGTTGGCACGGCCCAACAATCTCGACTGGGCATGTTATTATTTGCCTAGTGTAGTTTTAGATGCGTTCTTCAGGGGTTTAGTTTTAGAAGTTTTATTTCAAGAGCCAATGATCTATATTAATTACAAAGTAACTGCTAAGTATCAGCGGCTAATCCTGGGCAACGGTCAACCGCCTAGCCAACCGTTGATTTGCCAGATTTAATGTAATTTGGGCTGCTTGATCCCCTCATAGAACGACCACACTATCACTTCCATCGCAACCTGCCCATGTCTCCCCGTTGCTCGTGCAACGACTGGGTAGGCTGCAATGTATCATCCGTGGCTCATGGGCCACGCTCGCAGGCCCGCTTGCGGCATCCGTATCCGTAGACCCCAGGTTGCAGCAGTCGTGTAGTGTCGTAACTCTCTTGGGGCATTGTCGTGGAGCTCAGTTACCTTCGTGGTACATCGTCATCGGTAGCTAGCAGTCGAGCACTACCTAGCTCTTGTAAAGATGGTGTTTCGGGGTGGATGTGGTGGGGCATAAGCGCGTGGTGTTGCCCATCATGACAGATTCAAGAAGGAAAAAAACCCGATAAGCATGACCTTTTTTTTTTTGAGAAATTAAAAGATAAGCATGACCTGAAGCATGGACGGTCTGCATGTACTGGGATGGGCAATGCGACGAATATGGACACAAATGTTTATTAGGAGACCCACACCAGAGCCTAACTTGCAGGTGGATTCAACATGCATACCCCGTACACACAACTCACATGCTCTGGTCTAGTGGTGAGAAACCAAGCAACACACTCACAGGTTTTTCCACTCGAAACACCAAATGTCAAAAGGACCGATGTCGGTCGTGTTTTACTTGTAGGCTTTGTAGCGCATAGCGCTTTCAGAGACTGTGCAGGTCATGATCGATTCTGTCTCTCCCCATCCCCGCTGTCTACGTCACGTTTTGAGCAGCAGTGCTTTAAGCCTGCAGTGTCAAAGGCAATGGCCGCGTGAAAGGATCACGCCACCTCCCCGACAACGACGACATAGGTGTTCATCTCATGACTGCGTCAACTGGGTGCAGATCAAGGTCAGAAGGTTCCACGCATTGTTTCCCCACAAAAGGGAGAGATATACTTCCTTTCCTCTATCAATGGTAGGTTTTTCTCGTGCCAAACACTTACTGACGTCTCCTATTCTCAAGCTACATCCCTTTTCTCTTTCTTTTCTCTTGCATTGTATTTACTAACAATTGGTGCAAGAGAAGGTTTTGAAACTCAGTGTCCCTGAAAAATGGAGAGGGCGCACTCAGACGGTGGTCCTATATAAATTTCCTTTTCTCTTCCATTATTGTCTTTGTCAATTGGCGTAGGAGAGCAGAACCGCTAAAATGCCATTGCAGCATGGAAGGAACACAATATATATTGGTAGTGGTATACAAATTCTTAATCATGCAAGTCCAGGAGTGCTTGGCAATGATAGTTATAGTTAATATATTTCACATAAATATGTTTGCACGGTATGTCCTTTGTATATAATGGTTGTCCTACAGACAGACATACACACACGCACACACCCACACACACGCACACACACGCACACACACACACACACATACATAGAGATGCTTACGAGGCGGTTGTGCTTTTACTCCTTTCTACCAAGTACAACATTCATCGATAATGAGTTGGTTTTGAAATCAAGTCCATCAGAGGAAGTCCTTCCAAAACTCACTATGGATATTTATTTTGAAGCTTTAATGCCCAAGAAAAACCAAAATAACTTTATTTCATTCGGTTTTTCCTTCATATGTGCCTTTTGTGTGGTAAACCTGAAGTAGGTACACTAGTACATAACAGGGCTTTCGTCCAGCCCTGGGAAACCCATTAATCCTGGTTCACTCACGAACCGGGACCCATGGGGGCATTGGTCCCGGTTCGTGAGGCCAGGGTGCCGGCCGGGCCTCGTGGGCCATTGGTCCCGGTTCGTCTGACCCCTTTGGTCTCGGTTCCAGACACGAACCGGGACCAATGGGCCTCGCTCCTGGCCCACAACCATTGGTCCCGGTTTGTGGCTGGAACCGGGACCAAATGGACACCATTTGGTCCCGGTTCCAGCCACAAACCGGGACCAATGGTCGGCCTATATATACCCCCTGCCCGCGAGCAGAGCAATGCACTGCTCACTTTTTTTGGCCGGCCGTGGGAGAGCTTTGTGGTGCTCTAGCTCACCTCCTATGCACAAGAGGTGTTCGATGAAATGCCCGAACCACACTTAAGCTTTCTCCTCTCGAAGCTCCTTGTCCAAGCTCCATTTTCCTCAAGATTTGTTTAGGTTTGGCGGTCCGTCCTGTCCCGTCCCCGTCCTCACCGCCGTCGATCGCCCGCGCCCATCTCGGCGTCGGCACCACCGTGGTTAGCCTCTTCTTCTTATCTTCTTTCTAAAAGAAAAAAGTTCTTACTTGTATCATTTAGATAGATACTTGTGTAATTTTCTTACTTTTATTATTGTTTGTTATTATATAGTGCCATGGTCATGGTATCCACCCACGTCGGCCCTCGTCCGGTCTATGATTCGGATGTGGTATATATTATCTTTTATAACTATTTGTTTTATTTAGTGTTTATGACAATTATGCCGACCAACGTGACATAGATTTTTTAATCTAGGAGGTATGTGAACCGGAAATTCCAACCGACATAGAAATTCTTGTCGAGAAGTTAAATTTGGTTGAAAAAGAAAACAATTACTTGAAAGAAAAATTACAAAGAGTTGAAGAGGAGAAGATGAAGTTGGAGTTGCATGTTGCCGATGTCGTCGACGATCACAAGATCAAGATGGATGCAATGCGCTTGAAGATTAGAAAGATTAGAAAATATGCCATTCATACTGAGGCTTGGTATCATTATGCCGTTGGATCAATTGGTACCTTAGTTGCGGTTATGATCGCATTTGTTGTTGCATTTAAATTTTCTAGTTTCAATGTATGTTTTAATTAGATGCTCTAAAGAGCTATATGTTGTTAAATAATGAGAACTATGTATGAACGTTATGTATTTATTTTGGTCACTACTGTACTTTGGCTTTAATGTGATGATGAATTTATATTAATTTTGTCACTTCTCTATTCATGATATGCACGCAGATGAACCGGCAATGGATGTACGGTGACCGACGCACCTCCGAGTATATTAAGGGCCTGCATAATTTTCTCGAAGCGGCTGAGGCAAACAAGCAGAATGGTTTTATGCATTGTCCATGTACTGTCTGTGAGAATACGAAGGCTTTCTCCAACTATAAAACCCTTCACTTCCACCTGCTTCAGAAGGGTTTTATGCCACACAATAATGTTTGGACCAAGCACGGAGAAAGAGGGGTTATGATGGAAGACAACGAAGAAGAAGAGGATGAGGACAACTACCCGACCCCTGAATACGGTGATGCTGCAATGGGGGAAGCTGAAGATCAAGAGGAACCAGACGATGTGCCCGATGATGATCTTCGCTGGGTCATTGTTGATGCACAGAGAGAATGCGAAAGTGAAAGGGAGAAGTTGAAGTTCGATCGCATGTTAGAGGATCACAAAAAAGGGTTGTACCCAAATTGCGAAGATGACAACAGAAAGCTCGGTACCACACTGGAATTGCTGCAATGGAAGGCAGACAATGGTGTATCTGACAAGGGATTTAGTTCGCTACTGAAAATAATGAAGAAGAAGCTTCCAAAGGATAACGAATTGCCCGGCAGTACGTACGAAGCAAAGAAGGTTCTATGCCCTCTAGGATTGGAGGTGCAGAAGATACATGCATGCCATAATGACTGCATCCTCTACCGCGGTGCGTACGAGGATTTGAACGCATGCTCGGTATGCGGTGCATTGCGGTATAAGATCAGAAGAGATGAGCCTGGTGATGTTGAGGGCCAGCGCACCGGGAAGAGGGTTCCTGCCAAGGTGATGTGGTATGCTCCTATAATACCACGGTTGAAACGTCTGTTCAGAAACAAAAAGCATGCCGAGTTGATGCAATGGCACAAAAAAACCCGTAAGAAAGACGGGAAGTTGAGAGCACCCGCTGACGGGTCGCAGTGGAGAAAGATCGAGAGAAAGTGGAGCGACTTTACAGGTGACCCGAGGAACGTATGGTTTGGTTTAAGTGCAGATGGCGTTAATCCTTTTGGGGAGCAGAGCAGCAAGCATAGCACATGGCCTGTGACTCTATGTATGTATAACCTTCCTACTTGGTTGTGCATGAAGCGGAAGTTCATTATGATGCCAGTGCTCATCCAAGGCCCTAAGCAACCCGGCAATGACATTGATGTGTACCTAAGGCCATTAGTTAATGAACTTTTACAGCTATGGAATGGAAGAGGTGTACGTGTGTGGGATGAGAACGAACAGGAGGAATTTGACCTACATGCGTTGCTGTTTGTAACCATCAACGATTGGCCTGCTCTCAGTAACCTTTCAGGACAGACAAACAAGGAATACCACGCATGCACACACTGTTTAGATGACACCGACAGTATATATTTGGACAAATGCAGGAAGAATGTGTACCTGGGGCATCGTCGATTTCTTCCGACCAACCATCAATGTCGAAAGAAAGGAAAGCATTTCAAAGGTGAGGCAGATCACCGGAAGAATCCCGCCCTTCGTACTGGTGATCACATACTTGATATGGTCAATGATTTACAAGTAATATTTGGAAAGGGTCCTGGCGGACTATCTGTTCCGACTGACGATGCGGGACTCGCACCCATGTGGAAGAAGAAATCTATATTTTGGGACCTACCCTATTGGAAAGACCTAGAGGTCCGCTCTGCAATCGACGTGATGCACGTGACGAAGAATCTTTGCGTGAACCTGCTAGGCTTCTTGGGAGTGTATGGGAAGACAAAAGATACACCAGAGGCACGGGAGGAACAGCAACGTGTGCATGAAAAAGACGGCATGCATCCAAAGCAGTATGAAGGTCCTGCCAGCTACGCTCTTACCAAAGAAGAGAAGGAAATCTTCTTTGAATGCCTGCTCAGTATGAAGGTCCCGTCTGGCTTCTCGTCGAATATAAAGGGAATAATAAATATGGCAGAGAAAAAGTTCCAGAACCTAAAGTCTCATGACTGCCACGTGATTATGACGCAACTGCTTCCGGTTGCATTGAGGGGGCTTCTACCGGAAAACGTTCGATTAGCCATTGTGAAGCTATGTGCATTCCTCAAAGAATTTTTTGTTCAAAACATTAATAGCAAAAATAATTTTCATAAAGAATTTTTTTGTTAGAAACTTTAATAGCAAACTAAAATAACCAAATCTGTTTTTGATCAAAAACAGACATTTAAAATAACCTAAAACTTACCAAATAGAATATAATGATAAAACACAGTAATATTAAATAGCAGGAAAAAGAATCACTCGAAAATCTATTTTTTTAGTAAAGTTATTCACAAACTAGTGATTCACACAAATTTCAAAAAATTCAAATTTGAAAACTAAAGGCACTAATAGAAAGTTTATAATTTTTGTGACCTAAAAGCAAAAAGAATCACTGAAAAACAGTAAGTAGGAACAAAATAAAATAAATAAAGCAAAAAACAAAACAAAAAACTGGATTTTTTTTAAAAAAAATGCCACCTACTGGGCCGCCACGGCCTGAATACGACTTGAAACCCAACCAGCTTGTTGGGCCAGGATTCAGGCCCGCAAAAGGCCCAATAGGTCCACAGGCAGTGACAGATTAGGCCCGGAGGCCTGCAGTTGAGAGGAGCTCGAGAGGGTATGCGCAGCAGCGCTTATAAACCACTCTCAAGCTCTCTCGGCTAGCGAGGTGGGACTAAAAATTTGGCCCCGGGCAGAACCACCCTTTGGTCCCGGTTGGTGCCACCAACCGGGACCAAAGGTCCCTGTTTCCGGCCCTTTGGGCTGACGAAAAGAGACCTTTGGTCCCGGTTGGTGGCACCAACCGGGACCAAAGGGTGGCATTGGTCCCGGTTGGTGCCACCAACCGGGACCAAAGGCTTTGCTATATAAGCCAACACTTAGCGTTTTTCAGATTTCATCTCTCAGTTGCCCCCGACGCCGCCGCTAGGCTGCCCGATCGAGCTCGCCGTCGACGCCCTCTGCCCCGTCGACGCCCTCTGCCCCGACCTCGCCGTCGACGCCCTCTGCCCCGCCCTCTGCCCCGTCGACGCCCTCTGCCCCGACGACCTCGCCGTCGCCGCCCTCTGCCCCGTCGACGCCCTCTGCCCCGACCTCGCCGTCGACGCCCTCTGCCCCGACCTCACCGTCGACGCCCTCTGCCCCGCCCTCTTCCCCGTCGACGCCCTCTGCCCCGACCTCGCCGTCGCCGCCCTCTGCCCCGTTGACGCCCTTTGCCCCGCCGTGCCTCTGCCCCCGCCCCCAGTGAGCCTTCCCTTCCCCCGCGCCGCCGCCCCTGCCTGCTCTGCTTGCCGCGCGCCGCCGCCGCCGCCCCGGCCTGCTCTCTGCTGCCTTTTTTTTCATACATTTTTTTGTTCATTGATGTATGTATATGGATGTTGTATGTATATGTATATGCAGATGTATGTATGATCCATGGATATGTATGCATTGATGTATGATTTTTTTTTTGTTCATAGAATTTTTTTTGTCAATTGATGTATGCTTTTTTTGTTCATAGAAAGTTTTTTGTTCATAGAAAGTTTTGTGTTCATAGAAAGTTTTTTGTCAATTGATGTATATGTTCATATATATGTGCATTTTTAGAAAAAAATTGTGTATGTATGTTCATATATGCAAAAGTTACATTTACGAAAAAAAGAAAATGTATGTATTATGTTCATATGCAAAGAATATGCAAAAGTTAGAATTTTGGTCCCGGTTCGTGCCACCCAAACCCCTAGAAGAAAACTCCGGTAACTTCGACATGAGGTGGGACGTCGGACATATCGGGCGACCAACTCTCGAGGCCACCCAAACCCTAGAAAAAAAGCGTTGTCGATCTCCTACCCCCTTCCGCCCCTACCCGACAAACTCTCGAGGCCACCCAAACCCCTAGAAGAAAACTCCGGTAACTTCGACATGAGGGGGGACGTCGGACATATCGGGCGACCAACTCTCGAGCCCTCGCCGACGCGTCGGGACTGAGATGTGATAGGTAGTATTTTTTTTGTTCATAGAAAACTCCGATAACTCTCCAACATGAGGGGGGACGTCGATCGATCAACCCCCTCTCGCCAAACCGGGACTGAAAAAGCGTTGTCGAGGCCACCCCAAACCCTAGAAGTGTTGTCGAGGCCACCCAAATTTACCAAGTTAAATGAAGAAAACTCCGGTAACATAGATTTATCAAGAATGCCCCCATTATGGATGTGCAAAAGTTGATCCAATTTTTTGCCATGTTGTAATATTTGCAGAAACTATGGATCAAAGAGACTTGGAAAAAGAACAATTGTTGGGGGATATAATCCACGACGGACGTGATGTCATGTCGTTTCTCAACGACACCGATGGTCTGGAAGGAGAGGATGACGGCTCCAGTGATCGAACAATGGAGGAGGAAGGACATGATCATGATGGCTCCGGTGACCGAATGCCGGAGAAAGAAGGAGACCATGATGACGGCTCCGGTGACCGAACGGAGGAGGGAGCTGTTGCAAAGTCTGGCGAGGTATATATATTAATTAAGCCTGTGCTGACTAGCTAATTGATGCATTAATTGTTTTGATATATTAACTCTTCTTTCTTCTTTTATAGCCCTCCGGATCGAGCCAAACTTCGGTAACGAGACGATGCCCGAAGAAGAGGTTGCGCAAGGATGAAAAGTTCACGATCACAGCACTCGCGCACGATGGTCATCTGATTGAACCCAAGCGGACCAAGGACGCATTTTCTGTTCAGTGCGGAGCTATTGTTAGGGACTACATCCCGATCAGCATCAAGCAATGGAATAAGCCTAAGGACGGCGCTCCTGATGGTGATTATGTCACCGATAGACAGAAAGATGATCTTTGGACCGCGCTGAAGGCAAGTTTCACCCTACCACCAGAGGAGGATCCGAATAAGCCAGTTATAGAGCCACTGGTCAAGGCGTGTGCTCTTAAGAAGATGGCAGATCTATTCAGGAGGTGGATGAATGAGTTGAAATCAAAGTTTGTCGACAAAGGGAAGACTCCAGAATTCACCGGCCGATTTGAGAAGATAGGAGATCACTGGCCCGCATTTGTGGCCTACAAGACATCGGACAAGAGTAAGAAAATGTCAGAGACAAACAAGATCAATGCTGCAAAGAAGCAGTATCACCATCACACGGGGTCAGGTGGCTACCTCAAAGCCCGGCCGTTGTGGGACAAAGCTGAGAATGACCTGATTGCTAAAAACGTCGTACCACAGACATTGAACTGGCCAGACCGTTCAAGGACTTGGTTCTTCGGGGTTGGGGGAACTTTGGACCCTGAAACAGGGAAGTGCCGCTAGACGAACGAGCAACTTGCAATACCCATGAACAAGCTTCAGGAGTATATCACCGCAGCGCAGGAAGGGACGTTCATTCCCGACAGAGAGAAGGACGAGCTGACTGAGGCCCTTGGGAATGCTGAGCACCCTGGACGAACACGAGGCACACCAGGCTCCGTTCCGTGGAAGGTTGGGTTTCCCGACGCAGGCGGTTACATAAGCCGGGAGAGAAAGAGGAAAGCGGAGCTGAGCGAAATTCAGAAGCTCAATGCAAGACTACAAAAGCTAGAGGAAGCTGAGAGCCAGCGAGCTGCCGGCCAACCATCTCAGCGGCACGAAGCTACCCCAGAAGCTACCCCGCCATCTCAGCGGAGAAGCAGCGTCGCTTCCACGGAGCCCGTTCAGCCTGACTTCACGTCTCCTAGCTACCCCGTGGATACTATCACGGAGGCTCAACATTGCGAGCTTATGACGAAATGCCGGAACCTCACTTTATTGGCGGCTGTCGGCTCTGTTGCACCTCCTCCACCCAACGGAACTTTTCACTGCCGTCCGATTCCACATGGCTATGCTGTTGTGATGGTGGATGAAGTAATGGAGGGATTTGAGGAGCTCGAGCTTGACCACTCTACAGGTGAAGGGGAGAATCGGCTGGGTCGTGCCCTGAGGAGTACATGTCTATGGCAGAAGGAGTACATCAAGCTTCCAAACTGGACTCCTCCGCCTCCTCCTCCTCCTCCGGCGAGTCAGGGCACTCCGCCTCCTCCTCCTCCTCCTCCTCCTCCTCCTCCGGCGAGTGATCAGGGCACCCCGCCTCCTTCTCCGGCTCCTCCGACGCGTGAGGGCACTCCGCCTACTCCTTCGCCTACTCCGGCACGTCGGAGCAGTACGCCTCCTCCTTAGCCTCGTCGGCAACGGCGGAAGACAGACGCCGTCGCTCCGGCTCCTCCGGCGCGTCGGAGCACTCCGCCTCCTTCTCCGCCTCGTAAGCAACGACGGAAGAGAGACGGCGCCGCTCCGGCGGCTAGCAGTACAAGCAGAGGCGGGAGGGAATACAGATACGGTCCATCTCTCAAGCCTCTGGAAAAGTTACCATATGAGAGGACCGAGTCTGAAAACGAGGAGATATGTCAGGAGCAATTGAGGGCCCATTTCGCAAAGAAAACTCCACCTCCGAAGGAGAAGCTAGATCCGGTGAAAGTGAAGCGCACTATCGATGCCCTGAAGCGACCACCCCCGCCTCCGCCGGATTCCAACTATGTCCGGATTATTAAAAAGACATATGTAGAAGCGCGGCGGTCGGGAAGTACTTCTAGTGATGCAAGGTTAGCAGAATGAAGAAGTGGGAAAACAATTCCCCAGCTCGGCGAACAGGAGAAGCAATCGTGCCCCCCGCTCAAGGTGTCTAGCGATATCGTCGCTAATAACCCGGGGATGGTGCCCGGTACCAATCCTGGTGATTACTTGGGGGATGATGTAATTTTTCAAATGGCTGAGGTAACAAAAGAATTTGAATACCTGCACGGGAAGCCTCTCGTCAAACCTGATCATCCTCCTCTAACAACGATGATGTACAAATTGCACGAGTGGTACATGAAAACCTGCAGGGAGTCTGGGAGAGACACCATGTATATGGCAGTGAAACCAGAGCACGAATTCATTGGACTTTCCGTGATGCCTGTTGAATTTGTGGAGTTATGTGACGCCCCCAGCCTGAACCGTACGCTAAACAATCACGCAATGCATACGGCCAAGATTAGGGACTCACTGATTAGTACCACAACACGACAAACGACACAAATATAAAGTCATACAGCTTAATATTACAAGCCAGGGGCCTCGAGGGCTCGAATATAAAGCTCTGACAAGCACAAGTCAACGAAAGCAACAATATCTGAGTACAGACATACGTTAGACAAGTTTTGCCTTAAGAAGGCTAGCACAAACACAAGCAATGGATCGAAAGAGGCGAGGCCTCCTGCCTGGGAACCTCCTAACTACTCCTGAGCGTCGGCGGTCTCCACGTAGTAGAACGCTCCATCGGCGGTGCAGCAGCTGTCTCCAGCGAACTCCATCTCCGGGGCTCCAACCTCTGAACGCAGCAACGAATCGATGGGGAAAAGGGGAGCAAAGCAGCGGTGAGTACTCATCCAAAGTACTCGCAAGGCTTACATCAAAACTAAGCTAGATATGCATCATTCTCAATAAAGGGGTAATATCTGGACTGACTGCAGAAAGCAAGAATAGGGAGAAAACCTAGTCCTATCGAAGACTAGCATCTTCAGCATCTTGCAGCATGAGAAGAGAGTAGACCTGCAACTCATGTATATAGTCGTATTGTTGAGCACTTTTAGTTAAGTAACACGCCCAGAGATCCTTCCTCGACTCCCTGCGAGGAAGCAATCCCAGAGCCACAATTCATTTTAAATTAAATTGTGATTAAAGTTGTATAAGGTCATGGCACCTTTCCAAGTCGTCCTGTTACCGTGGACACGGCTATTCGAATAGATATTTCATCCCTGCAGGGGTGCACCACATATTCCCCAACACGCCTGAGTCACCTCCGGCCGGACACACTTTTCTGGGTCATGCCCGGCCTCGGGATATCAGCACGTCGTCGCCCCACCTAGGCTCAACGAAGAGGCCAGCCCGCCGGTCTAAATCCTATGCGCTCAGGGGTCATGGGCCCAATCACCCTTTGCACACCTGCACGATGCGAGGGCGGCCGAAAACAGACCTAGCACGCCCTCCGTTAGGGTCCCTGCGTTCCAGCCCAATTCGGCGCGCGCCGCTCCGATGCTGACGTCCGTAGAGCTTCGGCTGATACAACGACGCTGAGTGCCCATAACTACCCCACGCGAAGGTTAGTGCGTATTAAGGCCAATGACCTAACTCAGATCCAGCACCCAACCCATTAGCAATTTATTAGGTGCGGGGCAAGCTCGAACATATTGCAGCCCGTCGCCCCGCCAAGAACACTCGAGTGCCTTCCGGCGCACCCCACCAAGTCTCCGGATGCCTTGCGGCGCATCCCACCAATATCTCTCGCGGGTACCCTTGGGGCCGACCCGTCTTTAACATGTATCAGTAACCCGGTCATAGTAACTGTGTGGCTATACGCCAAGTGGAGATCCGAGGAATCACCCTCGATGGATCCCACTCGAGGTAAGAGTGAGACAAGAGTCGTTACCGGTAAATGGAAGGGAGGAATCACCCTCGATACCCATTACCGATAACTACGCTACAGAATTAACATCGGGAGTGCTAAGTGAGGTATCACCCTCGGCACTCGATGGTAGCTCTGCAGTGCCCTACTTAAGGGGTGTGTAGTGATGTGTCGGTAATGGCTTGTCAGTCATAATGACTGAGTCTTCTGTCTTCACGTCCTCGGTGTCGTCGATGATCAAGCAGGGGCAACTGGGACTAAGGGGTCTCAGGGGTTCACTGATCCACCTATTCTAGGCAGTTGATATAAAACATGTGTAGTAGCAGTTCATCAAAATCAGGCTATGCATCAGAATAGGAGCTATATAACACAGTAGCAAAATTCTAATGCAAGCATAAGGGGGAGAGAGATGGGTGATATCGGAATGCTCAAGGGGGTTTTGCTTGCCTTGCTGCTCTGCGGCAAAGGGCTGATCGTCAGTCGCGTAGTCGTACTCGGCAGCACCGTCGGTCTCGGGGTCTACCGGAGAGAAGAGGGGGAAGAAACAATAAATATAAAGCAGACAATGTAACACAAAGCAGATCATGGCAATACGCAGTGCCGGATGTGATCTAACGCAGCGTTACATGATACCGAGAAAGGGGAAACCCATCCGGGAAAGTTTTCCCGGTTCCGGACAAATGTCGGACAGATGACCGGAGGGGGAATGAAATAATAATTACACGGCAGTGATGCCACAGGGGTGCATGACATGTCTAAATGAAGTGCTAGGGTGATATACTGCCTATCTAAGTGCTCTAGCCAATTTAGGGATTTATCTGGAATTATTTTATTAAAGTCACGCACTATTCACCTGCCGGATACAGGCGGAAAGTTGCAGGTTTGCTATGCTAGGGGCATCTAACAGACTAACGGATCACGTAGCTGTATTCTTCTCGTCGTTCTGAGCAACTTTCATGTTCAAAGTTTTTCGATCCGGGCTACGGTTTATTTAATATTAATTATTAAATATTTAAGCATTTTCTAAAATTCCTTTTAATAATAAATTCAATTATCCAGAACAGTAATATTTACTGTTTAAATCAATTAATTATTTAACAGATTAAATTAACAGGTTTAATTAATCAGTATTAATTAGTCCTAATTAACATGGGTCCCACATGTCATACTAACAGAGTTAATTAACTAAATTAATTATCTAATTAATTAATTAATTAAATACTTATTATCTATTTTATTTTATTTTTATTACATTTTCTTTTAATTCTTTTCTTTTTAAAACGTTCTGGGGGTGGACCCCGTTTGTCAGCGTCCAGGGGCGGACATGTCCGTGCCAGGCCCCTTTCGGGACCGGACACGTCCGGCCATCACACGCGCGTGCGTGGACAGAAGCGGGCGAGCGGACGGCGGCACGGCCAGGGGAGGCACGCCCACGCGCGGGGCGGCAAGGGTGGCAAGCGACGGGCGCGGCCAGGGCACGGCCCGGTCGGGGAGGGCGAGGCCAGGGCGTGGCCCGAGCGGGCGCGGCCAGGCGCCGGCGACGAGCGGGCGCAGGCGGCAGCGAGCAGCAGAGCAAAGCGGCAACGACGGAGGGAGGCAGGCGCCGACAGGGACGCGAGCGTGCGCGCGGTGCGCGGGCGTTGCGAGCGCGGACGGGGCGAGCCCGGTCGTGGCGACGGGAGCGATGGGGGGCGAGCGAGGCCGCGGCGGTTTCGGCCGGGAAGGGGGAGGAAGAGGCGAAGGGGAGGCCTCACAGCGATCAGCAGGGGGAGGCAATGGGCTCGGGGAGGCTCGCCGGCGCCGGATCTGACGGCGAACAGCGTCGGGGCGGCGACGGGCGATGGGTGCGGCGACGGTTCGACGCGGGAAGGCGACGAGGAGGTGCGGAGGCGAGGCGGTGCAGGGGCGTCGAGGCGGTGGCGTTGCACAGGGGTGGTGTGGCGCCGGCGGGTGGGGGCCGGTGTCGACGCGGGATCGGCGGGATCGATGGGATCGAGCGGGGGCTCGATCCGATCGGGAGGAGAGGGAGATCGGGGGAGTGGGGGCTAGGGTTTGGCCGGTGCGGGGGTGGGGGTGGTTATCCACCGGGGGTGGGCCGGCCGGTTGGTGGGCTGGCCAGTTGGGCTAGGCCCAGTGGGGGGGCGGGGGCGCTGACCCTTTTTTTTTTTTTTTTTTTTCAGTTTTACTCTTTTTATTAGTTTAGGTTTTTATTTATCCTAGCACTATTGGACCTATGCAAAAATATGTGATCATGCCCATAATTCAAAGTGCAATCTTAGACAGCGCCACCAAAGAGGTTGGGGCAATTGAAACTACTCTGGGAATTTATATAATTTTGAAAGGCATTTAATAATTGTTTTGGCACTGTTTTAAATATTTTTAGAGCACTTAAATACTTCAAAAGATGTTGGTTTCATTTTTACAATAGATTTGGGAATATTTGCAACCTAAGCATGATTTTAGCTTTCAGGTTTGCAAAAACTTTTGCTGTTTGACTTTATTTTAAATTGGAATTTGAACGGGGTTTGAACCAACGCGAGTTTAGCAACAGTAATTGTGGTGACGCGGCAACATTAACGTGGGATTACTGTAGCTTAATTACCGAGATTACTGTAGCCTAATTATCCGGCCGTCACAATTCTCCTCGTCTAACATGAATTCTCGTCCCGAGAATTTAGAGGTAGGGTAAGGGGAAATGTTCTGATTACGAAATTATAATGAGTCTTCTCGTTCTTGTTGCTCTCATTGAAGAGGTTGGTCCCTTTCGTTGATGTCTTCAATTCTTTGTTCCGGGTCATCCTGATGAAGTCGTTATCCTCTCTTCGAGATTTTCATCGTCCTACGAATGCGATAAGGGGGAAACTGTCGGAGGACGTATCTCCACAAAGTTGGGCACCTGACGGTGAACCCAGGGAAAAGACATGATTCATCTCTCGAGTCGTAATTTAGGTAATTCATCGGGAGCAATAAGCGATGGTACGAAAGTCTCAAACGGGTAGGCAACCATTCGGTGCCTGATCAGACGGTGAAAAAGGGTTCAGAGCAACGAAATAAATATCGCGTCTGATAAAAGGATAGATCATCCCTTGGGCGATGGCTCGGGAATTACAAACGAAGCCATGTGCAAAGGATACTTTTGGGCTTAAAAATGTATAGGAGAGTCAGGTTTCGATCCTGTGGAACTATGGGTTAGGGGCCGAACATGTGGCTAAGAGCAGAAGAGCGGTGACATCTTGCACGGTCATGCAAGCAAGATATGTCAGATGATAGTCTGTCAACTATGTCGCCAACAACATCGATACCAAGGGCGGGGAACGAAGAGAACCATCTTCCTGCTCGTTGAAACGAGGCGGACCAATAGGCAAAGTTCTCGTCCACTGGCGGTTACCGAAATTTTAACAACAATAGTAACAGGATCTTACTGACAGAGTTGTACACCGAGGTGTTTACCTAAGCAGAGAATCATCACTGCTCAGATCAAATAAATCTCAAGAAAGGTTAAACAGACCAATGGAAAGGAAAATGTGATTATCACATTAAACAGACCAATGGAAAGGAAAATGTGTATACACGAACATTAGGTGTATATCCTTTCCAAGAGCAAGCAGAGCGAGACAAACATGACAAGGCTCCAGGTAGGTAACCATTAAGACTAAGGGGCAAGGAATTTATGATGTTTATCCATACAACGATGTTTGGATAATTGATCAAGAAACATATAGCATTATGCCTCCAATGTTCTTGGTACTACAGACATGCTTCGAGATAGCAACGGCATGGTCACCAGGTAAAAGACCGGAGTTTTGGGAATACAAAGGATCCATCAAGAATATCTCCCAGAATAAATCATACGATTTTCCCATGGAAGAATGGTAATTCTTGTTGAACATGAAATTACAACAATAGGTCATCCGGCCAGGTGTGCTAGGCAAGACATCATCTTACCGGGTAATAAAGACCAAGGCTATAATTTTTGGAAATGTTCCAACCATCACATCTGACTGAGATTCAGATATGGCTGAATAAACAGGTACTTCAGATGCTGGGTACTACAACAATGGGGATGCGAGATCCACGGAGGTGTGGATGTGGACGCGGTTACATCTTATTGCGGGGAGGTGGGGTGTGGAGGTACTTGATCCTTACCTGCGTGAGGACGAGACGGTAAACTCTATCCATCCACCGACCCACGAGTTAGGTAAAGAGTTTCACTATGCACGCCATTGTTGCATGCAGGGCACGGAGGGTCCATGCGTGGCTGGCTTCTCACGTGGAGGGACACGCGTGACACGTACCGTACCGGCGCATGTATGGACAGAATGACCCGACTGTGTTTAACCGTGGCGCCTCTCCACTTTGGACAAGAACATCTGAGAGGTCACCGTGGACGATAGACCTGGGATTGATCACCGATCGACCAGAACATATGGCACGTGGCCATGGATGAAGGTCTCTGCAAGACGGGACACTGGTACGCGCGAAAGAGGTCAAGATCTCAGCGTCGGCTGCAGTACCAAATCCAGCAGGGACCTACGGGATGTATCTGTATGCCGTCTCCAGTATAAGACGAAGATGTTCAGCATGCTCTTCTTTATTCATGGAGTAAACCAGGATATCGTCTAGATAAAACACGACGAATTTATCGAGGTAACCCATGAATATATAGTTCATCATTAAACCAAGGAGAGGATGAGAAGGTGGCTGATGGACTCAGCGACAATTCATCGAGAATTCCAAACGGATGGATTTCCACAATTATGTGAACAAGGAGATGACATTTGTCAGCTCAAATGATATAATGTTGTATGATCGAGGAAACATACGTCATTAATCATTGGTTGAAAAGTGCGTCCGAAATATGACCTAAGGCAGCAAGATCAACGTTAGAGTGGCGACTCAATAACCAATAGTCAAAGAATGAACTGTTGATCGTTAACTTCAAAGCAATAGGGTTGCTAGAAGTTAGAATCAAAGCAGTATCGTTTGATGGTGAGAAGTACCACTATGCCAAGAATTTCTAAGAGGTGGAGCAATCCTCACAACATACTCAGCATAAAAGACAGTAATACTTCAAGGCAGAACACAATGCACGCTGGAGAGCAAGTTGCATTCATAACGTGGACAAGTTCGCGATGAAAGGAAGTCAAGGATGTTGTCGATGATATCAAAAATCATCGAGGGCAAGGAGGGTATTTATCATCATGAATCAGCTAACGTCCCAGGAGAAGTCAAAATGAGATCGATGATCACGACACCATTTGTCGAGAGCTTTCAAGAGAATGCAATCGAACAGCGACGGCGTCAAGTAGGGAATGACGAAGTGGAAAGTTATAGGAACAATAGACAAGATGCAAGCTCGGTACGAAGGTTGCCTTTCAAGACAAGGAACATGATGTTGAAAACTCGACGTAAGTCGTGCTCATACTCTGAAGAATTGGTGCACCAGAGAAGGACGAGGTGGCACAGTCAAAGATAGCTAGACAAAGGATGCAACCGATAGTCTAGTAATGACATGATAGAATTTAAAATTTCCCAGTAACAATTACTAGGGGTATTGAATTTTTAGAGCGGACTTGATTTACTAAACGGTGTCCTCGGTTGACAGCAACCCAGAACCCGTAGAGTGATTACGACAAGGAAAGGTATTACTTCAACAAAGTTAGTAAGATGCCATGCAAAGGCATGATATCCTCGAGATACCAGAGGGTAAAACTCGAAGGCAGAACATGATAGAAGTAGAGCTGGGTCGTTGACCGACGACAGCAGATATTTTTGCCTTGTCAAAAATTTGACGAGGCACGGGAATGAATTTCTTTCAAACATTTTGAATAAGGACAGCATGGTCGGAACCATAACTACCAGGGATCAATTCAGCGATACTAAAAGAATCATATAGCTGGATAATTATTTTGCAAGAAGCTTCCGAGACGGTCTACATCGTTTCCATGGGCATGAACACAAAGTTCAAGGTCGACTCCCACTTCTCCAATGCATAACATTTCATTCACCTCTCGCTCTGATAAAGCTGTAGTGTTGGAATTTTTATCTGGTAGAACACCAGAAGGATATGACTTGTGAAGACCTTCGGATTCTCACGGATTAGGGGAAGGCATAGGTTCAACCCATCGGGGCATCTTAGGAACATATACCACAAGCTACAAGAGTAATTAAAACATACTTGACAACAGAGCATGGCTGACAAAAGCATAGGGTACAACTTATCAGAGGAAGAAGACAAAATTTACCGATAGCATCATGTATCAGGGGAAAAATCAGCACAAGAATTTTGAATGTGAAGGATGCTAACGGTTAATAACCCAGCAATGGTTCTGGCGGTCCACAAAGACCTGATGTGAGTATCGGCACTAAATCAGAGGAATAAGGAATGCAGAGGCATCGGATTCAAGAAACACCTGAATAGTCTGATGCTTAAAACACAAAGGAATTATGATTCCCAAAACGAAGGATCAGAAGCAGATGCTCTGATCAAGGATGGATAAGTTAAAAAGACTTAGTTGGACAATCAACACAGGTTTGAATTGCCGAGAACCAACTCATGTCCGGAAGGACGTCTGAGTCAGAAAGATAATTTAAAAGGATAAGCTGATGACTGCGTGCATCCGCACACATTGAATCCGTACGCTTAAAATGGCAAAGTCAAGGGGTGCCAACGAAGACTACCAGACATATGGAATTAACCAGAATGCAAGCAGTCAAGAATTTCAAGAGCAATAGGCTGCAGAAGATTTTCGGAAGATCGAAAAGCATTCCGAAGAATTTTGTGAGACATATGAACAACTGAGAAGAGCGGATCCTCGATAAATGTGAGGAATTAACCGCAAGGGTTTTCATGCGGAATAAAACTACAAGACCGTACACTCAAAGGATTCTCGGGACAACGGAGAGTATTCCGGGGCATCTTGCAATAAGAAGAGCCACGAGAAAATACTGTATGAGTGACAAGTGCAATTAGTCATCCATAGAGACTTAGCGGGGGTAGGGAATCGCAAAGCCGATGAACACAAAGTCTCGGAAAACATCAAAAAGGTATCTTCAGAATCTTCTGACGAAGCAGGTGATCTTCTGGTATGAGGGCTCTCCGGGAGAAATAGTTACGAGAACCTAGAGCCCGAGTTAGTAAAATCTTTAACCCGAAAGAGAAGAGAGATCAGAACCCAGAGTATAGACGAGGAATAAAAGATCCTAACACCACCCGATTGAGATGTGGGCCCGTAAGCCACAGCATCAGTGTTAGTAAAAGTTTTTCAATGTCTAGACTCAACTTCGACCAAGGAGTTGGAAAGGGGGCTACCTACAGGCAGTCGGCTCTGATACCAACTTGTGACGCCCCCAGCCTGAACCGTACGCTAAACAATCACGCAATGCGTACGGCCAAGATTAGGGACTCACTGATTAGTACCACAACACGACAAACGACACAAATATAAAGTCATACAGCTTAATATTACAAGCCAGGGGCCTCGAGGGCTCGAATATAAAGCTCTGACAAGCACAAGTCAGCGAAAGCAACAATATCTGAGTACAGACATACGTTAGACAAGTTTTGCCTTAAGAAGGCTAGCACAAACATAAGCAACGGATCGAAAGAGGCGAGGACTCCTGCCTGGGAACCTCCTAACTACTCCTGAGCGTCGGCGGTCTCCACGTAGTAGAACGCTCCATCGGCGGTGCAGCAGCCGTCTCCAGCGAACTCCATCTCCGGGGCTCCAACCTCTGAACGCAGCAACGAATCGATGGGGAAAAGGGGAGCAAAGCAGCGGTGAGTACTCATCCAAAGTACTCGCAAGGCTTACATCAAAACTAAGCTAGATATGCATCATTCTCAATAAAGGGGTAATATCTGGACTGACTGCAGAAAGCAAGAATAGGGAGAAAACCTAGTCCTATCGAAGACTAGCATCTTCAGCATCTTGCAGCATGAGAAGAGAGTAGACCTGCAACTCATGTATATAGTCGTATTGTTGAGCACTTTTAGTTAAGTAACACGCCCAGAGATCCTTCCTCGACTCCCTGCGAGGAAGAAATCCCGGAGCCACAATTCATTTTAAATTAAACTGTGATTAAAGTTGTATAAGGTCATGGCACCTTTCCAAGTCGTCCTGTTACCGTGGACACGGCTATTCGAATAGATATTTCATCCCTGCAGGGGTGCACCACATATTCCCCAACGCGCCTGAGTCACCTCCGGCCGGACACACTTTTCTGGGTCATGCCCGGCCTCGGGATATCAGCACGTCGTCGCCCCACCTAGGCTCAACGAAGAGGCCAGCCCGCCGGTCTAAATCCTATGCGCTCAGGGGTCATGGGCCCAATCACCCTTTGCACACCTGCACGATGCGAGGGCGGCCGAAAACAGACCTAGCACGCCCTCCGTTAGGGTCCCTGCGTTCCAGCCCAATTCGGCGCGCGCCGCTCCGATGCTGACGTCCGTAGAGCTTCGGCTGATACAACGACGCTGAGTGCCCATAACTACCCCACGCGAAGGTTAGTGCGTATTAAGGCCAATGACCTAACTCAGATCCAACACCCAACCCATTAGCAATTTATTAGGTGCGGGGCAAGCTCGAACATATTGCAGCCCGTCGCCCCGCCAAGAACACTCGAGTGCCTTCCGGCGCACCCCACCAAGTCTCCGGATGCCTTGCGGCGCATCCCACCAATATCTCTCGCGGGTACCCTTGGGGCCGACCCGTCTTTAACATGTATCAGTAACCCGGTCATAGTAACTGTGTGGCTATACGCCAAGTGGAGATCCGAGGAATCACCCTCGATGGATCCCACTCGAGGTAAGAGTGAGACAAGAGTCGTTACCGGTAAATGGAAGGGAGGAATCACCCTCGATACCCATTACCGATAACTACGCTACAGAATTAACATCGGGAGTGCTAAGTGAGGTATCACCCTCGGCACTCGATGGTAGCTCTGCAGTGCCCTACTTAAGGGGTGTGTAGTGATGTGTCGGTAACGGCTTGTCAGTCATAATGACTGAGTCTTCTGTCTTCACGTCCTCGGTGTCGTCGATGATCAAGCAGGGGCAACTGGGACTAAGGGGTCTCAGGGGTTCACTGATCCACCTATTCTAGGCAGTTGATATAAAACATGTGTAGTAGCAGTTCATCAAAATCAGGCTATGCATCAGAATAGGAGCTATATAATACAATAGCAAAATTCTAATGCAAGCATAAGGGGGAGAGAGATGGGTGATATCGGAATGCTCAAGGGGGTTTTGCTTGCCTTGCTGCTCTGCGGCAAAGGGCTGATCGTCAGTCGCGTAGTCGTACTCGGCAGCACCGTCGGTCTCGGGGTCTACCGGAGAGAAGAGGGGGAAGAAACAATAAATATAAAGCAGACAATGTAACACAAAGCAGATCATGGCAATACGCAGTGCCGGATGTGATCTAACGCAGCGTTACATGATACCGAGAAAGGGGAAACCCATCCGGGAAAGTTTTCCCGGTTCCGGACAAATGTCGGACAGATGACCGGAGGGGGAATGAAATAATAATTACACGGCAGTGATGCCACAGGGGTGCATGACATGTCTAAATGAAGTGCTAGGGTGATATACTGCCTATCTAAGTGCTCTAGCCAATTTAGGGATTTATCTGGAACTATTTTATTAAGGTCACGCACTATTCACCTGCCGGATACAGGCGAAAAGTTGCAGGTTTGCTATGCTAGGGGCATCTAACAGACTAACGGATCACATAGCTGTATTCTTCTCGTCGTTCTGAGCAACTTTCATGTTCAAAGTTTTTCGATCCGGGCTACGGTTTATTTAATATTAATTATTAAATATTTAAGCATTTTCTAAAATTCCTTTTAATAATAAATTCAATTATCCAGAACAGTAAAATTTACTGTTTAAATCAATTAATTATTTAACAGATTAAATTAACAGGTTTAATTAATCAGTATTAATTAGTCCTAATTAACATGGGTCCCACATGTCATACTAACAGAGCTAATTAACTAAATTAATTATCTAATTAATTAATTAATTAAATACTTATTATCTATTTTATTTTATTTTTATTACATTTTCTTTTAATTCTTTTCTTTTTAAAACGTTCTGGGTTGGACCCCGTTTGTCAGCGTCTAGGGGCGGACATGTCCGTGCCAGGCCCCTTTCGGGACCGGACACGTCCGGCCATCACACGCGCGCGCCGGACAGAAGCGGGCGAGCGGACGGCGGCACGGCCAGGGGAGGCACGCCCACGCGCGGGGCGGCAACGGTGGCAAGTGACGGGCGCGGCCAGGGCACGGCCCGGTTGGGCAGGGCGAGGCCAGGGCGTGGCCCGAGCGGGCGTGGCCAGGCGCCGGCGACGAGCGGGCGCAGGCAGCAGCGAACAGCAGAGCAAAGCGGCAGCGGCGGAGGGAGGCAGGTGCCGGCACGGGACGCGAGCGTGCGCGCGGTGCGCGGGCGTTGCGAGCGCGGACGGGGCGAGCCCGGTCGTGGCGATGGGAGCGAGGGGGGGCGAGCGAGGCCGCGGCGGTTTCGGCCGGGAAGGGGGAGGAAGAGGCGAAGGGGAGGCCTCACAGCGATCAGCAGGGGGAGGCAATGGGCTCGGGGAGGCTCGCCGGCGCCGGATCTGACGGCGAACGGCGTCGGGGCGGCGACGGGCGATGGGTGCGGCGACGGTTCGGCGCGGGAAGGCGACGAGGAGGTGCGGAGGCGAGGCGGTGCAGGGGCGTCGAGGCGGTGGCGTTGCACAGGGGTGGTGTGGCGCCGGCGGTTGGGGGCCGGTGTCGACGCGGGATCGGCGGGAACGACGGGATCGAGCGGGGGCTCGATCCGATCGGGAGGAGAGGGAGATCGGGGGAGTGGGGGCTAGGGTTTGGCCGGTGCGGGGGTGGGGGTGGTTATCCACCGGGGGTGGGCCGGCCGGTTGGTGGGCTGGCCAGTTGGGCTAGGCCCAGTGGGGGGGGGGGGCTGACCCTTTTCTTTTCTTTTTTTTTAGTTTCAGTTTTACTCTTTTTATTAGTTTAGGTTTTTATTTATCCTAGCACTATTGGACCTATGCAAAAATATGTGATCATGCCCATAATTCAAAGTGCAATCTTAGACAGCGCCACCAAAGAGGTTGGGGCAATTGAAACTACTCTGGGAATTTATATAATTTTGAAAGGCATTTAATAATTGTTTTGGCACTGTTTTAAATATTTTTATAGCACTTAAATACTTCAAAAGATGTTGGTTTCATTTTTACAATAGCTTTGGGAATATTTGCAACCTAAGCATGATTTTAGCTTTCAGGTTTGCAAAAACTTTTGCCGTTTGACTTTATTTTAAATTTGAATTTGAACGGGGTTTGAACCAACGCGAGTTTAGCAACAGTAATTGTGGTGACGCGGCAACATTAGCGTGGGATTACTGTAGCTTAATTACCGAGATTACCGTAGCCTAATTATCCGGGCGTCACAAGTTATTTCAGTGATACAATCAACGGGCCCTCGACAAACAACTCATGACTGCCTACTGTCTGTAAGTATTACTTCTATAGTTAAGTGTCTAGCTCAGCTTGTTCATTGCATGTATATATAATTATCCTCACTATATTATGCAGATTGAAAATCGTCGAATGCAAAAAACTAGGAATCTTCGACGTTGGGTTCATTAGCCCAGATGCCGTAAATGAATGGACGGTACGAAACTCAATCAAAGAGACCGAGAATAACTTGCTAAAGTCGTTCCTTATACATCAAAACAAAAGGGAAATACTCTTTCCTTACAACTTCAAGTGAGTGTTGCTGTCTTCTCTGTATACTCGGTTTCGCTTACTCGAGGTTAAGTAATGTAATTGATGAGTTATATATGCGTGCGCGGTTATCACTTTATTCTGCTATCCATTAAGCTTGACGGGGCATTAGTAACTGTCTTAGACTCAAGATGTAAAGATCCCAAGAATTATGCGGACATGACTGCAATGCTCAAGAAGTAAGTTCAGTCAATACTGGGACCATATCGGCATGCAACTTTCGTTAATTTCCTGATATCAAGTAATCATTTTCTGTGCCTGGCAGGGTTTGGAAGAAGTTCACCCGAAAGGTTCCCGGTCTAAACTCGGAGTTGCGATTTATGCACCCCAAAGTAAGTAGTACTAGCTAGTTCCGCGCATCTCTAATTGATTCAAATTTTCATCAATATATCATTACCATGCTTGCTTATCAGTTTGATTGAACTCTATTCTCGTAAAGTGCTTGTACCAGAAAGAAGGGACTTCTTTATGTGCATACTATGTATGCGAGTTCATTCGCCACTCGACCTCTGAGCAGGGCTTCTCTGACAAACAATTTGAAGTTCGTAAATAATATTCACAATTTTATTTTATATATTACCAGCAATTGTGTTGAGTTTTATTCATATATATGCATGTATTGACCCCCTTCTTTAAATTAGATCTGGCAGATGCGGGATGAACTCCTACCACATGATCGCATACGAGCAATTCAAGAGGAATTGGCGGGATTCTTTCTTGACCACGTCATACCTAAAGACGGAGAATACCATGCGAATTTGTGATTGGATCTTAGGTACATGATGTTAGGGATTGTAAAAGATGTTATATTGTATATATGTAGTAGCGTCGGATAGATATACGAAAACTTGTTGTTCGACCAATATCTCGGAGAAAGAGAGGTCGATCACTTCTCTCTGTATATGTTCATGACGATCTTATGTACTTAATGGTTCCTTCATTTGCTTACTAGCTAGCGTGTCGAGTTCTCTCTATAGTAGCTAGCGTCGACCAAGCACGGAGAAAGAGAGGACACTTCTCTCTATTAGCTAGCTAACACAATATGAAACCCCTAAATTAACCCTACAAAACCCCCTAACCCCCCCCCCTTTCAAAAAAAAAACCCCAGCTCCTGCCAGATGCTAACGCATGGATGCCTTTTGGTCCCGGTTGGTGTTACCAACCGGGACTAAAGGTCCTCCTGCCTGGGCTCCCCGCAGCGGCCACGTGGAGGGCCTTTGGTCCCGGTTCGTAAGCAAACCGGGACTAAAGGTTTTGGGCTTTAGTCCCGACCCTTTAGTCCCAGTTCCAGAACCGGGACAAATGGGCCTCTGGAACCAGGACAAATGGGCCTTTTTCTACTAGTGGTAATTCACCTACCATATTAATAATATCTAATATCTTTTTTTAATGTCTACTTATTATCTGGCATGTAGTTGGAGTGTGGATGCAAGATTTCAAAATGGACGTGGCAATGGGTATCGTGCCAGGGCAGGATCTCCCACTTATTTGTTCAAAACATTGCACTTATGTCAAAGGTGAGTGTACCAACGCCTCTCCACATGGAACGGTTTGGTCTATACTGAAATCATCATTTTCATGGAGGGTTATACAACACATTTTCATTTTGTACAGGGTGTTCTATTCCAGACATCTCCTACTCTCAAGCCTCACCACTTTGCATCGAAACATAAATTTTTAGGGATCAAACTGTTGTCATTTTGTGGTTGGTAAAAGAAAAAGGAAGATGTGAACTCAATTTTTACATCCTTTAGTTATACGAGTGAGTCACTAGTAGAAAAAGGCCCATTTGTCCCGGTTCCAGAGGCCCATTTGTCCCGGTTCTGGAACCGGGACAAAAGGGTCGGGACTAAAGCCCAAAACCTTTAGTCCCGGTTTGCTTACAAACCGGGACCAAAGGCCCTCCACGTGGCCGCTGCGGGGAGCCCAGGCAGGAGGACCTTTAGTCCCGGTTGGTAACACCAACCGGGACCGAAAGGCATCCACGCGTCAGCATCTGGCAGGAGCTGGGGTTTTTGTTTTTTTTAAAGGGGGGGGGGGGGTTTAGGGGTTTTTTAGGGTTAATTTAGGGGTTTCATATTGTGTTAGCTAGCTAATAGAGAGAAGTGTCCTCTCTTTCTCCGTGCTTGGTCGACGCTAGCTACTATAGAGAGAACTCGACACGCTAGCTAGTAAGCAAATGAAGGAACCATTAAGTACATAAGATCGTCATGAACATATACAAAGAGAAGTTATCGACCTCTCTTTCTCTGAGAGATTGGTCGAACAACAAGTTTTCGTATATCTATCCGACGGTACTACATATATACAATATAACATCTTTTACAATCCCTAACATCATCTACCTAAGATCCAATCACAAATCCGCATGGTATTCTCCGTCTTTAGGTATGACGTGGTCAAGAAAGAATCCCGCCAATTCCTCTTGAATTGCTCGTATGCGATCATGTGGTAGGAGTTCATCCCGCATCCGCCAGATCTAATTTAAAAAAGGGGGTCAATACATGCATATATATGAATAAAACTCAACACAATTGATGGTAATATATAAAATAAAATTGTGAATATTATTTACGTACTTCAAATTGTTTGTCAGAGAAGCCCCGCTCAGAGGTTGAGTGCCGAATGAACTCGCATACGTAGTATGCACATAAAGAAGTCCCTTCTTTCTGGTACAAGCACTTTACGAGAATAGAGTTCAATCAAACTGATAAGCAAGCATGGTAATGATATATTGATGAAAATTTGAATCAATTAGAGATGCGCGGAACTAGCTAGTACTACTTACTTTGGGGTGCGTAAATCGCAACTCTTTGTTTAGACCGGGAACCTTTCGGGTGAACTTCTTCCAAACCCTGCCAGGCAAAGAAAATGATTACTTGATATCAGGAAATTAACGAAAGTTGCATGCCGATATGGTCCCGGAATTGACTGAACTTACTTCTCGAGCATTGCAGTCATGTCCGCATAATTCTCGGGATCTTTACGTCTCGAGTCTAAGACAGTTACTAATGCCCCGTCAAGCTTAATGGATAGCAGAATAAAGTGGAAACTGCGGACGCATATATAACTCATCAATTACATTACTTATCCTCGAGTAAGCGAAACTGAGTATACAGAGAAGACAACAACACTCACTTGAAGTTGTAAGGAAAGAGTATTTCCCTTTTGTTTTGATGTATAATGAACGACTTTAGCAAGTTCTCCTCGGTCTCTTTGATTGAGTTTCGTACCGTCCATTCATTTACGGCATCTGGGCTAATGAACCCAACGTCGAAGATTCCTAGTTTTTTGCATTCGACGATCTTCAATCTGCATAATATAGTGAGGATAATTATATATACATGCAATGAACGAGCTGAGCTAGAGACTTAACTATAGAAGTAATACTTACAGACAGTAGGCAGTCATGAGTTGTTTGTCGAGGGCCCGTTGATTGTATAACTGAAATAACTCCACAAATTCAACAGGCATCACGGTAAGTCCAATGAATTCGTGCTCTGGTTTCACTGCCATATACATAGTGTCTCTCCCAGACTCCCTGCAGGTTTTCATGTACCACTCATGCAATTTGTACATCATCGTTGTTAGAGGAGGATGACCAGGTTTGACAAGAGGCTTCCCGTGCATGTATTCGTATTTTTCTTTTGTTACCTCAGCCGTTTGAAAAATTACATCATCCCCCAAGTAATCACCAGGATTGGTACCGGGCACCATCCCCGGATGATTTGCGACGATATCGCTAGACACCTTGAGCGGGGGGCACGATTGCTTCTCCTGTTCGCCGAGCTGGGGAATTGTTTTCCCACTTCTTCGTTCTGCTAACCTTGCATCACTAGAAGTACTTCCCGACCGCCGCGCTTCTTCATATGTCTTTTTAATAATCCGGACATAGTTGGAATCTGGCGAAGGCGGTGGTGGTCGCTTCAGGGCATTGATAGTGCGCATCACTTTCACCGGATCTAGCTTCTCCTTCGGAGGTGGAGTTTTCTTTGCAAAATGGGCCGTCAATTCGGCCTGACATATCTCCTCGTTTTCAGACTCGGTCCTCTCGTATGGTAACTTTTCCAGAGGCTTGAGAGATGGACCGTATCTGTATTCCCTCCCGCTTGTGCTTGTACTACTAGCCGCCGGAGCGGCGGCGTCTCTCTTCCGTCGTTGCTTACGAGACGGAGAAGGAGGCGGAGTGCTCCGACGCGCCGGAGGAGCCGGAGCGGCGGCGGCTGTCTTCCGCCATTGCTGACGAGGCTGAGGAGGAGGCGTACTGCTCCGACGTGCCGGAGTAGGCGAAGGAGGAGGCGGAGTGCCCTCACGCTTCGGAGGAGCCGGAGAAGGAGGCGGGGTCCCCTGATCACTCGCCGGAGGAGGAGGAGGAGGAGGAGGCGGAGAGCCCTGATTCGCCTGAGGAGGAGGAGGAGGCGGAGGCGTCCAGTTTGGAAGCTTGATGTACTCCTTTTGCCATAGACATGTACTCCTCAGAGCACGAGCCAGCTTATTCTCTCCTTCACCTGTAGACCGGTCAAGCTCGAGCTCCTCAAATCCCTCCATTACTTCATCCACCATCACAACAGCATAGCCATGTGGAATCGGTGAGCAGTGAAAAGTTCCGTTGGGTTGAGGAGGTGCAACAGAGCCGACAGCCGCCTTTAAAGTGAGGTTCCGGCATTTCGTCATGAGCTCGCAATGTTGAGCCTCTGTGATAGTATCCACGGGGTAGATAGGAGCCGTGAAGTCAGGCTGAAAGAGCTCCGTGGAAGCGACGCTGCTTCTCCGCTGAGATGGCGGGGTAGCTTCTGGGGTAGCTTCGTGCCGCTGAGATGGTTGGCCGGCAGCTCGCTGGCTCTCAGCTTCCTCTAGCTTTTGTAGTCTTGCATTCAACTTCTGAATTTCGCTCAGCTCTGCTTTCCTCTTTCTCTCCCGGCTTCTGTAACCGCCTGCGTCGGGAAACCCGACCTTCCATGGAACGGAGCCTGGTGTGCCTCGTGTTCGTCCAGGGTGCTCAGCATTCCCTAGGGCCTCAGTCAGCTCGTCCTGCTCTCTGTCGGGAATGAACGTCCCTTCCTGCGCTGCGGTGATATACTCCTGAAGCTTGTTCATGGGTATCGCAAGTTGCTCGTTCGTCCGACGGCACTTCCCTGTTTCAGGGTCCAAAGTTCCCCCAACCCCGAAGAACCAAGTCCTTGAACGGTCTGGCCAGTTCAATGTCTGTGGTATGACGTTTTTAGCAATCAGGTCATTCTCAGCTTTGTCCCACAACGGCCAGGCTTTGAGGTAGCCACCTGACCCCGTGTGATGGTGATACTGCTTATTTGCAGCATTGATCTTGTTTGTTTCTGACATTTTCTTACTCTGGTCCGATGTCTTGTAGGCCACAAATGCGGGCCAGTGATCACGTATCTTCTCAAATCGGCCGGTGAATTCTGGAGTCTCCCCTTTGTCGACAAACTTTGATTTCAACTCATTCTTCCACCTCCTGAATAGATCTGCCATCTTCTTAAGAGCACACGCCTTGACCAGTGGCTCTATAACTGGCTTAGTCGGATCCTCCTCTGGCGGTAGGGTGAAATTTGCCTTCAGCGCGGTCCAAAGATCATCTTTCTGTCTATCGGTGACATAATCACCATCAGGGGCGCCGTCCTTAGGCTTATTCCATTGCTTGATGCTGATTCGGGCCTCGTCTCGTTACCGAAGTTTGGCTCGATCCGGAGGACTATAAAAGAAGAAAGAAGAGTTAATTAATATATGTACATACCAAAACAATTAATGCATCAATTAGCTAGTCAGCACGGGCTTAATTAATATATATACCTCGCCGGACTTTGCAACAGCTCCCTCCGCCGTTTGGTCACCGGAGCCGTCATCATGGTCTCCTTCTTCCTCCGGCATTCGGTCACCGAAGCCATCATGATCATGTCCTTCCTCCTCCATTGTTCGATCACCGGAGCCATCAACCTCTCCTTCCAGACCATCGGTGTCGTTGAGATACGACAAGATATCACGTCCGTCGTGGATTATGTCCCCCAACAACTTTTCTTTTTCCAAGTCTCTTGGATCCCTAGTTTCTGCAAATATTACAACATGGCAATTAATATACAAACATGAATGTCCGACGTCCGGACCGCCTCTCTCATGAATGTACGACGCCCGTTTTGGGGTGGCCTCGACAACACTTGTAGGGTTTGGGTGGGGGGGTATATCGACAACGCTTTTTTTCTCGGGTTTGGGTGGCCTCGAGAGTTGGTCGCCCGGTATATCGGGGAGGGGGTATATCGACCCCCCCCTCATGTCGAAGTTATCGGGGAGGGGGTATATCGACCCCCCTCCCCATGTCGAAGTTATCGGGGAGGGGGTATATCGACAACGACATACATAGCCACATACATATATTATATATTTTCATTAACTCATGACATATTTTCATTATATTTTTCTTTCTTTAACTCAACGACAACGACATACATACATGGAAAAAAATGTATATCGACCCCTCCCCCCTCATGTCGAAGTTATCGGGGAGGGGGCGATCTCTTTCTCGTTATTTTTCATGTGTCCATGTCGCCGTATCCGTGTCCGTGTCCGTGTCGCCGTATCCGTGTCCGTGTCGCCGTATCCGTGTCCGTGTCCGTGTCGCCGTATCCGTGTTCGTGTCGCCGTATCCGTGTCCGTGTCCGTGTCGCCGTATCCGTATCCGTGTCCGTGTCCGTGTCCGTATCCGTGCCCGTGTCCTTGTCGCCGTATCCGAGCAGGGACCATGGGAAAGGGGGGGCTCACTGGGGGGCGGCGACGGGGCGGCGACGGGGAGGCGACGGGGCGGCGATGGGGCGGCGCGGCGACGGGGATGGGGCGGCGACGGGGCGGCTCAGGGCGGCGCGCGGCGACGGGAACGACGACGGCGACGGGGACGGGGACGGGGCGGCGCGGCGACGGGGACGGCGCGGCGACGGGGAGGCGACGGGCCCGGGGCGGCGACGGGGCGGCTCGGGGCGGCGCGCGGCGACGGGGACGGGGTGGCGACGGGGACGGGGCGGCGCGGCGACGGGGACGGGGCGGCGCGGCGACGGGGACGGGGCGGCGACGGCGACGGGGACGGGGCAGCGACGGTGACGGCGACCTCGGGGCGGCTCGGGGCGGCGCGCGACGGGGACGACGACGGCACGGCGACGGGGAGGCGACGGGGCGGCTCGGGGCGGCGCGCGGCGACGGCGACGAGGAGCGGGCGGCAACGGCGACGAGGAGCGGTGCGGCGACGGGGATGGGGCAGCGACGGGCTCGGGGCGGCGACTGGCTCGGGGCGGCGACGGGGAATGGCAGATGAAAACTGAAATTTTCTAAGTGTTTACTTATATACAAGAAGCATTGGTCCCGGTTGGTGGCACCAACCGGGACCAATGCCCACCTTTAGTCCCGGTTGGTGCCACCAACCGGGACCAAAGGTCTCTTTTCAGCAGCCCAAAGGGCGGGAAGCAGAGACCTTTTGGTCCCGGTTGGTGGTACCAACCGGGACCAGAGGTGGGCATTGGTCCCGGTTGGTGCCACCAACCGGGACCAAAGGTGGGCATTGGTCCCGGTTGGTGGCACCAACCGGGACTAAAGCCCTGTTCCTGGCACGGTGGGAGTTTAGTCCCACCTCGCCGAGCGAGGAGCAGTCATACTGGTTTATAAGCGCGGCTGCACCCACCGTCTCGAGCTCCTCTCTACCGCAGGCTTACGGGCCTAACAGCTTTGCAACTGCCTGTGGGCCTATTGGGCCTTCTGCGGGCTTGAATGCCGTGGTGGCCTAGTAGGCGGCATTTTTTTATTTTTTTCGGTATTTTTGTTTTGTTTTTTGCTTTATTTATTTTTTTAATTTTTTTCCAATATTTTTCTACTGTTATTTTAGTTCATTCTTTTTAACAAATAAATACTTTGATAATTTTAGTTGCATAATTTCAATTATTTTGTTTTGTTTTTTGCTTGATTTATTTTTGTTTTATTTTTTGCTTTATTTATTTCCAGTGTGTTTTATCATTATATTCTTTTTGCTATTAATGTTTTGAACAAAAAATACTTGGATAATTTTAGTTGCATAATTTCCATTATTTTTGTTTTGTTTTTTGCTTTATTTATTTTTGTTTTATTTTTTGCTTTATTTATTTCCAGTGTGTTTTATCATTATATTCTTTTTGCTATTAATGTTTTGAACAAAAAATACTTTGATAATTTTAGTTGCATAATTTTTATATAATTATAGTTTCAAATATACTAGAGGTTTATAAAAGCTTTTTATTTGACTCTTTTTTGAACTCCACTCCCACGATATTTTGATAGAAATTAAAAAGCACTTCAAATGAACTCTGAAAAGGTTGAAAGTTGGCATGGTATCATCATTTCACCCACATAGCATGTGCTAAAAAGTTGAGTGGGTTACGACAAAAACTGGATGCACTTCGTGTACAAAATGGACAATCTCTTTCGAAGTATCACGGTTTCGGACGGAAACTCATCTGTTGCAAAGGGATTTCATTTTTTTTGAACTTATTTGAACTCCATACTTTTTGTGTGTTCAAAATGCACCATTTAAAGCCACATCATCAATTTTCAACCCTTTCTGACTTCATTTGGTAATTTTCATGCATTTACTGATTTTTTTGAGCTAAATGACCCTGAAATTGAAAAGCACTACAAATGAACTCTGAAAAGGATGAAAGTTGGCATGGTATCATCATTTCACCCACATAGCATGTTATAAAAAGTTGAGAGGGTTACGACAAAAACTGGATGCACTTCGTGTACAAAACGGACAATTGAGCATCATCCTTTCTATTTGTCTTTTGTTTGTTTCTAAGTGTGTCTGTAAAAATGGAGTTGGAAAAATGAAATATACCGTCTGAAAATGAAAGGATTTCTAGATAGATCAACAAAACACACGGTTTCCCCTGCATACAGCCCGACGGTGGCTCATGACACTACATGAATCAGCTATTTTGCCGACATGAAGCCTCTTTGCCGTCAGCTAATCGTCGGGGCAGACGGCAAAGATTATTTCGCCGTCATGAACCTGATGGCAAATGATGACTGACGGCAAAGATTAGGATTGACTGACGGCAAAGAATGACTAACGGCAAAGACATATTTTGCCGTCTGTAAAAAAAAACCGATGACGGCAAAGACATATTTTGCCGTCTGTAAAAAAACTGATGACGGCAAAGACATATTTTGCCGTCTGTAAAAAAACTGATGACGGCAAAAACATATTTTGCCGTCTGTAAAAAAACTGATGACGGCAAAGACATATTTTGCCGTCTGTAAAAAAAACTGATCACGGCAAAGATATTTTGCCGTCTGTATTTGGTTTTGGTAGACGGCAAAGAGAAAACACACCACGCGGATTCATCACTCGGATCGATGACATGGCAAGATCTCGTCCGCACATCCAAAATCCAACGCGAGTCACCCCACCGGGCCGTCTGACCCGCCCCACGCACCCTCTGACCCGCTCCAGCCCCACCACTCTCTCTCCTTATCCCCCCCACCCCCCACGCTGCATACTCCCACCCACCCACTCTCTCTCCTTATCCTCGCCACCAGGTCCCCTGCCGGCCGGCACCTCTCACGCCGGCCACCTCACCCGCCAGCTCCCCTGCCAGCCGCGGTCCCTCCCCCCTTCGCCGCCGGCCTCGGCCCCGTCCCCCGTCGCCCGCCACCACCTGGCCCGCTGGCCACCGCTTCACCCCCCGCCCCCAGCTCCGGCATCCCCGCAAGCCTCCGGCGGCCCCGCCCCCACCGCTGCTCCACCCACCGGCGGCGCCCGCGTCCCTGCCCCCATGGCGCCGCTGGCCTGGGCCCTCCCCCACCGCCCCGAGCAGCCGCACGCGGGCAGCCAGGGCACCGCCGGCGCTCCCCCGTCGCCCTGAGCCGCCGCACATGGCCGGCCCTGCTCCCCAGCGCCACCGGCCCCTTCCCCCTTCCCCCTCTTCGCCCCGGCCCCCGTCGACCCGAGAAGCCGCCGGCGTCCGCAGCGCGACGCCCGGCTTCGCGCGCTGCTCGCCGTCGACCACCAGCAGGCACCCGCCTCCGCCTCCGTTGCTCTCATGCGCCGCCACCTTCCCGTGCCGCGGGATTCCGCCTCCTCTGTTCTCCGCCGCCGGCGTCCGCAGCGCGACGCCCGGCTTGAGCTCCTCAGGCGTCGGTGGCGCGTCGGTGTAGAAGCAAATGTTCTTTTGTATTTTTGTTTGAAAATCGACAAGATTCTTGTGTA
The DNA here is from genome assembly GCA_039707655.1 of Elymus sibiricus. Classification (NCBI taxonomy): domain Eukaryota; kingdom Viridiplantae; phylum Streptophyta; class Magnoliopsida; order Poales; family Poaceae; genus Elymus; species Elymus sibiricus. The sequence continues at coordinate 32,252,310 of CM077675.1, forward strand.
TTGTGATGTATTTTCTGTATTGTGTACAACCTAGTGTGTATATCTTTTATGATAATTGAGGATTGTGGCTTCGTTTTTTCTTAATAATTGAGGATTGTGTGTTATGCAATACGTTTGTGATAATTGAGGATTGTGTACAACCAGTGCATTGAGGATTGTGTTAAAAAAAACCCAGAGCATTGTGGGTTCAGTTTTTTTAATTAAAAATTTCTTTGCCGTCTGTGATAATTGAGGATGACGGCAAAGATGGTAGCTTTGCCGTCTGGGCTATCATGGGGCTGACGGCAAAAAATACTAACGCCGTCCGTCATGCCGGACGTGCCGTCTGTTACCTTTTTTTTGCCGTCTACCCTTCCCGTTGACGGCAAAATAATTTCATTGACGGCAAATGTTTTGCCGTCTGCGTCCCAATGGGCTGACGACAAAACTACCCTTTGCTGACGTTGTGTATGCCGACATGCTTTGCCGTCATGGGCTGACGGCAAAAATTTTGCCGTCAGTAATTTTGTCTTTGCCGTCTATAGCAGCCTGACGGCAAAATGTCTGATTCCTGTAGTGTGAGTGCCCGCATATGAAATGCACCGTCGGACCGTATGCAGGGAATCCGAATGATTTGTATTCGGTCGATGAACTAAAGGATTTCTAGATAGATCAACAAAACACACGGTTTCCCCTGCATACAGCCCAACGGTGGCTCGTGAGTGCCCGCATATGAAATGCACCGTCGGACCGTATGCAGGGAATCCGAATGATTTGTATTCGGTCGATGAACTAAAGGATTTCTAGATAGATCAACAAAACACACGGTTTCCCCTGCATACAGCCCAACGGTGGAAATATGAAATGCACCGTTGGACCGTATGCAGGGAATCCGAATGATTTGAATCCGAATGAGTACACACACTAAGTGTCGAACATGTCCGAGAGGTGGGTTATATATAGGGTCGTGTGCCTCTTTAGTCCCGGTTGCTAGCATGAACCGGGACTAGTCATTATAGTGCTGATCCAACAGCTCACAAGCGCTTGAAACAAACACACGATCCGTGTGCTTCTTCCTGATTGGTACGACCTTCACCGCCCAAGGTTATAAAGAGTTGAGAGGGTTACGACAAAAACTGGATGCACTTCGTGTACAAAACGGACAATCTCTTTCGAAGTATTAGGGTTTCATACGAAAACTCATCTGTTACAAAAGGCATTTCATTTCTTCACATGTAACTGCAATGATATAGTTGTGGAGAGAAAGTCTTCACTTTTTCTTCGCTTGTGTCCTTTCCTTATTGCGCTGTAACCATGGATAATCTTCATCGTTTAAGAGGGTGCTTGGGTCAGCCTTGACTTTGAAGGGAGGAATTTCATGAAACTTTTCATAATCTTTAGACATGTCTGTCTTGCCCTCCAATCCCACGATGTCTCTTTTTCCTGAAAGAACTATGTGGCGCTTTGGCTCATCGTATGATGTATTTGCTTCCTTATCTTTTCTTTTTCTCGGTTTGGTAGACATGTCCTTCACATAGAAAACCTGCGCCATATCATTGGCTAGGACGAATGGTTCGTCTATGTACCCAAGATTGTTCAGATCCACTGTTGTCATTCCGTACTGTGGGTCTTCCTGTACCCCGCTTCCTGACAGATTGACCCATTTGCACTGAAACAAAGGGACCTTGAAATCATGTCCATAGTCAAGTTCCCATATGTCCACTATGTAACCATAATATGTGTCCTTTCCCCTATTGGTTGCTGCATCAAAGCGGACACTGCTGTTTTGGTTGGTGCTGTTTTGATCTTGGGCGATCGTGTAAAATGTATTCCCATTTATCTCGTACCCTTTGTAAGTCAATACAGTCGAAGATGGTCCCCTGGCCAACGAGTACAACTCATCAGAAACAGTGTTATCACCCATGAGACGTGTTTGCAACCAACTGCCGAAAGTCCTGATGTGTTCATATGTAATCCAGTCGTCACACTGCTCCGAGTGTTTGGAGCGCAGAATATTCTTGTGTTCATCGACATACGGGGTCACCAAGGTAGAATTATGTAGAACTGTGTAGTGTGCTTGAGACCAAGAATGCCCGTCCCTACATATTATTGAGTCCGCTCCTAGCGTGCCTTTTCCAGTCAGTCTCCCCTCATACCGTGATTGAGGGAGACCAATCTTCTTAAGGTCAGGAATGAAGTCAACACAAAACCCAATGACATCCTCTGTTTGATGGCCCATGGAGATGCTTGCTTCTGGCCTAGCGCGGTTACGAACATATTTCTTTAAGACTCCCATGAACCTCTCAAAGGGGAACATATTGTGTAGAAATACAGGGCCCAGAACGACAATCTCGTCGACTAGATGAACTAGGACGTGCGTCATGATATTGAAGAAGGACGGTGGGAACACCAGCTCAAAACTAACAAGACATTGCACCAAATCACTCCTTAACCTTGGCAGGATTTCTGGATCGATCACCTTCTGAGAGATTGCATTGAGGAATGCACATAGCTTCACAATGGCTAATCGAACATTTTCAGGTAGAAGCCCCCTCAATGCAACCGGAAGCAGTTGCGTCATAATCACGTGGCAGTCATGAGACTTTAGGTTCTGGAACTTTTTCTCTGCCATATTTATTATTGCCTTTATATTCGACGAGAAGCCAGACGGGACCTTCATACTGAGCAGGCATTCAAAGAAGATTTCCTTCTCTTCTTTGGTAAGAGCGTAGCTGGCAGGATCTTCATACTGCTTTGGATGCATGCCGTCTTTTTCATGCACACGTTGCTGTTCCTCCCGTGCCTCCGGTGTATCTTTTGTCTTCCCATACACTCCCAAGAAGCCTAGCAGGTTCACGCAAAGATTCTTCGTCACGTGCATCACGTCGATTGCAGAGCGGACCTCTAGGTCTTTCCAATAGGGTAGGTCCCAAAATATAGATTTCTTCTTCCACATGGGTGCGCGTCCCGCATTGTCAGTCGGAACAGATAGTCCGCCAGGACCCTTTCCAAATATTACTTGTAAATCATTGACCATATCAAGTATGTGATCACCAGTACGGAGGGCGGGCTTCTTCCGGTGATCTGCCTCACCTTTGAAATGCTTTCCTTTCTTTCGACATTGATGGTTGGTCGGAAGAAATCGACGATGCCCCAGGTACACATTCTTCCTGCATTTGTCGAAATATATACTGTCGGTGTCATCTAAACAGTGTGTGCATGCGTGGTATCCCTTGTTTGTCTGTCCTGAAAGGTTACTGAGAGCAGGCCAATCGTTGATGGTTACAAACAGCAATGCTCGTAGGTCAAATTCCTCTTGTGCATGCTCATCCCACACACGTACACCTCTTCCATGCCATAGCTGTAAAAGTTCATCAACTAATGGCCTTAGGTACACATCAATGTCATTGCCGGTTTGCTTAGGGCCTTGGATGAGCACTGGCATCATAATGAACTTACGCTTCATGCACAACCAAGGAGGAAGGTTATACATACATAGAGTCACATGCCATGTGCTATGCTTGCTGCTCTGCTCCCCAAAAGGATTAACGCCATCTGCACTTAAACCAAACCATACGTTCCTCGGGTCACCTGTAAAGTCGCTCCACTTTCTCTCAATCTTTCTCCACTGCGACCCGTCAGCGGGTGCTCTCAACTTCCCGTCTTTCTTACGGTCTTTTTTGTGCCATTGCATCAACTCGGCATGGTTTTTGTTTCTGAACAAACGTTTCAACCGTGGTATTATAGGAGCATACCACATTAAAGCCAAAGTACAGTAGTGACCAAAATAAATACATAACGTTCATACATAGTTCTCATTATTGAACAACATATAGCTCTCTAGAGCATCTAATTAAAACATACATTGAAACTAGAAAATTTAAATGCAACAACAAATGGGATCATAACCGCAACTAAGGTACCAATTGATCCAACGGCATAATGATACCAAGCCTCAGTATGAATGGCATATTTTCTAATCTTTCTAATCTTCAAGCGCATTGCATCCATCTTGATCTTGTGATCGTCGACGACATCGGCAACATGCAACTCCAACTTCATCTTCTCCTCTTCAACTCTTTGTAATTTTTCTTTCAAGTAATTGTTTTCTTTTTCAACCAAATTTAACTTCTCGACAAGAATTTCTATGTCGGTTGGAATTTCCGGTTCACATACCTCCTAGATTAAAAAATCTATGTCACGTTGGTCGGCATAATTGTCATAAACACTAAATAAAATAAATAGTTATAAAAGATAATATATACCACATCCGAATCATAGACCGGACGAGGGCCGACGTGGGCGGATACCATGACCATGGCACTATATAATAACAAACAATAATAAAAGTAAGAAAATTACACAAGTATCTATCTAAATGATACAAGTAAGAACTTTTTTCTTTTAGAAAGAAGATAAGAAGAAGAGGCTAACCACGGTGGTGCCGGCGCCGAGATGGACGCGGGCGATCGACGGTGGTGAGGACGGGGACGGGACAGGACGGACCGCCAAACCTAAACAAATCTTGAGAAAAATGGAGCTTGGACAAGGAGCTTCGAGAGGAGAAAGCTTAAGTGTGGCTCGGGCATTTCATCGAACACCTCATGTGCATAGGAGGTGAGCTAGAGCACCACAAAGCTCTCCCCTCGCAGGCCAGAAAAACAAAGTAGTGTGGAGTGCTCTGCTCACTGGTGGGGGGTATATATAGGCATCTCATTGGTCCCGGTTCGTGGATGGAACCGGGACTAAAGGACCACCTTTGGTCCCGGTTCCAGCTACGAACCGGGACCAATGGTTGTGGGCCAGGAGCGAGGCACACTGGTCCCGGTTCGTGTCTGGAACCGGGACCAATGCCCCACGAGGCCCGGCCGGCCCCCTGGCCTCACGAACCGGGACCGTTGCCCCCATTGGTCCCGGTTCGTGACTGAACCGGGACTAATGGGCTGGCCCGGCCTGGACCAATGCCCTGTTATGTACTAGTGAGTGATGACCAGTGTGCACTCAATTTTTTCATCCTTAAGTTATATTTTTTGGTGAGTGATCACAGGCATGGAAGCCTGAGCAGACTTGGCCATAGAGGAACATAGGCATACAATGCTTCAGCGGTGTGCTGAGTGTGGATGCGGTTGTGATGTCACCTTGCACCGCATGCATCTTCATGAAGATAGTATTCATACAGAGGCAGGCATGTCAATGATGGCAGCGAACATACCAGCAAGTCGGAGTGCAGCGTCACAGCCTGGAGGCGAATCTCATGGTGGCCGGAGACGACATGCTCTCATAGCTGCCAATCAATGAAACCATACAGTGCGAAAACATATACATTAGAATAAATGTTCGTTTTTGCTAACATTAGGTCTTGGAGTGGAATGTGTTGAAGCATCACACTAAGACATGTACCGTATATAATTTCTTTGTTGCATTGTTTCCGTAAGTGTCAACGAATTAAGTAGGAGAGAAAGGTTCTGAAACGACTTGTGGAATATGGACAGATCACGACCAATCTATGGTGGTATATAAATGCGTAGTCGTGCAGGGTTTATTCAAATTGATGTCAAATAATTCCGTCAAATGTTTTTGCATGTAAAGGTATTAACAAAATCACATTCTATGATGCATGTGATTGGAGAGAGAGAGAGAGAGAGAGAGAGCGAGAGAGAGAGAGAGAGAGAGAGAGAGATTAAACCTTGATAGAAACTTGATCACGCCACAAATTTTCCAAAGAGGATTGGTGAACCTTGTCAGAAATTTCATAGCCGCACAAAATGATAGAAGTTGCTGAGTTAGTGTGTGTTTCAATATGACTTTCACAATTGACATAGTTTTGGCATGGATATAAGGGAGTGACTCCAATAGATGAACTGAAGGAAAATACAAACGAAAAAGTTCATGAATTTCAAAAAAGTTAATTGATTTGAAAAAGCCATCGATTTAGATAAAAAGCTTAACGATTTGAAAAAGTCCACCTGTTTTGAAAAAAGGTTGTTTGGATTTGAAAACAATTCATCGATTTTGAAAAAAAGTTCACTGGTTTGAAAAAGTACACGAATATTAAGAAAAAAGATCACAGATTCGAAAAAAGCTCATCATTAAAAATGTTCATTGATTTTGAAACAAAATCATGGATTTAGAAGTTCATCAATTTTGAAAAAAGGTTCATGGAATTCAATTTTTTTAATATTAGAAAAAGGTTCGCAAAATTGAACAAGGTTCATTGACTTTAGAAGAGGTTCACACATTTGCAAAAAGTTCACAGATTTTCAAAAAAAGTTCAAGAATTTGAGAAAAAGTTCACAAATTTGATTTTTTAATATTTCTAAATATTTAATATATTTGAAAAAGTAGAAGAAAAGTTAAAAGAAAATAGAAAGGAAAAAGTAGAATAAAACCGAAGTTACGTACATTTGCTACATAAGAAGCAAAAAAGAAAGCAAGTGGGCACAACAAGTAACTTGTTCCAATTGGTTACTGCAGCTTGAAGTAAACTTTAAGAGTTGGAATTTGAACTTCTCGCGGTACACGTATTTTGAAGATTAAAGGAAAAAACGAAAATGGGCAGAGCCAGTGATAGAGGCACGGTGTGTGCCGATTTGTGGATATGGCGGAGGGCACCAAATAGGGTTTGGGCATCTCGCCTGGAGGTTGAGGAGTGCAGGAGTTGCTGCACCAAGTCCTCGTTCACGCCCTTCTGCATGTGCTTATCCTAGCGGTGCTTCCTCCACGAGGTTGTCGAAATGGTGTTCGGTCGCGGAAGCCAGGCACGATTTATTTTTATTTGTCCTTTGTCACGTGAGGGAAAGCAGTAAGGATGGTGCTAAGATTTCGATGGCCCGGGGCTAAATTAGAACAACGTTCCTAATGTATATGAGAAATGTCTTGACTTGCACCTGAAAATATATTTTCTTTTCCCATATACTCCTCCACTGATGGTTTGCCCCTTGAGTTGTTATCAATATTCAGGATGGAGATGTACTAATATGGCGATGCTCTAAAAATCGTACTTCTATAATAATCACTACACAAACAGATGTTCAACTGGTCGATGCGACCCTAATAAATCTTTTGTAATCGTTATTATAATCGTGTCGTTGTGGTGTCCAATGGCGACGGGCATGGCCGTGTGGGCGGCATCAATGAGTATCTCCAGCTTACACGCTGTCCAACCCTGATTCGGAGAACTAATTGATCGGGGTCACAAAAAGTTGTGCCGCTAATTAATACAAGAGCTTTGACTGATTTCTCTCAGTAAAAAGAAGAGCTTTGATTTATCAATGGCAATTTCATCCCATCTTTGCGAGGGTGTGCCCATGCATGGCATCCTGCTGCCTGCCATCCGGATTCACATTTTGGCTTGTTCTGGAAAACACTCTTGTACAATAGAAAATAGTTCAGATCTCGAGGCTGCACACCCACTTGCTAGCGGTAAAGATAAGGTGTGTGCACACACTCAAGAGTAGTAAAACCGGTCTCTTTTCTTAATTAATGGCCTTGCTCGACAAATGTGATTGAATGAAAAATGTGAGAGAGAGAGAGAGAGAGAGAGAGAGAGAGAGAGAGAGAGAGAGAGAGAGAGAGAGAGATGGTCTTCTGTGACGAATCTCGACCCCATGATTCAACAATTACAATTCAGTGATTGCGCTTACAAAGAACTCCGAACTCATAGCACTTACTCTATGTATACAAACAATTACAAATTTTGAATGGTTGGTGTCTATACTATAATTATGTATCCGTATATGTTGAATGAGGCAATGTTTTGGTTTCATAGAAGGTTTCTCGTGTTTACATTGTCTTCATTGAGGCAGAACACACAATTTGGGTATTCTTAAGCATTTTGTCATAAAATCTTGCGAAGTTCCGTTGTTATACAAATCTAGCAGAAATTGGAGCAGTCTAAGTATCATATCTCTAACCCATGCCACTATAGAGCAAGGAAATGGCAAAGATTAAGGATTTTGCTGGCTAGTAAGAATGCTTGTATGAGTGCGGACTAAGCACCTGGCCCGGGTATAGAAGCTTGGCTCAACTCGTCTTTGATCCCATCCCTGCATCCTCGCTCAGTAACTCCCTCGCCATTAGGAATACTTTAATTGATCCGAGCCTGACCAAGCTTTTCAGCTTGGTGACGCACGCACACCAAGTCGGCGAGCCGATGCTTCTATTGTGACAAGGCTATAAGGGCCACGTGCAGGCCCCAAAATATTGAAGCATGTCACACATCTACCCACGCATGTCAAATCAGGTGGCTGGAGGCTCGGAGTTGTATGATATCTTTGCTTGTCCTTCCCAGCAAAAAGCATATGGTTTTTACTTCATACCGAGTGTTCCCTTCTCGATGTCTCCCAAACACAAGCTATGATCACATTTTATTTTCTCTTTCGCCAATTCTTAAGTTTTATCTATTTTTTTTGCTGTGAGAGGTGTTGAACTACAACGAACTAGAAAGCATGGAGCTAGAAAGTAGACAAAATCCGTGGTAATATATAAGGGGAATTATTTGTTTGCCATATCTGCTGGCAGGTGGTGTGCTAGAGAAAGATAAATGGGCCATGCATCTGCTGCTGCGATTACTAGAATTCCTAGAATCTGTGGCTGGAGCTTTGTACTGATGCCTCTTCTTATCGTCCATCATTTGGTTCGCCGGTCAAAGAATAAAGGGGGCTTGGGGGTTAAAGATTTACATAAGCAGAACGTGTCCCTGCTTGCTAAGTGGTGGTGGAAACTGGATAATGGGCAAGGACTTTGGCTGGAGGTGGTTAGAGCTAATTACCTGGAAAAAAACTCAGTTGCCAGTGTTAGTGCGAAATTTAACAATTCCCCTGTATGGAAAGTTATGCTTAAAGTGAAGGAGCATTATATGGCTGGTAGGAAAGTAGTGGTTAATGCTGGTAACGTTGCCAGAATCTGGCACGACCCCATTGGGAGGCACCCACCCTTGCGTGAAACTTATCCTAACCACTTTAGCATCTCAAATTATCCTGAGGATACTGTTGTCCTATTTTGTGCCAGAAATAACACTTCAAAATTCAGGCAAAGGATCACGGGAAACCTTACCCTTCAACTTGAAGGGCTGAATAAAATTGTTGGACAGGTGAACCCAGCGACTGGGTATGACAAAATTGAATGGACTCTGGGCCCCAAAGGTAGATATGCTACGAAGGCAATGTATTCCTATCTGGAGAGGAATCTTGCAGGTTGTGACTTTAGGTGGATCTGGAGAGCTAAGCTGCCTCTCAAGATTCAAATCTTTCTTTGGCAACTTTTTCAAGATGTTGTGCTGACTAGGGATGTGATGTGTCGAAGAAAGTGGACTTGTAACCAACAATGCTCTTTCTGTAAGAGCAGGGAAACTTATTTGCACTTGTTCCTTTTATGTCCGGTTACCATGATTGCTTGGCGAACGGTAGGCTAGATGCTTGGCACTGACCTATGCCCGAACAACTTGTGTCAATTCTACTCCTGGTGTTATGCCTTTCTGCCTGACGGGGAGCAGTTCTTTACTATGGGTTTGGCAGCGATCAGCTAGGCAATCTGGAATTGCAGGAATCAGGCAACATTTGAGTTTAAGAAACTTGTGTCTCCTTTCGAGATTGTATTTACAGCCTGTGTTCATCTTCGATATTGGGCAGGTTTGCTGAAGGAGAAAGACCGGGAGATGCTGCAGAAGGGTGCGGATGTGCTGAAGGAGAATGCCAAGAGCATGATGCTGATCTGTGCTGCGGCATGCGTCGATGAGAGACGATGCTGAAGCCAAGCCCCTCTATTGCTGGAAGCTGCTGCATTTCCTCGCTGATGCTGATTCATGGTGCTAAAGTCTGGTAGAAGGAAGAGGTGCTCGGAAATCTACCGCTAGTTCTTGTGTCAGTTGTAATGCTTTTCCTTCATGTGCCTCTGCGTAGGCTTTTGCTCTTATATTCTGAGAAACTGTCTTTTGTTGTTAGTTAGTGGCGGTGTGAAGGTGCTGCAGGGTTTTTGCCCCATGGTAAGCGTTACGATTGCAATTGCTTGCTGTGGGTTTCCCTGGAGTGCCTGAGCTCGCTTTTCCCTTTCCCTTTTTCTTTTATCAGACCATTTGAACTCGGTTGTATTTCCGTTATCTTGGTAATGGAAAGGGGATTAGCCCGGCTCAAAAAATAATATCTGGTTCGCTCGAAGTCTTGCCTGCAGCATAAACATGGTTGAATTTGACATACATGCACAAATATGCACGACCCAGCCGCAATCTGAAGTTACGATGAGCGGTTTCAAATTTCTCAATTTTACTGAAGATTAAAGTGTTAGAGAAGCAGCTGATTCTCACAAACTCGCGGTTAATCACGTGGTCAGCTTAGTGATGCATGCATGGCAAAGCTAGCTTTCCACATGCATGCATGTGTTCAGGTCTTGCTGTAGTGGATCAGCAGCAGCACGCATGGATGTCAGTGGATCAGCAGCAGCAGGCATGGTTGGGAACCAGATTGCAACATCTTTTGGCACGTCCAGACATGACAACAGTAACCTAGCTTCATCTAGTGCGAGCTACTACTTGCCCCGAATACACTCCATGACAGAGTGATACGAGGGGACAAGAGCCACAAATACAGGGGAAGCACGTACGGATCCCAACGGCGGGGACGGCCTCGATAAAGGCCTATGTGATGGTCGACCTCTATTGGTCATTTTTGGGGAGGGAACCCACTATATTGGTCATGTGGAGTATATAAATTCTTAGTCATCCAAGTCTAAGAGTGCTTGCCAATAATATTCATAGTCAATATCACATAATATGTTTGCACGAATGTCCTTTGTATATGATGATTGACACACACACACACACACACACACAGAGAAAGAGAGAGAGAGAGAGAGAGAGAGAGGAATAAAGTGATTTGTAAGCAATCCTAAATGTGGTTGTACTATTTTTTGGACCAATGATTAAAGTATCCATTTTATTAAATCAAAATATTCATTTGGTGAAAGGTTTGTTTAGTTGGGTTTGTTTCTTTCATATGTTCTTATTTTGTTTAATGAAATGTCAATTATGTTGTCCATTTACCGTATTTTCTCAAAATGTATCTTTATTTATTTTTATTGAATGTCCAATTACTTCCTGACAGGGATTTGGAGTGTGTATGCGAAGTTTCAAATGGATCGTTAAACAATGTATGCATGGACACCTGGTCCCTCAGCTGGCACTGCCGTCACTAACCCAAGTGCGAGCTCCTCTTATGCTACGGATTGTCTTTAGAGACAACACAAGTACACAACCATCTTGTTCATGACTCTTGTAGAGAGCACGATCATGTTGTAGTTGGGCTCATATGGACTGGCGGGTAGCGATGTTGTCGTTGAAAGCCTTATAATAGCAAGGTGTCAAAGGGGTGTGGACATCATGCTGATGAAGATTGATGTTCTGCGTGGTTAATGTGTGCATCAACGACACATGACCGGCTGCACTACCCCAAACAGACTTTTTCCTGACGGCCAGAAACTGTCAGGAATGAGCCAATTCCGTCAGGAATCAGCACAAACCGTCAGGAATTTCCCGTCAGCAATAGCTTGTCAGGAATGTCCAGCATTCCTAAAGGTAACCGTCAGGAACAACATTCCTGACGGTGTTTCCTGACAGCCTCGCCGAGCCAATGGAAGTCTATGTCCTGACGGCACAACCATCAGGAACAGCTGTCAGGAACTTGACCATCAGGAAAAAAACATGGTCCTGACAGTTTGTAGCTGATCAAGGATCACCTTCAGGAATGACTAGCAACCCACAATTCGACACATTATTCAAAATTCAGTACAAAAGAATAGATGAAAAATAAAAGACATTTGTCGCAGCCATTCATATTAATGCACAAACAAATACGTCAAAACCCATTCATTCACAAAATCACAATACACCTATTGATATCTCAATGTTCACAACATCACATCCAATACACAATACACAAAATGCTTAACTTGACAGGAGCTGCCACTATACTTCATCATATGAAGGTAAGTCCACAAGACACTCTATTTGAGTCCTATATTAACAGCTAAAGCATTAACATCCCATCATAGCCTGAGAATAGCTTGGTGTCCGCGACAATGGGACCACGTGGTAGCTAGTTGGAGCAGTTGCCCCAGCCTCATGAGGCTGCGATGATCAGGGGTTGTATGGCTTCATGCACGCTCTTATGAACAGCTTGTACGTCATATCACCCATCGACCAAGGCTTCTCTTCCTGGCACCTCCCAGTCTCAAGGTATTATCCTTTTGTTTAATCTCCTTTTCTCTTTCGTGCGCTGCTTTTGTAAACAGTTTGGGGAGGGTAGTCAAGTATTGAACCTTGACGACTCTGAAAAATGGAGCAGACATTGTCGATAGGTGGTCATATAATGCTTTTCTTACATAGTTTATGCTCAAAATTGGTTTATCAGAGAAATGTTCTGAAAATAACTCGCGGAACATGCATAGTGAGAACACACTTGATAGGTGGTTATAAATGGTTAGTCATCCAGGGCATGGTTGGTGTAGACATTTAGGTCGTGAAATGAATAGTTATATTACCTAGTAACACTAGCACCGAGGGGCAATGCTACGCGTCAGCCGGCTGATCTTTCTAAAAAGATCAGCCGGTCGCGAGGCGTTAGATTTGCTCCGTTCACTAGTAGAAAAAGGGCCATTTGTCCCGGTTCCAGAGGCCCATTTGTCCCGGTTCTGGAACCGGGACTAAAGCCCAAAACCTTTAGTCCCGGTTTGCTTACGAACCGGGACCAAAGGCCCTCCACGTGGCCGCTGCGGGGAGCCCAGGCAGGAGGACCTTTAGTCCCGGTTGGTAACACCAACCGGGACCAAAACGCATCCACGCGTCAGCATCTGGCAGGAGCTGGGGTTTTTGTTTTTTTTTTAAAGGGGGGGGGGGGGTTAGGGGGTTTTGGAGGGTTAATTTAGGGGTTTCATATTGTGTTAGCTAGCTAATAGAGAGAAGTGTCCTCTCTTTCTCCGTGCTTGGTCGACGGTAGCTACTATAGAGAGAACTCGACACGCTAGCTAGTAAGCAAATGAAGGAACCATTAAGTACACAAGATCGTCATGAACATATACAGAGAGACGTGATCGACCTCTCTTTCTCCGAGAGATTGGTCGAACAACAAGTTTTCGTATATCTATCCGACGCTACTAGCTACATATATACAATATAAGATCTCTTACAATCCCTAACATCTAATGTCAAATTCCAAATGGTATTCTCCGGCTTTATTTATGACGTGGTCAAGAAAGAATCCCGCCAATTCCTCTTGAATTGGTCGTATGCGATCATGTGGTAGGAGTTCATCCCACATCTGCCACATCTAATTTGAAGAAGGGGGTCAATACATATATATGAATGAAACTCAACACAAATCATGGTAATAAAATAAAATTGTGAATATTATTGCTTACGCACTTGAAATTGTTTTTCAGAGTAGCCCCGCTTAGGGGTCGTCGCGTTGTAGATGAACTCACAAACGTAGTATCCACAAAAATCATTCCCGGTTTCCTGCCACAAGCACTTTACGAGAAATAGAGTTCAATCAAACTGATAATCAAGCATGATAAATGGTATTGATGAAACTAGAATCAATGGGAGATGCGCGGAACTAGCTAGTAGTACTTACTTTCGGGTGTGTAAATCGCAGCTCCCTCGGCAGTGCCGGAACAATTGCGGTGAACTCTTTCCAAACCCTGCCAGACAAAGAAAATAATTACTTGATATGAGGAAATGAACAAAGTTGCCGATATGATGCGATAATGATCGATTGAACTTACTTCTGGAGCATTTCAGTCATGTCCGCATATTCCTGGGGATCTTTTCGTTTCGAGTCTAAGACGATTACTACTCCCCGCTCAAGCTTAATCTCTAGCAGAATAAAGTGAAACCTGCGCACGCATGCATAACTCATCAATTACATTACTATAACCTCGAGTAATAAGGGAAACCGAATATGCACAAGACAGTAACACTCACTTGAAGTTGTAAGGAAAGAGTATTGTCTCTTTGTTTTGATTTTTAAGCAACGATTGTAGCAAGTTGTCCTCCGTTTGTGTGACATTGTTTTTAACCGTAAACTCATGTATGATATTTGGGTTAATGAACCCAATGTCATAGATTTGTGCTTTTCTGCATTCGACGATCTTCAATCTGCATAATATAGTGAGGATAATTATATATACATGCAATGAAAGAGCTGAGCTATATATAGAGAGAGACTTAATTACAGAAGTAGTACTTACAGACAGTAGCAAGTCAAGATTGTTTTGTCGAGGGCCTTTTGATTGTATAACTGGAATATCTCGTCAAATTCAACAGACAACTGATCCATTCCAACGAGGTCGTGCTCCTCTTTAATACTCAGCGTCAAAGTATCCCTACCAGACTCGCTGCAGGTTTTCATGTACCAATCATGGAATCTTCGCATCATCGTTGTTAGAGGAGGATGATCAGGTTTGACGAGAGGCCGCCCGTACCGGTAACTGAATTCGTCCACCTCCAACGGCTCAAACTGTACATCATCGCTCAGGTAATCACCAGGATTGGTACCGGGCACCATCCCCGGATGATTAGAGACGATATCGCTAGACACCTTGAGCGGGGGGAACGATTGGATCGCCTGTTCGCCGAGCTGGGGAATTTTTTCCCACTTCTTCGTTTTACTAACCTTGCATCACTGGAAGTACTTCCCGACTGCCGCGCATCTTGATATGTCTTTTTAATAATGCGGACAAAGTTGGAATCCGGCGGAGACGGTGGTGGTCGCTTCAGGGCATCGATAGTGCGCTTCACTTTCACCAGATCTAGCTTCTCCTTCGGAGGTGGAGTTTTCTTTGCAAAATGGTCCCTCACTTGGGCACGACATATCTCCTCGTTTTCAGACTCGGTCCTCTCATATGGTAACTTTTCCAGAGGCTTGAGAGATGGACCGTATTTGAATTGCCTCCAGCCTCTGCTTGTACTGCTAGCGAGGCGTCTCTCTTCCATCGTTGCTTACGAGGCGGAGTGCTCTGACGCGCCGAAGGAGCCGGAGTGGCGGCGTCTGTCTTCCACCGTTGCCGACGAGGCGGAGGAGGATGCGGACTGCTCCGACGCGCCGGAGTAGGCGAAGGAGGAGGCGGAGTGCCCTCACGCATCGGAGGAGCCGAAGAAGGAGGCGGGGTGCCCTGATCACTCGCCGAAGGAGGAGGAGGAGGTGAAGGCAGAGTGCCCTGACTCGCCGGAGGAGGAGGAGGAGGCGGAGGCGTCCAGTTTGGAAGCTTGATGTACTCCTTCTGCCATAGACATGTACTCCTCAGGGCACGAACCAACCGATTCTCCCCTTCACCTGTAGAGTGGTCAAGCTCGAGGTCCTCAAATCCCTCCATTACTTCATCCACCATCACAACAGCATAGCCATGTGGAATCGAAAGGCAGTGAAAAGTTCCGTTGGGTTGAGGAGGTGCAACAGAGCCGACAGCCGCCAATAAAGTGAGGTTCCGGCATTTCGTCATAAGCTCACAATGTTGAGCCTCCATGATAGTATCCACGGGGTAGCTAGGAGACGTGAAGTTAGGATGAACGGGCTCCGTGGAAGCGACGCTGCTTCTCCGCTGAGATGGCGGGGTAGCTTCTGGGGTAGCTTCGTGCCGCTGAGATGGTTGGCCGGCAGCTCGCTGGCTCTCAGCTTCCTCTAGCTTTTGTAATCTTGCATTGAGCTTTTGCATTGAGCTCAGCTCCGCTTTCCTCTTTCTCTTCCGGCTTCTATAACCGCCTGTGTCGGGAAACCCAACCTTCCACGGAACGGAGCCAGGTGTACCTCGTGTTCGTCCAGGGTGCTCAGCATTCCCTAGGGCCTCAGTCAGCTCGTCCTTCTGTCTGTCGGGAATGAACGTCCCTTCCTGCGCTGCGGTGATATACTTCTGAAGCTTCGTGACGGGTATTGCAAGTTGCTCGTCCGTCCAACGGCACTTCCCTGTTTCAGGGTCCAAAGTTCCCCCAACCCCGAAGAACCAAGTCCTTGAACGGTCTGGCCAGTTCAATGTCTGTTGTACGACCGCTTTAGCAATCAGGTCATTCTCAGTTTTATCCCACAACGGCCGGGATTTGAGGTAGCCACCTGACCCCGTGTGATGGTGATACTGCTTCTTTGCAGCGTTGTTCTTGTTTGTCTCAGACATTTTCTTACTCTTGTCCGATGTCTTGTAGGCCACAAATGCGGGCCAGTGATCTCTTATCTTCTCAAATCGGCCGGTAAATTCTGGAGTCTTCCCTTTGTCGACAAACTTTGATTTCAACTCATTCTTCCACCTCCTGAATAGATCTGCCATCTTCTTAAGAGCACACGCCTTGACCAGTGGCTCTATAACTGGCTTATTCGGATCCTCCTCTGGCGGTAGGGTGACATTTGCCTTTAGCGCGGTCCAAAGATCATCTTTCTGTCTATCGGTGACATAATCACCTTCAGGGGCGCCGTCCTTAGGCTTATTCCATTGCTTGATGCTGATTGGGATGTTGTCCCTAACAATAGCTCCGCACTGAGCAGAAAATGCGTCCTTGGTCCGCTTGGGTTCAATTGGATGGCCATCGTCCGCGAGTGCTGTGATCGTGAACCTTTCATCCTTGTGCAACCTCTTCTTCGGGCCTCATCTCGTTACCGAAGTTTGGCTCGATCCGGAGGGCTATAAAAGAAGAAAGAAGAGTTAATATATGTACATACCAAAACAATTAATGCATCAATTAGCTAGTCAGCACAGGCTTAATTAATAAATATACCTCGCCGGACTTTGCAATAGCTCCCTCCTCCGTTCGGTCACCGGAGCCGTCATCATGGTCTCCTTCCTCCGGCATTCGGTCACCGGAGCCATCATGATCATGTCCTTCCTCCTCCATTGTTCGATCACCGGAGCCATCATCCTCTCCTTCCAGACCATCGGTGTCGTTGAGATACGACAAGACATCACGTCCGGCGAGGATTATGTCCCCCAACACCTGTTCTTGTTCCAAGTCTCTTTGATCCATAGTTTCTGCAAATATTACAACATGGCAATTAATATACAAACATGAATGTCCGACGTCCGGACTGCCTCTCTCATGAATGTCCGACGTCCGGACCGCCTCTCTCATGAATGTCAAACAAGGGATTCTCTTAACCTTTAAGGGATTTAACAAAATGGCCCCATTCTGAATGTGCAGAAAATGGTCCATATTTTTCCTGATCTCATCTACCCTTCTATATGTCACGTTGTCTAGTGTCAAAGGATTCAAGAAAACCAAGGCTTCATCATTAGCCGGAAGTAACAGGCGCATAATGGTACGAAGCTCTCGAAAATTGTTTTGGAACGGAGTCCCGGATAGGATAATTAATTCGCTTTTTGGTACGAAGTTCAGCAAGAGCCTTCCGAATATCGCTATTTGGAAGGCCTTTGCTAAAATTCGTACCAAAAAGCGAATTATTCTATCCGGAACTCCGTTCCAAAACAACTTTGAAGAGCTTCGTAGCATCATACGCATGTTACTTCCGGCTAATGATGAAGCCATGGATTTCTTCAATACTTTGACAGACAACGTGACATATAAAGAATATATATATAGATGAGATCAGAAAAAAAATTGGATCAACTTGTGCACATCCATAATGGGGGCATTCTTGATAAATCTATGTTACCGGAGTTATCTATGTTACCGGAGGGGGTAGACGACAACGACGCTCACCCCTCATGTCATGTCCGACGTCCCCCCTCATGTCGAAGTTATCGGGGAGGGGGTAGACGACAACGACGCTCACCCCTCATGTCCGACGTCCGACGTCCCCCCTCATGTCATGTCCGACGTCCCCCCTCATGTCGAAGTTATCGGGGAGGTGGCCTCGACAATGCTCTTTTAACTTGGTAAATTTGGGTGGCCTCGACAACGCTTCTAGGGTTTGGGGTGGCCTCGACAACGCTCTTTTAACTCATTTAACTTGGTAAATTTGGGTGGCCTCGACAACGCTTCTAGGGTTTGGGGTGGCCTCGACAACACTTCTAGGGTTTGGGGTGGCCTCGACAACGCTTTTTCAGTCCCGGTTTGGCGAGAGGGGGTTGATCGATCGACGTCCCCCCTCATGTTGGAGAGTTACCGGAGTTTTCTATGAACAAAAAAAATACTACCTATCACATCTCAATCCCGGTTTGGGTGGACTCGAGTGTTTGGTCGGGCGAGAGGGGGTTGATCGACGTCCCCCCTCATGTCGAAGTTATCGAAGTTTTCTTCTAGGGGTTTGGGTGGCCTCGAGAGTTTGTCAGGTAGGGGAGGGAGGGGGTAGGAGATCGACAACACTTTTTTTCTAGGGTTTGCGTGGCCTCGAGAGTTGGTCGCCCGATATGTCTGACGAACCCCCTCATGTCGAATTTACCGGAGTTTTCTTCTAGGGGTTTGGGTGGCCTCGAGAGTTTGTCGGGTAGGGGCGGAAGGGGGTAGGAGATCGAGGGTGACGGCGACATACATACATAGCCACATACATACATGGAAAAAAATGCTATCCATCCATATAAACAAAAAAATACATATAGCCAGATATATGAAAAAATGCTATGAACAAAAAAATACATCCATATAAACAAAAAAATACATATAGCCACATATATGAAAAAAAATACATATAGCCACATATATGAAAAAATACATATAGCCACATATATGAAGAAATGCTATGAACAAAAAAATGCTATGAACAAAAAAAATATATATAGCCACATATATGAAAAAAAATACATATATGAACAGAGCCGGGGCGGCGGCGGCTCACAGCGGGGGCGGCGACGGCGTAGGGGGCGTCGGGGGTGGCGACGGCGTCGGGGGCAGCGACGGCGTCGGGGGCGTCGGGGGCGGCGACGGCGAGGGCTCGGGGCAGGGGCGACGACGGCGTCGGGGGCAGCGACGGCGAGGGCTCGGGGCAGGGGCGCGGCGACGGCGTCGGGGGCGGTGACGGCGAGGGCTCGGGGCAGGGGCGACGACGGCGTCGGGGGCGGCGACGGCGAGGGCTCGGGGCAGGGGCGCGGCGTCGGCGTCGGGGGCAGGGGCGCGGCGACGGCGTCGGGGGCAGGGGCGAGGCGACGGCGTCGGCGGCGTCGGGCGCGGCGACGGCGTCAGGGGCGTCGGGGGCAGCGACGGCGACGGCGGGGCAGGGGCAGCCTGGCGGCGTCGTCGGAGAGATCGAAGAAGTGAATGGAAATTTTCACAAGTGCTGCTTATATACACGAAGCATTGGTTCCGGTTGGTGCCACCAACCGGGACCAAAGGTCAGTTTTCGTCAGCCCAAAGGGCGGGAAACAGGGACCTTTGGTCCCGGTTGGTGGCACCAACCGGGACTAAAGTGGGGGCATTGGTCCCGGTTGGTGGCACCAACCGGGACCAAAGGGTTGTGCTGCCCGGGGCCAAATGTTTAGTCCCACCTCGCTAGCCGAGAGAGCTCGAGAGTGGTTTATAAGCGCTGCTGCGCATACCCTCTCGAGCTCCTCTCAACTGCAGGCCTGCGGGCCCAATCTGTCACTGCCTGTGGGCCTATTGGGCCTTCTGCAGGCCTGAATCCTGGCCCAACAAGCTAGTTGGGTTTCAAGTCGTATTCAGGCCGTGGTGGCCCAGTATGTGGCATTTTTTTTAAAAAAAATCCAGTTTTTTGTTTTGTTTTTTGCTTTATTTATTTTATTTTGTTCCTACTTACTGTTTTTCAGTGATTCATTTTGCTTTTAGGTCACAAAAATTATAAACTTTCTATTAGTGCCATTAGTTTTCAAATTTGAATAGCTTAAATTTGAATTTTTTGAAATTTGTGTGAATCACTAGTTTGTGAATAACTTTGCTAAAAAAATAGATTTTTCAGTGATTCTTTTTCCTGCTATTTAATATTACCGTGTTTTATCATTATATTCAATTTGGTAAGTTTTAGGTTATTTTAAATGTCTGTTTTAATCAAAAACAGATTTGGTTATTTTAGTTTGCTATTAAAGTTTCTAACAAAAAAAATCTTTATGAAAAATCTTTTTGCTATTAATGTTTTGAACAAAAAAATTCTTTGATAATTTTAGTTGCGTAAATTTTATATAATTTTAGTTTCAAAAATATTAGAGGTTTATAAAAGCTTTTTAGTTGATTCCTTTTGCTATTAGAGTTTTATAAAAGCTTTTTAGTTGATTCTTTTTGCTATTGAAGAATATTATAGTTTTGTTTGAGTTGATCATAACAGAATATTTTAATTGATTATTTTTAGTTCATTCTTTTTGATATTAGAGTTTCATAAAAGTTTTCTAGTTCATTCTTTTTGCTATTAGTTCATTCTTTGAGCTAAATGACCCTGAAATTGAAAAGCACTACAAATTAACTCTGAAAAGGTTGAAAGTTGGCATGGTATCATCATTTCACCCACATAGGATGTGCTAAAAAGTTGAGAGGGTTACGACAAAAACTGGATGCACTTCGTGTACAAAATGGACAATCTCTTTCGAAGTATCAGGGTTTCGGACGAAAACTCATCTGTTACAAAGGGATTTCATTTTTATGAACTCATTTGAACTCCAGACTTTTTGTGTGTTCAAAATGCACCATTCAAAGCCACATCATCAATTTTCAACCCTTTCTGACTTCATTTGCTATTTTTCATGCATTTACTGATTTTTTTGAGCTAAATGACCCTGAAATTGAAAAGCACTACAAATGAACTCTGAAAAGGTTGAAAGTTGGCATGGTATCATCATTTCACCCACATAGAATGTGCTAAAAAGTTGAGAGGGTTACGGCAAAAACTGGATGCACTTCGTGTACAAAATGGACAATCTCTTTCGAAGTATCAGGGTTTCGGACGAAAACTCATCTGTTACAAAGGGATTTCATTTTTTTGAACTCATTTGAACTCCAGACTTTTTGTGTGTTCAAAATGCACCATTCAAAGCCACATCATCAATTTTCAACCCTGTCTGACTTCATTTGGTATTTTTCATGCATTTACTGATTTTTTAAAGCTAAATGACCCTGAAATTGAAAAGCACTACAAATGAACTCTGAAAAGGTTGAAAGTTGGCATGGTATCATCATTTCACCCACATAGCATGTTATAAAAAGTTCAAAGGGTTACGGCAAAAACTGGATGCACTTCGTGTACAAAACGGACAATCTCTTTCGAAGTATCAGGGTTTCGGACGAAAACTCATCTGTTACAAAAGGTATTTCATTTCTTCACATGTAACTGCAATGATATAGTTGTGGAGAGAAAGTGTTCACTTTTTCTTCGCTTGTGTCCTTTGCTTATTGCGCCGTAACCATGGATAATCTTCATCGTTTAACAGGGTGCTTGGGTCAGCCTTGACTTTGAAGGGAGGAATTTCATGAAAATTTTCATAATCTTCAGACATGTCTGCCTTGCCCTCCAATCCCACGATGTCTCATTTTTCTGAAAGAACTATGTGGCGCTTTGGCTCATCGTATGATGTATTCGCTTCCTTATCTTTTCTTTTTCTCGGTTTGGTAGACATGTCCTTCACATAGAAAACCTGCGCCACATCATTGGCTAGGACGAATGGTTCGTCTATGTACCCAAGATTGTTCAGATCCACTGTTGTCATTCCATACTATGGGTCTTCCTGTACCCCGCCTCCTGACAGATTGACCCATTTGCACTGAAACAAAGGAACCTTGAAATCATGTCCATAGTCAAGTTCCCATATGTCCACTATGTAACCATAATATGTGTCCTTTCCCCTATTGGTTGCTGCATCAAAGCGGACACCGCTGTTTTGGTTGGTGCTCTTCTGATCTTGGGCGATCGTGTAAAATGTATTCCCATTTATCTCGTACCCTTTGTAAGTCAATACAGTCGAAGATGGTCCCCTGGCCAATGAGTACAGCTCATCAGAAACAGTGTTGTCACCCATGAGACGTGTTTGCAACCAACTGCCGAATGTCCTGATGTGTTCATATGTAATCTAGTCGTCACACTGCTCCGAGTGTTTGGAGCGCAGAATATTCTTGTGTACATCGACATACGGGGTCACCAAGGTAGAATTCTGTAGAACTGTGTAGTGTGCTTGAGACCAAGAATGGCCGTCCCTACATATTATTGAGTCCACTCCTAGCGTGCCTTTTCCAGTCAGTCTCCCCTCATACCGCGATTGAGGGAGACCAATCTTCTTAAGGTCAGGAATGAAGTCAACACAAAACCCAATGACATCCTCTGTTTGATGGCCCATGGAGATGCTTGCTTCTGGCCTAGCGCGGTTACGAACATATTTCTTTAAGACTCCCATGAACCTCTCAAAGGGGAACATATTGTCTAGAAATACAGGGCCCAGAACGACAATCTCGTCAACTAGATGAACTTGGACGTGCGTCATGATATTGAAGAAGGACGGTGGGAACACCAGCTCGAAACTAACAAGACATTGCACCAAATCACTCCTTAACCTTGGCAGGATTTCTGGATCGATCACCTTCTGAGAGATTGCATTGAGGAATGCACATAGCTTCACAATGGCTAATCGAACGTTTTCCGGTAGAAGCCCCCTCAATGCAACCGGAAGCAGTTGCGTCATAATCACGTGGCAGTCATGAGACTTTAGGTTCTGGAACTTTTTCTCAGCCATATTTATTTTTCCTTTTATATTCGACGAGAAGCCAGACGGGACCTTCATACTGAGCAGGCATTCAAAGAAGATTTCCTTCTCTTCTTTGGTAAGAGCGTAGCTGACAGGACCTTCATACTGCTTTGGATGCATGCCCTCTTTTTCATGCACACGTTGATGTTCCTCCCGTGCCTCCGGTGTATCTTTTGTCTTCTCATACACTCCCAAGAAGCCTAGCAGGTTCACGCAAAGATTCTTCGTCACGTGCATCACGTCGATTGCAGAGCGGACCTCTAGGTCTTTCCAATAGGGTAGGTCCCAAAATATAGATTTCTTCTTCCACATGGGTGCGCGGCCCGCATCGTCAGTCGGAACAGATAGTCCGCCAGGACCCTTTCCAAAGATTACTTGTAAATCATTGACCATATCAAGTATGTGATCACCAGTACGGAGGGCGGGCTTCTTCCGGTGATCTGCCTCACCTTTGAAATGCTTTCCTTTCTTTCGACATTGATTGTTGGTCGGAAGAAATCGACGATGCCCCAGGTACACATTCTTCCTGCATTTGTCCAAATATATACTGTCGGTGTCATCTAAACAGTGTGTGCATGCGTGGTATCCCTTGTTTGTCTGTCCTGAAAGGTTACTGAGAGCAGGCCAATCGTTGATGGTTACAAACAGCAACGCATGTAGGTAAAATTCCTCCTGTTCGTTCTCATCTCACACACGTACACATCTTCCATTCCATAGCTGTAAAAGTTCATCAACTAATGGCCTTAGGTACACATCAATGTCATTGCCGGGTTTCTTAGGGCCTGGGATGAGCACGGGCATCATAATGAACTTCCGCTTCATGCACCACCAAGGAGGAAGGTTATACATACATAGAGTCACAGGCCATGTGCTATGCTTGCTGCTCTGATCCCCAAAAGGATTAACGCCATCTGCACTTAAACCAAACCATACGTTCCTCGGGTAACCTGTAAAGTCGCTCCACTTTCTCTCGATCTTTCTCCACTGCGACCTGTCAGCGGGTGCTCTCAACTTCCCGTCTTTCTTACGGTCTTTTATGTGCCATTGCATCAACTCGGCATGCTTTTTGTTTCTGAACAAACGTTTCAACCGTGGTATTATAGGAGCATACCACATCACCTTGGCAGGAACCCTCTTCCCAGTGCGCTGGCCCTCAACATCACCAGGGTCATCTCTTCTGATCTTATACCGCAATGCACCGCATACGGGGCATGCGTTCAAATCCTGGTACGCACCGCGGTAGAGGATGCAGTCATTAGGGCATGCATGTATCTTTTGCACCTCCAATCCTAGAGGGCATAGAGCCTTCTTTGCTTCGTACATACTGCCGGGTAATTCATTATCCTTTGGAAGCTTCTTCTTCATTATTTTCAGTAGCGAACTAAATCCCTTGTCAGATAAACCATTCTCTGCCTTCCATTGCAGCAATTCCAGTGTGGTACCGAGCTTTCTGTTGTCATCTTCGCAATTTGGGTACAACCCTTTTTTGTGATCCTCTAACATGCGATCGAACTTCAACTTCTCCCTTTCACTTTCGCATTCTCTCTGTGCATTAACAATGACCCGGCGAAGATCATCATCGGGCACATCGTCTGGTTCCTCTTGATCTTCAGCTTCCCCCATTGCAGCATCATTGTATTCAGGGGGCGGGTAGTTGTCATGATCCTCTTCTTCTTCGTTGTCTTCCATCATAACCCCTCTTTCTCCGTGCTTGGTCCAAACATTATAGTGTGGCATAAAACCCTTCTCAAGCAGGTGGAAGTAAACGGTTTTAGAGTTGGAGAAAGCCTTCGTATTCTCACAGACAGTACATGGACAATGCATAAAACCATTCTGCTTGTTTGCCTCAGCCGCTTCGAGAAAATTATGCAGGCCCTTAATATACTCGGAGGTGCGTCGGTCACCGTACATCCATTGCCGGTTCATCTGCGTGCGTTATATAATAAAGTGTATTAAAAACCAAATTAATAGAAATTCATCATCACATTAAAGCCAAAGTACAATAGTGACCAAAATAAATACATAACGTTCATACATAGTTCTCATTATTGAGCAACATATAGCTCTCTAGAGCATCTAATTAAAACATACATTGAAACTATATAAATTTAAATGCAACAACAAATGCGATTATAACTGCAACTAAGGTACCAATTGATCCAACGGCATAATGATACCAAGCCTCAGTATGAATGGCATATTTTCTAATCTTTCTAATCTTCAAGCGCATTGCATCCATCTTGATCTTGTGATCGTCGACGACATCGGCAACATGCAACTCCAACTTCATCTTCTCCTCTTCAACTCTTTGTAATTTTTCTTTCAAGTAATTATATTCTTTTTCAACCAAATTTAACTTCTCGACAAGAATTTCTATGTCGGTTGGAATTTCCGGTTCACATACCTCCTAGATTAAAAAATCTATGTCACGTTGGTCGGCATAATTGTCATAAACACTAAATAAAACAAATAGTTATAAAAGATAATATATACCACATCCGAATCATAGACAGGACGAGGGCCGACGGAGGCGGATACCAAAACCATCGCACTATATAATAACAAACAATAATAAAAGTAAGAAAATTACACAAGTATCTATCTAAATCATACAAGTAAGAACTTTTTTCTTTTAGAAAGAAGATAAGAAGAAGAGGCTAACCACGGTGGTGCCGGCGCCGAGATGGGCGCGGGCGATCGACGACGGTGAGGACGGGGACGGGACAGGACGGACCGCCAAACCTAGACAAATCTTGAGGAAAATGGAGTTTGGATAAGGAGCTTCGAGAGGAGAAAGCTTAAGTGTGGCTCGGACATTTCATCGAACACCTCATGTGCATAGGAGGTGAGCTAGAGCACCACAAAGCTCTCCCAACGGCCGGCCAAAAAAACAGAGCAGTGCACTGCTCTGCTCGCGGGCGGGGGGGGGGGGGGGGGGGGGGGTATATAGGCCAACCATTAGTCCCGGTTTGTTGCTGGAACCGGGACTAAAGGACATCATTTGGTCCCGGTTCCAGCCACAAACCGGGACCAATGGTTGTGGGCCAGGAGCGAGGCCCATTGGTCCCGGTTCGTGTCTGAAACCGGGACCAAAGGGGTTAGACGAACCGGGACCAATGGCCCACGAGGCCCGGCCGGCGCCCTGGCCTCATGAACCGGGACCGATGCCCCTATTGGTCCCGGTTCGTGAGTGAACCGGGATTAATGGGATTTCAGGCCTGGACCAAAGCCCTATTTTCTACTAGGGATTGACGAGCCAGATACGTCTTCACCACTGCAGGTCTGCAATACAGGTCTTGTTGCAGAATTATTTCTGCAACTTAGATCTTGTTGCATATTTTTTTGCAGCAACTGTTTTGTTGCGATTTTTTTTTTTTGCAACTGTGGTTTCGTTGAATTTTTTTTTCAACTCAGGTCTTGTTGCAAAAAAATTCCGTGATAGAGGTTTTGTTGCAAAACATAGACCCATCGTAGACTATTGCAACACCGTATATGTTTTAGAAACATAGTCCATGTTGCAGAACCGCTATGCAGAACCGTTATGCGATACGTTACTTGGACACGTGTCATCTAGAGGAGGTGGCGGACGCAGCCACTGCGATCCGCCAGACGATGGTTAGCTTTTCCCTATTTTAAGAGCCAATGATGTATATTAATTATGAGGTGTCTGCTAAGAATCAGCGGCTAATCCTGGGCAAGGGTCAACCGCCTAGCCAGCCGTTGATTTGCCAGATTCAATGTAATTTGGGCTGATTGATCCCCTCATAGAACGACCACACTATCACTTCCACCGCAACCTGCCCATGTCTCCCCGTTGCTCCTGCAACGAGCAACGAATGGGTATGCTGCAATGTATCATCCCTGCTTCTTGCGCCACACGCGCAGGCCAACTTACGGCATCCGTATCCACAGACCCCAGGTTGCAGCAGTTGTGTAGTGTCGTAACCCTCTTGGGGCATCGTCGTGGAGCTCAGTTACCTTACGGTCGTGGTACATCGTCATCGGTAGCTAGCAGTCGAGCACTACATATCTCTTGTAAAGATGGTGTTTCGGGGTGGATGTGGTGGGACTTAAGCGCGTGGTACTGCCCATCGTGACAGATTCAAGAAAGAAAAATAAATATGCATGACCTGTAGCATGGACGCTCTGGGCACAAATGTTTATTAGGAGGCCCACCCCAGAGCCTAACTTGCATGTGGATTCTACATGCATACCCCTTACACACAACTCGCATGCTCTGGTCAAGTGGTGACAATCCAAGTAGCAGACTCATAGGTTTTTCCACTCTAAACGCCAAATGTCAAGAGGACAGATGTCTTCCGTGTTCTACTTGTAGGCTTTGTAGCGCAGAGCGCCTTCAGGGACCGTGCAGGTCATGATTGATTCTGTCTCTCCCCATCCCCTCTGTCTTTGACACGTTTCGAGGAACAATGATTTAAGCCTGCAGTGTCAAAGGTATGCCGCGTGAAAGGATCACACCACCTCCCCGACAACGACGGGTCGACGGCATAGGTGTTTATCTCATTACTGCGTCAACTGGGTGCAGATCAAGGTCGGAAGCTTCTGATAGATGAATAAAACTATTGATTGATAATCATTGCAGTGCCGCATACATGGTATATAAAGAGTTACAAACCGACTTAGGAAAGGAAACTTGTAATACAAGGACTAGGAATCGTATAATACAAGGACTAGTCTAACATCTCCCCGCAGTCTCAACGGCAGGCTCGACGACGTTGAGGCTGGAACATATGTCGTGAAATGGTGTTGTAGGAAGACCTTTGGTGAAGATATCAGCAAATTGAGCTGTTGTAGGAACATGAAGCACCCGAACCTGTCCAAGAGCAACTTTCTCACGAACAAAATGAATGTCAATCTCAATATGCTTGGTCTGTCGGTGTTGAACAGGATTCCCGGACATGTAAACAACGGAGATATTGTCACAGTAGACAATAGTAGCCTGCTCAATTGGTCGATGTAGCTCCGACAGTAGTTGACCAAGCCAGATAGTATCAGCAATAGCATGTGCTATAGCACGGTACTCAGCTTCAGCGGACGAGCGGGAGACCGTAACCTGTCTTTTCGAAGACCAAGAGATCAAATTGTTACCAAGAAAAACACAGAAACCGGTAGTGGATCGGCGAGTGTCTGGACAACCAGCCCAGTCTGCATCAGAGTATGCGGTGAGAGAAGTTGGAGAAGAATTATTGATATGAAGACCATGATTGAGAGTACCTTTCAAATACCTAAGAACATGCTTGACATGATTATAATGAGGAACTCGGGGATCATGCATATAGAGACATGCTTGTTGGACAACAAAAGAAATTTCCGGATGAGTAATAGTAAGATATTGGAGAGCACCAGTTAAACTACGATATAAAGTAGCATCCTTGAATGGTTCACCATCGGCAGATAGTTTGAAACTAGTGTCGACAGGAGTGCGAGAGGGTTGACAGTCAAGCATGCCTGCACGATTAAGAAGATCGAGGATGTACTGGCATTGGGAAAGAAAAAGACCAG
Organism: Elymus sibiricus; assembly: GCA_039707655.1. Lineage (NCBI taxonomy): Eukaryota > Viridiplantae > Streptophyta > Magnoliopsida > Poales > Poaceae > Elymus > Elymus sibiricus. The sequence goes on from CM077675.1 coordinate 32,280,414, forward strand.
AGGTGTCACGAATAACAGCAATGCCTAAAAAATGATGTAGAAGTCCTAGGTCAGTCATAGAGAACTCAGAACGAAGGAGAGTAACAATATGATCGAGAAATAGTTGAGAAGATGCAGTGAGAATGATATCATCGACATAGAGAAGAAGATATGCGGTGTCAGAATTGTGATGATACACAAAGAGAGAAGTATCAGAAAGCGAAGGAGTAAAACCTATTGTTTGAATAAAAGTAGAAAAACGTTGAAACCAAGCTCGCGGAGCTTGTTTAAGACCGTAAAGAGATTTCTGAAGAAGACAAACATGATTTGGATAAGAAGGATGTTCAAAACCGAGAGGTTGCTGACAATATACAACTTCATCAAGAGAACCGTGGAGGAATGCATTTTTGACATCGAGTTGATGAATAGGCCATGTGGAGGAGACAGCGAGACTGAGAACTCTGCGAATGGTGCTGGGCTTAACAACAGGAGAAAAGGTTTCATCATAATCAACACCCTGTTATTGAGAATAACCACGGCATACCCAACGGGCTTTATAGCGTGAGAGGCTCCCAACTTAATGAAATTTTTGACGAAAGACCCATTTGCCTGAAACAATATTTGTATTGGGAGGACGAGGAACTAATTGCCAGGTGTGATTTTCAATCAAAGCATTGTATTCTTCATGCATTGCAGCAGCCCAATTCGGATCAAGGAGAGCAGTTTTATAATTTTTAGCAACGGAAGAGAGAGAGAGGGTAGCATGAAGATTTAGACCATCTGTGGGCTGACGAAACCCGGATTTGGCACGAGTACGCATGTGGTGATCATTAACCGGGGCAACTATAGGAACAGCGCGATCGGGCAGGGGCGGAGCAGGGGTGTCCAGCGCAGCGGAAGTTGCGGACGGAGGAGAAGGGATGGAGGGTGAGGTTGGAGCAGGTTGTGGGGAAGGGAGTGGCGTCGCAGGTGGTGTGGTATCTAAGCCGACGGCCATATCTACGCCGACGGCCCCCGTCGGCATAGTTTGAGAGATGCCGACGGCCGTATCTACGCCGACGGGCCCCGTCGGCATAGAAGGAGGTACGGGTGGGGCATTGTTTGTGGCATGTGGAGCTGCGGGGGCAGGAGAGTATAGCTGAAAAGGTCGGGTAGTAGAGGGGAATGGAGGGGTAGGGAGAGTGGATGGTGTGATGCTGCGTTGAGAGAAGGGAAACATGTGTTCAGCGAATGTAACATGACGGGACACATGAACTTTCCCAGTATGTAAGTCAAGGCAGCGATAACCTTTGTGTTCGTCAGAAAAACCAAGAAGAACACATGGAATAGAACGCGGAGAGAGTTTGTTTTCGGAAGTGGCTAAGGTATTGGGAAAACAGAGACAACCGAAAACACGAACAGTGGAGTAATCAGGGTGGCAAAGAAAAAGAGAATAGTAGGGAGTGTTGTTTGGATTAGTTTTGGAAGGTCTAATGTTGAGGAGGAAGGTGGCTGTGTGTAGGGCTTTGGCCCAGAATTTGGGTGGCATAGAGGACTACACTAAAAGTGTCTGAACAATGTCATTGAGGGTGCAAAGAGAACATTCGGCCTTACCATTTTGAGGAGAGGTGTAGGGACAGGAGAACCTAAGAAGAATACCATGTTGTAAGAAGAAGGTGCGATTTTTAAGGTTGTCAAATTCACGGCCGTTGTCACACTGAATAAAACGAATAGGGAGAAAGAAGTGGACAGACACATAGCGCTGAAAATTTAGGAAGAGAGAATGAACATCAGATTTGTTTCGAAGAGGAAAAGTCCATACAAAGTGAGTAAAATCATCAAGTATGACAAGGTAGTATTTAAAACCCGAAACACTTGCAATGGGTGATGTCCACAAATCACAATGTATTAACTCGAAAGGATAAGTACTAGAAGAGCTAGAGGAACTTAAGGGAAGACGAACATGTTTGCCTAACTGACAAGACTCACAAAACAAAGAATTATGAGAATCTCTATTACATGGTATTGAAAATTCACTAAGCATGGAGGCTAAAACAGCAGGATTGGGATGCCCCAAGCGACGATGCCAGAGATCGACGGAGGCCACCATGGATATAGGAGGAGCAGCGGCAGGAACACCATGAAGGGAGTAGAGGTCACCGGAGCTATTGAAGCGAGCGATCTCGGCCTTGGTCAGGTAATCCTTCATAGATAAACCAAAGGGGTCAAACTCGGCGGAAACAAGATTGTCACGAGTAAATTTACGAACGGAAATTAGGTTTTTAATAAGAGCAGGTGCAACAAGAACGTCCCGAAGGAGAAGTGGTTTGGTGGAGGATGGAATTTGAGCCTGACCAACACAGTATATAGGAATAGATGAACCGTCACCTAAAGTAATGGAAGGAAACGGAGAGGGAGTGCAAGCGGATAGACAATTACTTGATGCAGACATATGACTAGAAGCCCCAGAATCAAAGATCCAATCCGTACCTGAGTTTCCTTGAGCAGCAAAATTGTTCATGGCCTGAAGAAAAGGAGCTTGATCCCAACTCGGCGGTGAAGGTGAGGTTGGTGTTGGTAGCAGTGCTGGCTGATAGGGCGGTGAAGGCAACAAGGCTGGCGAGGGCGTGTAGTAGGGGCCGCCGTCGAAGGATGAAGGCAACAGATTGCCGTACGGAGCATATGTTGGAGCAGCATGGTACGCATGAGCCGGCTGGCGAGGGTTTAGCAAACCAGGAGCTCCAGTGTGCAGTACCCTCGCCAGCCGGCTAATGCGTACCATGCTGCTCCAACATATGCTCCGTACGGCAATCTGTCGCCTTCATCCTTCAACGGCGGCCCCTACTACACGCCCTCGCTAGCCGGCCCCTACGAAGACCGGGCTGCCAAGCACCGGTGTAGGCAGGTGGAGCGCCAAGGGGGGACGGAGCGGACCAGGGCGTGGGCCACGCCTGGACGAGCCCCGTCCAGGGATCATGCGGAGGACGCCATGATGGAGCTGTAGGGGGCGCACTGGGAGCTGTTGTAGGGTTGATTGGCGGCGGTGTCGGAGAAGGTGCCGAGCGAGTCGATGGCGGCTGGTAGATAGGATTCTTGCCGCGGTAATTAGGACTCGGGCGCCATCCTGAAGGCAGCTGGGCGGACGGCGGCGGGGCCGCAGGAGCCGGTGGAGGAGGCGCTGGTGGAGACGGCGGAGGAAGACTTGCAGCAGCATGAAAGACCTTGGGGCGGGAGTCCTTGCAAGCTTGGGTCTCCGCCGCGAGTTGCGGCAGGGAGCGAACGTCAGCAAAGGTTGGAGGAGGCCGGATCATGGGGATGAAGGAAGCCTGCTTGTCAAACTCCTCACTGAGCCCGACGACGATGACATGGATGAGCTGTGAGTTGCTGACGGGATCGCCGAGTTCGCGGAGCTCATCACCGATGGCCTTGACGTGCTGACAAAAGATGTTCACCGGGGCATCGCCTTGGACCAGATTGCGAAGCTCGGTGTGAAGGGCGTTTTTCCGAGCGTCGCTGTTGCTTTGAAAGAGTTGACGAAGGGAACTCCAGATATTGGCGGCGGTAGCGCCGTCATGCTCAAGCTTGTTGAAGATCTCGGTGGTGATGCGGGTGTAGAACCATTGAATGATCGCGAGATCGTTTTTCACCCATTGAGGATCGTCGGGGCGTGGAAGGCTGGTGGCGTCGACGTGAGACAGGAGATTGCAGCGGCCGAGGTGGAGATCGAAGAGGTGGCGCCAATGATAGTAGTTGTGGGCGGCGAGGTCGAGGACGATGGGAATAAAGGGGCGCACATCGGTGATGGTGTCGGCAAGCGAGATTGGTGCGGCAAGGAGGGTAGTAGGAGGTGTTGGCGGGGCTAGGGAAAGAGCAGAGAGGGAGGTTGCCGTGGCGGCGGCGGCAGCTTTGGCGATGAGAGCAGCCCGGCGCTCGAAGTAGCCGGGCGGCGGCGGCGGTGGTGGCCGCGGCGGAGCCATACCCTAAACCCTAGGATCGGTATCTGATACCATGATAGATGAATAAAACTATTGATTGATAATCATTGCAGTGCCGCATACATGGGTATATAAAGAGTTACAAACCGACTTAGGAAAGGAAACTTGTAATACAAGGACTAGGAATCGTATAATACAAGGACTAGTCTAACAGGTTCCACGCATTGTTTCCCCACACAAGGGAGAGATACACTTCCTTTCTTTTATCAGGGGTAGATTTTTCTCGTGCCAAACACTTACTGACGTCTCCTATTCTCAAGCTACATCACTTTTGTCTTTATTTTCTCTTGCATTGTACTCCCTCTGTAAACTAATATAAGAATGTTTAGATAACTATTTTAGTGATCTAAATGCTCTTATATTAGTTTACGGAGGGAGTATTTACTAACAATTGGTGCAAGAGGAGAAGGTTTTGAATCTCAATGTCCTTTGAAAATGGAGAGGACGCACTCAGCCAGTGGTCCTATATAAATTTCCTTTTCTCTTCCATTATTGTCTTTGTCAGTTGGCGTAGGAGAGCAGAAGTGCTAAAATGCCCTTGCAGCGTGGACGGAACACAATATATATTGGTAGTGGTATATAAATTCTTAGTCATGCAAGTCCAGGAGTGCTTGCCAATAATATTTATAGTTAATATATTTGACATAAATATGTTTGAGCGGAATGTCCTTTGTATATAATGGTTGTCCTAGACACACACACACACATACAAAGACACAGACACGGACACACACCAGATGGTGGTGACTGCAATATTGCAGGGACTTCCTATGGCTTTACGACGGCGGTGATCAACGAAAGATATTTGGGAGGGTTCATCTCCCCAGATCCGATGGTTGATTCGACGGTGAGATACAAATTATGGAAGATGATTTGACGCAGAGGAATGGTTGTGCAGTGGCAGCGATCGCATTGCATGTAGCCGCTGAGATTGTGGAAAAGTGGTGGCGACAACACATGAGTGACTTCGATGGTGGTGCTACTCCAACACATGAGTGGTTTTACATGTCAATGGCGATGTTTTTTTACGTCGTTGGCTTGTTGAAGGCATTGCTCGAATATGCTCGGACTTCTTTAGGATGAAAACCTAGATTCTGGATTTGTGGTTGGATCCGGTGACGACGTCACTTGATTACCTCTCCCTTCCTGAAGGCTTTGCTCTTGAAGAACCTCGTCGTCCATGTGATGTTATGAAATAGTTGGTGCGGATATGATTACTGTTGTAGTTTGCCGATCGCACATCGGATCGCTTTGGGATTTTTTTCTCTCGCCTACATATAGCTTTGGTCTTATATGACTTTGCTAGTTGCTGACTTGTTTTTGCGTGCTTGTGACTTAGTGTTGGATGTGTGCATTCTAGCTATGCAGAGGCCGGGTATATGTTCATTGTGTTATGTATCTTCTTGATGCTCCATTTTAAGCCAATAAAATTCATCCTTTGTCGAAAAAAAGCACGCACGCGCACACAGAGATGCTTACGAGGCGGTTGTGGTTTTACTCCTTTCTACCAAGTACATCATTCATCGATAATCAGTTGGTTTTGAAATCAAGTCCATCAGAGGAAGTCCTTTGCAAACTCACTATGGATATTTATTTCGAAGCTTTAATTCCCAAGTAAAAACAAAATAACTTTATTTCATTCGTTTGTTCCTTCATATGTGCCTTTTTGTGTGGTAAACTTGGAGTAGGCAATTCACCTACCATATTATGAATATCTAATATCTTTTTTAATGTCTACTTATTACTTGGCATGTATTTGGAGTGTAGATGCAAGCTTTCAAAATGGACAACATGGTCTCATAGCTGTGCATTCATGAAACCTGACAGTAGTAAACATTTTCATTAGAATAAATGTCCTCTTCGAGATGTGTCCTACTCTCAAGAAAACTAATATATTTTCTCTCCGTTTCCTTTTTTTTTGTCGCACCGTTTTTGCTAACATTGGGTCTTGGAGTGGAAAGTACCGAAGCATGGCACAAAGGCAATCAATTAGTGGCCGTATAGAATTTCTTTGTTGCATTGTTTCCGTAATTGTCAACAACCTAGTATGGTTGTTCTACTCTGATACATGCTGAGTGTAGACATGCTGAGTACATGTATTTGATGTTGTTTGGTAGCGATGTATGTGCTAAGACATGCTAAGTTGAGACTCTGTTTGGCAGCTTGCATCTCTTTAGACATGTCGGTTGTTACTGTAGCAACCGGTATTTTCAAATAAGTGAACAAAATATTTCAAAAATGTGAACAATTTTTTGAAACAAGAAAAAATATCATTTTTTTTTAATTCTGAAAAAAACTTGAATTTTTTTTAAAGATTGATATTTTGAAAAAATTAAACAAATTTTGAAAATCTAAACATTTTTTGGAAAATCAAAAACTTAAAAAAATCCAAACATTTTTTGAAAATTCAAACATATTTTGAAATTATAAACAAATGTGAATTTCTGTACATTTTTGAAAAAAATTAACATATTTTGAAAATCTGGACATTTTTTGAAAATCTGGACATTTTTTGAAAATCTGGACATTTTTTGAAAATTTGAATAAATTTTGAAAATATGAACAATTTCTGGTATTCTGAGCATTTTCTGAAAATTAAATTATTTTTTAGAAATCTTGAACATTATTTGAAACATATTGTGCTCGCTTTGCTCATGCATGCTGACCAGTGAACAGTCGTTGGGGTGTTCTCTCTTCATGCATGATAAGAGGGTATTTGGGTTGAGGTCGTGCATGCTGAGAAGGCCCCATGCATGCTACCAAACACCCAAAAGTGGGTCGGGAAGGGAACTTTTGAGCTCATGCATCCTTCATGCACTCTACCAAACACACCCAAAGTGGGAGAGAAATGTTCTGAAATGACCGGTGGAACATCCAAATGACACGACCAATCTATGGTGGTATATAAATGGGTAGTCATGCAGGTCATGTTCAAATATTTATGTGAAATAATTTCATCGAATGTTTTGACATGTAAAGGTCATAAATAAATCGCATTCTATGATGCATATGATGAGAGAGTGAGAGAGGGAGGGAGGGAGGGAGGGAGAGAGACGTTCTGGAGGCCCATTATATATAGTTCTTAGAACAATCAGTTCACATACGTTCTTAGAAAAATATCAAGTTGTTAGAACAATCAGTTCACATACGTTCTGGAGGCCCATTATATATAGTTCTTGATCTAGCATAACAAGTAAAAATTCAAGTGCCACCTCTCTTGCACGATCAACCGCAGAAGCTTTATTGATCACCTCGTGCAATCCTAACTTGCCCCAAACCTCTTCTGCATTATGGCTCAGAAATAAGACATGTTTTGTATCTTCTGGTCCATTCGAGCATGATGGGCAGACCGACGAAACTTTCATGTGTCTATTAGCAAGCATAACACGACATAGGAGGGTTCCATGTAATGTACGCCAAATGAATTGTTTTACCTTTGATGGGCAAGATAATTTCCAAATCTTACCCCAAATAGGATTAACATTGGTTCTAACCATACCATTTGCACATTGCAATTTTGTCCCATATTGGTTGTTCCATTCCTCCAAATAAGCCGACCGAACAGTAAAAAAACCATTTTTATACAGCTCCAAGCAATAAAATCAGACATATTATGCATCGGGAGAGGAATCGCTAACACCCTTTGGACATCAACTGGCCACAACATTTGTCTCACAAATTCTTCATCAATCATAGCAATAAAATAAAACGAAATAGAAAGATCATATGCTAATCCCATGGGGAGTAATGACTTCACATAAAAAGAAGTGTGCTTGATAAAAGTTGTTGGGAGTAAACGAACATAGTGTTAGTCATTGATACAATCTATGCAAAACTATGAAAGAGGAGAGGAGATTCACATAAAATATACTATCTTAGACATCTTTTATGATTATGAGCCCCCATCAAATATTTTCTACATGATCGATTAGTTGATGTTGGACAAGGAAGATAGCATAATGAGTTATGTTTGTTTACATTCACATAAAAGTTATATTGTCATGGTCCTCTAACATGTGGTGCTTGTCTAGCATCTTTTGCTAGTCAAAAATTCGCACTAAGTAGAAATACTACTTGTGCATCCATAACCCTTAAACCCAGCTTTTTTCATGAGAGTCCACCATATCTACCTACGGATTGAATAAGGTCCTTCAAGTAAGTTGTCATCGGTGCATAAAGCAATAAAAATTGCTTCTAAATATGTATGATCTTTTATTGTAAGGGAAAATAAACTCTGTACGATCTTGTGATGGCAAAGAAATAAAAGCGACGGACTGCATAATGAAGGTTGCTATCACAAGGGGTAATATAAAATGATGTTCCTTTCTATTAAGAGTTTGCACGTCCAAAAATAAAAAGCGCATGACAACCTTTGCTTCCCTCTAGGAAGGGCCTATCTTTTACTTTTCTGTACCTACTTTTATGCAAGAGTCAATAATGTTCATCTCTATTCCATCTTATTAACTCTTTAGTGTCAAGCATCATGTGTTGGGGAAAGATCCATGCATATATATCCAGATGGATGTAGACGATCATGATTCATTATTGTTGACATTATTCTTGAGGTAAATAAGTTGGATGGCGAAAACAATAAAATCCCTATCTTCCTATGTGTCTAACGGAAACGTTTGCTTCAAAAATATGCATTGAGTGTCAGCAATCTTAGAAGACTAAATGATAGTTGAGTATGTGAACTTGCTAAAATGAAAACTCTTACATAGACTCTTCTCTAAAATATGATGATTTGTGATTGTCTCAATGACTAAGGACTTGGTATGCACCACCACATCCTGCACCCCACGGTAGTTGGATTGTAGTTCGCTTGTTGTTGTTTTGGAGCATCTAGAACCATCGGCACGACGTGTCATTCCGCTTGATGCCCCCCAACATGCAGCACCTCATCGTCACGGCAAAATTTCATGTTTTGACCCTTTGTGGGAAGATTAGTCGGATATGACCCTATTTGGAAAAAAATCGGGATCTGACTATTTTTCCTACCATCAGGGAGCTCAGCGGTAGGGTTACGGAGCCTACCGCCAGGACCCTGACGGTAGCCAACTAATCCACGTTAGCAGCACTAAACGGCTGACGTCCCCCTCCGTGCCACCCTATCAACACTGGACCTGTCGGTAGCCTGTCTTGGGCTACCGCCAGAGTACCCGTCGGTATGGTGTGAGCAGTTATAAGCCCGCCGGGCCGCCCGTCCCACCCCAATCTCTCCCTCCCAACGCTGCAAGAACAGAGAGGTTTTCCTCTCGCCCCCTCTCTCATATCCTTCACTCCCCCTCGGATCTTGTTCGTTTCTTCACCGTTTTTACGGATCGAGATGGCTCCGTAACGAGAAAAGTAAGCTCCTCTGATCACTCCAATTAATTTTAGTCAAATAGCTTCCGATTCGACGCATTATTTACTTCAAATCAACCCTATTTAATCACTCCAATCACAGTGAACCTGCTGAGGCAGTTCATTGAAGGGTCAGTTAGTAAGTCTATAAATGTACTAGCAGTCCTATCCTGCACACTATGCATCTGTTGCATCCTAGCATTCGATGCTAGTAAGAGAGCAAGTATTTAAGCATTTGTTGCTTGATTGCATCCGTTTCTTGTAAGCATGTGGTGGTAAGTAATGAAAGAAAGGGCATGTGACTTGGGCGTGACATATCTGGTCTCTTTACTCTGTTTTCTCTGTTTGTCTCTGCTCTTTGTGAAACCAGGAGACAACATGTGCCTGTTTGTGTGAGCGTGTGTCTAGCAGAGGGAGCGAGAGAGGTCGAGAGAGGGGAAGGGACATTTTTATGTCTAGAGAGGCCGAGAGGATGAAAAGCATGGCAGTTACACGACCGTGCAAAAAAAATAAAAATCACTATCACTTCTTCTTCAGTACAACCCCCCGACACAACGACGGCTCAGATTGAACGATACCCTTTCATAAAAAAGGACAGGATGGTCTTTCCCCGTCCGACGTACGCGCGTCAGCCCCGCGGCGCCAGCGGACGGTCGCGCGACGTAGATGTAGGGGGGGGGGGGGGGGGTACGCGTCGTGCCCGCGTCAGCCGGCGTGACGTGTCGTCCCCACGTCAGCCCGCGTCGCCCTGACCGCGGTCAAACCAGGCCCCGTCGCGCCGGTTCCAGATTCACCGTCGGTTCCCGAGGCCGCCGCCATTAATCCCGCCTGCATCGTCAGTCCGCGTCGGCCCGAGGCCGGCACCATCATTCCCGTCACATTAACTCCTGACGCCGTTGCCTATTGACCGTCAGCCCGCCGTCTCCCGAGGCCCGTCGGCTCCCGAGGCGACGCATTTACTCCGGGGGAGTAACGCCGCCCAACCACCCGTCGCCCCCCATCCCCCCGGCGGTCTATATAAAGCCGGCGCCCTCGGCCCGTCGCCCAGACGCGTCGCTCCTCTCCACTCCCCCGTCGCCTCGCTGCTCCTCTCCCTTGCCACGTCGCCTCGTCTCGCCTCTCCCCTCCGACGATGCCGTCCTACGCCGGTGGCAGCAGCTCCGGCGCTGGAGACGACCCGCCGAGCATCTGGCCGACGAGCCTTGACGGGCCGGCGACGGAGGAGCTCCACCGCTACGCGCTGCTGGAGCCGCCGGGGTGCCGGCTCGCGAAGCCGTGGAAAATCGGCAAGGACGGCTACGCGACGCTCGGGCCCGGCGCGACGGAGGTGGAGCGCCGTAACCATCGCGGCGGCCGGTGCAACATCTACGGCCGGCACGCGTTTTGGGACGGCAAGTCCTACGCCGACATGATTTGTTTTGCAGAGATCAATTGATGCTTCGAGGGAACTAATGATAGCGCAAATTATTTTTTCTGAAAAGAACAAGCTTGGGGAAGTGAAAAACAAAGTTATTAGGATTGCAAAGAGGAAGAAATAGATGACACCGGAATAGATTCACGCGTGCTTGAGTTTACTACGGGACTAGATTATTCTAGTGTTTTTCGTACTTCGTTGTGAACATTTTGTAAGAGACATATATATTTTTCACATATACTTCATGATATTTTGTGTTTGAAAGATTTTATACGTAATGATAATTGTCATGTTTTATAAATATATAGAATATTATGTCGTTGTTGAAAATACTATAAAATTTGCTATCTCGATCTCTCATTAGTAATGTATTTTAGCCGACGCCAAATTTGCGCGACGGTGGCTAAACGCGCCATGTCGTCGGTCGGGTGCACTGGGAAGAAACGGCGGTCAACTGCGCGGGCGCCGTCGGTGCACGCAGTCGGCCGCGCGACGTACATTTTTTGCACGACGGGCTATAGCGCCATGGGCCGGCCCAACTAAGGCGACGGGCGTGGGAAACCGGCGACGCGTCGTTTTTAGTCCCACCTCGCCGGCCGAAGGGCGCGACAACCTGTTTAAATACCCCGTGACCCCGACGTTGTTGAACGTCTGATTATGTGACCGTCGGCCCCGGCGTCGTTGGAAAAAACACACAACCCCACCGTCGCCGCGGCGCGGTACCCGAAGGGCATATTTTTTTGCATGAAAAAACAACACAATCGACGACGGCTTAAGTGTACAGTTAGCAACCATAACGATGACAAATTATGACAAGTCGTATATCTTGAATAACAGGAAAAACATATACATATTGTCTTATATAACACAGACAATAGTCTTGATTACACATATAAAAAAGTCTCATATGTTTACATAACGCGAATACAAAGATTAGTATTGTCTTCCATATTATTGAATAAAGTAAACTCTTGTGCTTTGTATAAATGAATGAAGTAAAACACTTGCAATAACACGGCTTGTGTCTTTAACCCCAGTTACTGCATAAAATAAGTTATAGATTGTAAGAATAATTACAGAAAGAAAACAACATAAGTAAAATAAACAAACGAAAACACATACTAATACGTACTCTGGATTTTGGTTGCAAGTGGCCCTGTTATGACCTGGAAGTCTGCATAGGCTACATAGACGTCCGGTTTTCTCATCAAATGATTTTGATCTTCCATTTTTGGTCACCTCAGGACCATTCTTACCGCGACCTCTACTATTTTGCTTAGGTGCCCCTTTGGTGGACGCCTTCACTGGATCACGAATAAGAATATGATCCTGCTTAGGCTGAAATTCATCATTACTCACAAAGCTTTGCTGACTAGGTTCTTCATTACCCAAGACGTCCTTACTCGCTATAATTTCTTCCATTGCTGACAGCATCTTGTCGAATAAGAATGTGTTATGACATGCGATATGAGAAGCTTCTGCAGATACAATGCTCAACTTATTAAATCTAGCTCTGGCCTCAGTACCCGTCCAACCCCATGAAAACAGATCGCTGGTGCGCTTCACGGGTAATCCAGATCTTGCTTTCTTTGTGAACCTTCGCAGGACACAACACTTAGGTATTGCAGGTAAGTTGAGTGCATTCAAAACATGAAGAATATGTTTGCAAGGAAGACCTTTGCGAGTCATACTTCGACAACTGCACTTTATAGTTTCTACGGAGTTACTTGGTGCATAGTCCACAGTAAACCTGTGATCCCTGTTATTTTTCCACGCAACCACGAATCTGTGACTGTCGGCTCCTCTCAATCTATCAATTACCTCAAGCTGATGTACCTTCTTTAAATCTTCCTGCAAGATGTAAAAGTTTGCCTTTGTGAATGCTTTGGCAGCGAACACCTCAATGGTCTTACACTCAGTCACTGCTACTGGTAGAGTCTGTGAGGCCATGCAATCGTCATGCGATTCATTCTCGCGGAGGCGCATAATGCAATTCTCATAGTGTACAATCATGTCAACAATTGTCATACCGTAGTCAAGATGTAGGTGCAGGCATGAGTTCAGGCTCTCGCTCCTCTGATTACTCCGCATACCAAGAAATAATCCACCAGACAAATATGATGCAGCCCAAAGCTTCTTCTTCCTGTACATCCTATGGAGCCATGTTTTTGGTTTCTCCGTCTGCCATTTACGAACAAACGCGGCCCATCTCTCCTCGAAAACTGTATGTGTGGTGGCGTAGTATAGGAGTGACCTGAATTCCTTCAACGACTTGTGGTGGAGGTGTTTCTGCATGTTCTTTTCAATATGCCATGAACATAGACGATGCCACGCGTCAGGAAGCACCTTCATGATAGCCCTTATCATCGCTGCATCTCCATCAGTAATTACGGACTGGGGCTTTTTCTGACAGTGAGCTTTCAAAAACGTCTCTAGCAGCCAAACATACGTACCTTCAGTCTCATCTAAAACAATGGCGCTTGCAAATACCATAGTGCAACGGTGATTGTTCAGAACGACGAAAGGGATAAACGGCATTCCATACCTATTCATCTTGTACGTACTGTCGAACACAGTGACATCACCATAGTCAAGATAATCCCGGCATGATTGCGAATCACACCAGAACAAGTTGTTCAGCCTACCTTCTACGTCAACAGTGTGCTCAAAGAAGAAATCCAGATCCCTGTCCTTTCTAGCCATCATGATTCCTATAGCAGTGTCAACATCACCCTGAGCAAGCAGTTTCATCTTCTCCCTGTAGCACATATTATACAACTTCCTCCTTCCAAACACTACTAGGAAAAACCTTATAGGCAGGACAATATCAGTAGCGCTGGAATGTAACAGGCGCTGCTGCTAATTACCAGTAGCGCTGTATTTAGGAAGCGCTACAAATAAGGACTTAGCAGTAGCGCTGGAAACATAAAGAGCGCTACTGCTAAGCGGGACACGACAAGCCCACCGACACTATTGGTAGTAGCAGCGCTGTCCAGAATACAGCGCTACTACTAAGACTTTATCAGTAGCGCTTTATTTGGTGGAACCGCTACTAATAATGGGGCCCACTTAATAGTAGCGTTCTTTCTGGGAAGCGCTACTACTAAGTAACATAGCAGTAGCGCTTGCTGAAAAACAGCGCTACTGCTATGCGTGGCTGGTGCCACCTTTTCACCCCCCTCCCCCTCCTCCCTCCCCATTGCCCTCTCTCCCCCTCCTTTCCCCTCTCCCCTCACCATTGTTGCCCTTCTTCTCTCTTCCTCCTACCTCTTTTATCAACCCGTTAATGCCCCCCTCCACCATAACTCTCCTCCATAAATGGCCTTCTCATCTCTAGCTAGCTCCATAAATGCCCCCCTATCTCATTTGTTTGGCTCTCCCTCCATTCCATTAGATATAGATCTAGCTAGGTCATCTCTCTCCCTCTCCATTAGTTACCTAGAGTCATCTCTCCTCCCCAACAACTTGATCTAGCTAGCTATTGACATGTCCCCAACAACTAGATCTAGCTAGATATAGGTGAGTAAAAAGTTGTTCATTTCAAGAATGGGAATATGTGTGTGAATGGGAATATGTGTGTTTGGGATATGGAGAGATTTGTGCGAGTGACATGCCCCCGAGTTGCTTATGTTTTGCCGAAATGTCGATTTATTTCCGTTTCGGTGAATTTCGAGCAAACTCGATATGTCCTATTTTTAGGCAAGGTCATGCCAAATTTTTATATGACTTTGATGCATGCATGCATTTTTTTTATAACCCTTTTGCTTGTTATACTGTGCATGCAGTCGGTCATGAAGGTGAGTGGATGGAAGGTGGAGCGATACATGCAATCCGCGGTGATGGACATGCATGCAAATAATCGGACTAGGATTAGATGTCCGTGTACAAGATGCAAAGAAGGAGTCCTTTTGGACCCTTATGATCGTGGAAGGTTGAAGGCGCACCTGCTGATGAATGGTTTCATGGATGGCTATACTCGGTGGATAAGTGAAGATGATGATGATGAGGACGTCCACATGGCAGGGAATAACGACATGGGGCTAGACGAAGAGATGACCGATCGACACGAAGACGATGGCGTCGGACATGGCGGCGGGGAAGAGTTAAATGACGGTGGCGGAGAAGATTCCGAACATGGCAGCGGAGAAGATTCCGGACACGGCGAAGAAGAGTCCGGACATGGCGGAGAAGCAGAGGCGGCGGTCACGCCGCAGTCTTCGACGCGACTAAGTGCAGTCGTGCAGGACCCTCATGTTTGAGACCTCGTTCGCAAGAGTACGACTAGCAAGAGAGCTGCTTCTAGAGAGGAGGCCAAGCTGGTGCAACTTGAAGTAGACTCGAAGACTCCATTGTATGACGGTTGCGATCCCGAGGTGACCCGCTTGAGTTTCACGCTCGAACTTCTAAAGACGAAGGCGAAAACCAAATGGACAGACAAAAGCCTTGATGAGCATTTGAAGTATCTACATAATAAAGTTCTTCCCGCGGGGAACCTGTGTCCTACTAGTGTCGATGAGGCCAAGAAAATCGTTTGCCCTTTTGATTTGCCACACATTAGGTACCATGCATGCATCAACGATTGCATCATTTATCGGGAGGAGCACGCGGAAAAAAAACAGCTGTCCAGTGTGCAATGCTTCTCGATACAAGAAGGCAGGAAAGAAAGCTCCTCAGAAAGTTGTATGGTACTTTCCGATCACTCCCCATCTGCAACGGTATTTCGTAGATCCTAAGGAAGCAAAGCTCATGCGCTGGCACGCGGAGAGGAAGAAGCCCGACGATGGAGATGATCCGAAGCTGAGACACCTCGTAGATGGTAGCCAGTGGAGAGCATTCAACACCGTATATGGATTTGCTGCAGAAGATCCAAGGAACATCGTGCTTGGTGCGAGTACCGAAGGCATGAATCCGTTTGGAAACCAAAACACCAACCACAGCACATGGCCCGTCTTTGTATGGATGTACAAGCTCCCCCCATGGAAGTGCATGAAGACAAAGTACATACACATGAGCATGTTGATTCAAGGGCCGAAACAACCGGGAAATAATATTAACTTGTATATGGGGTTTCTGAAAGAGGAGCTAGACACGTTATGGAAAACACCGGCATGGACATGGGACGCCAGCAAAGGAGAGTATTTCTATATGAGAGCCGCGCTGATGACGACGGTGCACGACTATCTCGGTTACGGGTACACCTCAGGCCAGGTGTGCCACGGATACTGCAGATGCACGAGGTGCATGGATGATACAACGTCTCAGCAGCTTACGTTAACGAAAGATGGCGGGTCCGTGGAGAAAGCGTGGAGATCTATTCAATGGGTTGACATAGCATCGAGGACCTCCACGTAAGAGAAGCGGCGCCGAAATCAACGAGCTGTTGAAAAACTGGGGACAGTGCCCCGCGCCGGGAACGATGAAAAAGGCGCCGGAGCCGCTACTGAAGGTATGGAAAACGAGGTCTGTTTTCTGGGACTTGGAGTACTGGCCCAATCACGACACGCCTCATTGCCTTGATCAAATGCATATCACGAAGAATGTCCTCGAGAGCTTGCTTGGCACACTGATGAACATGCCGGAGAAGACCAAGGACGGGCCGAAGGCAAGGAAAGACTTGGAAGATTTGAAGATCCGGAAAGATCTTCATCGTAAAAAGTTGACGGAGGAGACGGAGAGGGAGACGGAGGAGGGGGGAAGGGGCAGAAAAGTCAACAAGAAGGAGGAGAATTATTGCCCCCCTTCTTGCTTCACCTTAAGTGCGAAGGAGATCGATCAATTCATCAAGTGCCTTATGGGAATCAAAGTCAGTTCCGGTTACTGTGGGAAGATAAGCAGATTTCTAGACCCCAAGAAAAAAAGGTTCAGTGGGATGAAGTCTCATGACTGTCACGTGATGATGACACAGATACTCCCGGTTGCCATTAGAGGGATAATGGACAAGCACGTCCGTGACACGCTTACTGGTCTCTGCAACTTCTTCGACGTTATCTCTCGAAAGTCCATAAGTGTGAAGCAACTCCGAAGGCTACAGGAAGAGATCATTGTCATACTATGTGATCTTGAGATGTACTTCCCGCCCGCGTTCTTTGACATCATGGTGCATCTGTGTGTCCACATCGTGGACGACATCATCGACCTCGGGCCGACATTCCTTCACAGCATGATGCCGTTCGAGAGGATGAATGGGGTCATCAAAGGATTCGTTCGTAACATGTCCCGTCCCGATGGGAGCATCGTCCAGGGGTATCTGACGCATGAGTGCATCTCCTTTTGCGAGAATTATATAGGCGTCGGAGACCCTGTTGTTGGTTTGCCCGTCAACAAGCACGATGGGAGGCTCGAAGGAGAAGGTCACAACAACGGCCGGAGGGAATTGCACGTGGACTACTCGGATCGACGGAACGACTTTGACAGGGCTAACTTAGTAGTGCTACAACACCTAGATGTGGTAGATGATTATGTGGCACGGCACAAAGAAACCATCGCAAATACGTACCGTGATAAGGGGATGCTCAAGACGGACGACGAAGTTACTGTAGAGCACAACGCCACTTTCTTGCGTTGGTTCAAAGCAAGTTCTTGAAAATCCCCCGGAAGAGGACAGTTCGGACGGATTGCTCATACACGCCTTAGCACATGGCCCCGCGCCCAAACTCGCGAGCTATCGGTCATACGATATCAACAGGTACACGTTCTACATGGAGGCCAAAGACATGGACAGTGATTACCAGAACTCTGGGGTGACGATTGAATGCGTGACCGACGCTAACGGCACAACTGAAAGATTCTACAGAAGGGTCGAAGAGATCTGGGAGCTTGACTATATTGGATTGCACGATGCGACGATGTTCCGTGTCAGATGGGCTAAGGACGTCGTAAGAGAAAACAAGTATTTCACTACCATGTCTATACCACCCGCTGACGCGAAGAGCGCAATCGTGAACGCTAACGTCATCGCCAAATCTGAGCCATGGGTACACGCTAAGCACATGACACAATGCTTCTTCATAACCGACCCGACCAATCCCAGCCGTGTTGTCATGAGGAGAGGCAAAAGGAGCATCGTCGGAATGGATGGAGTCGCCAACGAGGAAGACTACGACCAATACGGCAACCCGATGAGGGAAGATGACGATGAAGATGAAGCATACATGAAAAGAAGAATCAATACTACATTACATAAGAAAGATCGTACTCCATGGTTCCGGAAAAGTCACAAGGAGGGGCTCAATTATTCGGCAACGAACAAGAAAGGGAAGAAGCTCAATGTGAAACGTCGTCGACGCAGCTGAGAAACCATCATTTATATATATGTATCTATTTTGTGTACGCACTTAAGTAACCGTTATCGGTCAACTGATATATATGTTACCACCACATGCATGCATGGTTCCGGTGATATTCGCGCAGTGTGGGAGGGAGACGCCGTCGTAAACAGAAAGGAAGAAAGCAATACAAAAGAAATACAAAAGGGAGAAAGCAATACAAAAGAACAAAAACAAAAGGGAGAAAGTAATACAAAAGAAAAAGAAAAGTAAACAGAAAAGAAAAGGGAAATAATAAAAACTAATACATATCAGTAGCGCTGGATTATGAACCAGCGCTATAGCTCATATAGTTATAGCACTGGATCCTAAGCCAGCGCTACTACTATGTGTATTTTAGAATTTTAAAAATGAAAATTAAAACAGTTAGTGGTAGCGCTGGATTATGACCCAGCGCTACTACTACTATATTTGAGTTAACCGCAGCGTGTGCTCAAATTTTCCAACTCCCATTCCCCCCCACCCCCACCTCTCTCCCTCCTCTCTGTCGCTCGCCGCCGTCGCCCTCCTGCCCGCCGCCGTCGCCCCTGCCCACCGCTCTGACCTCCTCCTCGTCCGCGCGGACGCCTGAGCCCTCCCATTCCCCCCCCCACTCTCCCACCTCTCCCCCTCCTCTCTATCGCGCGCCGCCGTCGCCCCTGCCCGCTCCGGCCTCCTCGTCCGCGCCGCTGTAGGTACCCCCCTCCCCCCCACCTCCCCCTCTCTCTAGTTAATTAGGAAAAAAAATCTAGGGTTCATATCTAGGGTTAAAAACAGGATTGTTGCTACTTAGTAATAGAATGTCCTAGTACAGCCATTAAAAGCCAAACTCTAGAGAACCACATGACCAAATTGGCGATAGCTATGTTCTGAAATTAGAATTCGGAGTAGAGCAACATAGATGCATCAATTTAAATTGAATAGATCACAACCTAGGCAATGAGCGCTGAGCCTAATCTATGTTTGACTGCAAGAAAATAGATATGCATATTGATTTGGTGAGTCAGGTTAGAACTGAATGATACTTACAGCGAAAAATTAAGTACTACTTGACTTGCATACTCCATGGCTAACACCAGCGGTAGACCAGTTTTCTTCCCTCCATGGTTGGTGTAGGATTCAAGATTTTGAGTGAACATGAAAATACACATGTATATGAAGAAATACTTGCTTATGGTTTCCTTCTCTTGGGCTATAACAATGTGCATTCTAGGTACCCTCCCTGTCGTGCAAGGGCCTTGTAAGAGCCATAGCAATTCCTTCTATGCGTGTGTGATATAAGTTTTTGAAACTTTGGCATTTTAATTTTTATCAGAACTTCTGAACTTGCATATGATAAATTCTCTGTGTTGTGTACATGTGGAAGCTCACCCTGTACTGTGTCATTCTCTGTGTTGCAAAATGTTGGTTGCAAAATGTTTGCAATGTTGGTTGAATGTCGAAGAATATCCGAGTGGCCTATGTTTTGCCGGAATGTTGATTCATTTCCGTTCCGGCAAATTTCGGGCACTCCATATGTCCACTTTTTAGCAAAGGTCATGCTGAAAATTTCCGTGATTTTCGGCATGACTTGTGCTAGGAACTAGGACATATGGAGTGCCCGGGATTTGCCGGAAGGGGAATGAATCAACATTCCGACCAAATATAGGCCCCTTTTTTCTCTTCATTATATCTTTTATTTACAATTGTTGAATAGGAAACATGTCTAGCCACGCCTCAGCTGGGGGTTCTGCTCGCCTCGAAGAAGACCTCATCGAGGCAGTAAATCACTATTTCGATTACCTAGACGAACACCAGATGGGGGTGCATGGTAGCGGCAGTGGCACCAACCCCGACGCCGACGCCGGCACCGGCACCAGCACTGGCGCCGGCACCGACACCACCCCCGAGACTGGCAACGATGCTGTCGTAGCCGGTAAAGCACCGAAGCAGAAGAGGACACGAAGACCAAACGAGCTCGGCATCGGACAAATTGTGGTCACGGAGATGCACCCCAAGAAATTAGAGCCAACGACTTCGGATGAAGCGCGCTCGTGCTGGGGCAATCAACTAGGATGCATCCACAGGGAAACCGCCAACATCAACGACGAGAAGTTGAAGAAGATACCACATATGGAGCACATGCTCCTAAAGAAGTTGCACAATAGGTTCTTGTTCCCCGTCCGCACAGAAAGCATAGATCTGTGGGACGATGACGCCGTGACAAAGATAAACAACAAGGCGATGGTGACGTTCACCAACGACTTGTCCGCCTGGAAAGTTCGGGTGAAAAAAGCGATTGATAAGAATGAACCATGGTCCAAGATTCATGCTGACAATCCGTCAATTACGGAAGAGGACTTTGAAAATTCAAGGAGACTTGCGCTAAAGATGAAACCAAGAAAAAGTCAGAGAAAATGAAGGCGCTCCAGGCCAGGAACACGCCTCCCCACCGCCTCGGAAGCCGTGGTTACGAGGGGAAGAGGCACGTATGGGCCAAGGAGGACGCCGAACGTGAAAATCACAGAATCCCAGACCCCTTGGCGGAGTTCACCGACCCGCTGGAGCGTGACTGGATCAGGGCCCGGTACAAGTGGGACCGCGTCAAGAAGACCTTTTACACGGACCCGAACACGAGGGAGTTCATGAGACTTCTGGTAATTATTATATTACCACATTATCATATTAGCTTCCAATCAATTCGACTACAAGTTTTGTCACATTATTAGTAAACCATCCACGTTCCTTTTGCAGAAAGAGCAGCACCAAAAGGCAGCCGAAAGCGACGAGTCATCACAGTCGTCGGCGAGGCCCAAGTGGGACACCCATTTCAACCGGGCTCTGAACATACTGAAAAAGGTCCCGGAGGACACACCGCCATCCTATGGACGTGTGCACGGCGTCGGAGATGGCGCCCCGTGGAAGACGTGCTACCACGAGGAGCTAGAGGAAAGAAGAGAAAGTTGCTTACTCAACAGACCATCGACCAGAAGGTCGCGCTTGCGATCAATAAGTCCAAAGCTGAGACCAAAGCAGAGTTGGAACAGATAGTCGATGCAAGGGTCAGTGCAGCGGTAGCTGGCGTCACGGCTGACTTCACATCTTCCATTTCCAGCTTGCTTCCGACATTTTTTGAATGGACGAAGAAAAATCCAGATAAAGGGCCAGCGGACTTTCCACTTCCCAGCTACGTCGGGAGCAATTCGGTGAACATCGCACCACCAGCACCTGCTCACGCCACCGCACATGCTCCCGCTCCTGTTCATAGCAGCCCGTCCTCCGTCTCTGGCCAACTCGGCGGGCCTTCGTCTAAGGCTGAGCTCGACGCCCTCACGGTAATTACCCGTCATAGCCTTTTCACCAGCATGTCTATATAGTCTTCCGTTTCAATTGCCTTTCGGATGTTTGACGTCGCAGAAATGTCTTCGTAGGCCAACGATACCCCGTGCACCCTACTGTATGACATCAAGGGCCATAAGGTGGCCGTGGGAAAGGCAACGATCGTGAAGCCGAAGGACCGCATGTTCCACAACCGAGAGATGCCCGATGGCGTCTTCAAGGTTAACGTGGCCAGTGTCTTAGCGGGCTTCGAGGATTTGCCTCCTCCGGTACCAGTCGATGACGAGGAGACCCCTCAACGGATTGGCGCATGCAAGAGCTGGTTCTTGCCTTGGCCGGAGACTCTTCTTCGTGTCGAGGCGCCCAGTATCACACCAACGACAGCTTCTCAAGAAGGTATGAACACCACCCCACCTACCAAATTACCTGCACCTGTCGTGGCGGGTGATAGCGGACGACGCGAGGGAGAGCCTCCATTAGTGCCAGATGACGTCGCCCCCGTTGTCGAAGAAGCAAATGCTGATGATGACATGGAGGAGGATGATGATGACCCAGACAAGTATTTCAATACCGCCTATGATGATGGAGGATTGATGGCTCAGGACGACGAAGACTCGGGCTTTGAGCGTGGAGATGATGACTTGATGCTGCCTGATTTGCCGGAGCCGGAACGTCCTAAGGCGGAATGGAAAAAGTCTCTCTTCAAGCGATCCTCGCAGGAGACGCCTCTAGATGCCGCCTCTACCCAGCAACAACCCGAGGGTCATCCACTGATTAGCCCGACGACACTGGGGGTGACAGTTAGGGAAGGTATGGTGGGCTCACAACCGCCACCCGCCAAGAAGCAAAGGAGGAGACCGGGCAAGAAATGCCCTAAAGGAGCCAGAGCTGCTTCACGCAGCCAGCCGCCTCTGAAGCCCCGGGAGGTAGACAGAATACCTGTCGTAGGTGCGGAGCGTTTCCATGTCGCCGGCCACCCGATCCTACCTCAGAAAGCGCTAGAGGACATACTGAACAATGATCTAAGGAGACTTCATGATGATGTGCTGGCTAGAGAGAAAAGCCTTCTCATCTCGGGAAAACCAGGATACCAGCTTTACACGGCTCAGGTGCCGGGTGGGAAGTTGTACGTCGAGGGATGGCCCGCAAATAAGTTCATCCTGCGATTTGACTACATCTACGACATGTTCCACATGACCAAGCTGGATTTCTAGTTCATCCGCATGTATGCGTTGTATCTCAACTACATCATCAGGATCGAGAACATAAAATATATCTGCGTCGCGGACCCTTACCATATGCACGAGAGCTTCTTGGATGTCTGCAAAGGGCACCGTGACTATGCGAGCAAGTACATCGGCGGCTTCATGATCGCTAATAAGGACAAGGAAGCGATTCTCCTGCCTTATCATCCCACGTAAGTCATCCGCGCATATCCTTTCGTAAGTGCTAATCATTCCTTTGCAAGCATGGAGGCTAATTTGAGGCGTACTTAATTTGCGCAGCGGGGGGGGGGGCGTCCTCATCGTTCTGTACCCAGAATACTCCCATGCTATATACTTGGACTCATCGAAGAACATCAAGAAAAAGGATTACAAGCACATAAAGAGTGTTCTCGATAGTGCCCTGTTAACCTTCAGCCTGTCTGGTAGATATATCAAGGACAAAAAGTACAGGAGGAACGGGCTGGTTTTCAGCCATAAGACCGACTTCTGCTGCATCCAGCAACCGCACATCAGTAAGGCTGATGGATTCTACCTCATGCATCACCTGCTCGAGTTCAGAAGGGATAATCAACGCCTTCGCATGTCAGCTACTACCAACGATGCCGAGATTGTCAACTGGGCCACAAGCACAGGAAAGACACCGGATCATCGAATCCGAGCTGAGTTTTATCACGTGCAGTGTGAACTTGCCCAAGTGATCATGAAGCAGGTCCTCGAACCAACAGGGATGTTCTACCATGGGCCAATCACGTAGGATGATGTCCGAGCACTGCTAATCGCTCATCGTCTGGACCTGAAGCCTTTCAAGAAGCTCGGGTCCTTCCTCCCTGACTATGAAGATTGGACCGAGGACTGATTGTCGTTGACAATATATGTGTCACTAGCGTCCAGACGAAACTATGTGATGTAATTAAACCGTGGTCCTGAACTAGCGTAGATCGCTCTCGTTAATTAGTTTGGGTATGAGGAACTTCGTCATTTATGTTTACTATAGGTTGCTTGTATTTTGCTAATTATGCCTCTTTGTGTTCTTAAGTACATTATGTTGCATATTATCGTTCACGATGCAGGTACATAGATCAGAGATGGCGAAGGGCTGCTACGTCGTGTTCGTTGGGAAGGTTCCAGGAGTCTACGACCACTGGCCAGATGCTCAGGCCCAGGTGGACAAGTTCCCAGGTGCTAGCCACAGAGGGTTCGACAGCAGAGCCGAAGCAGAAAGTAGTTACTTGAGGTGGACGCTCCGGCAAGAGCGAGGGCGGAACCGCCGGTGCGTCAAGTACTACACAGTCGCGGTCTTGATGATGCTGATCGCTCTTCTCTTCTACATCATGGTTTAGATAGAGATGATGAAACTTGTGTGTGTGCCATGACCATGCAGTTGAACTTATTCGAGACATGACATGACTTGTGTATCGCTATTTTCGAGATGTGATGATATTTGTGTTGAATGATGATGATGATGGTATGACGAGACTACTGTATGTGTATGATATGATGATAATAGTGTATGTTTATTGTGACCTGATGAAACTACTGTATAGAGCCTGTATAAATACATCACGAATACATAGAGGGGATATGAATCTGTGAAAGCAGGAATTATAGCAGCAGCGCTGGAAGGCATCTAGCAGCAACGCTGGATTAGCAGCAGCGCTTGTCTTTATGCAGCGCTACAGATAATTAGCAGTAGCGCGGATCAGTGCAACGCTACTGCTAACCAGACTTAGCAGTAGCGCTGCACCGACCAGCGCTACTGCTATAACTTAGCTATAGCGCCTTAGCAGTAGCGCTGGACCCAGCGCTACTGCTATAGGTTTTTCAAGCGCTACTAGTAGGGTTTCTCCTAGTAGTGAAACCCTGTCTTAGCGTACGAACCGTACCTGCTGACAAAGTTATCAAAAATAATGTGCTTTCTTATCCCAGCTCCTGCCATAGCTAAGATCTATGATCTCTGAAATTCTTTGATCACATTGTGAGACCGGAGGAAAGGGACTTCGTCCGGTCTTGCAAGAACGTGGCTGTGATCATCGAAGAAATTGCTGACATACCAAAGTTCACTCTTTCTATCAAGCTTCATTGTTAAATGGGCTTCACAGAAGAATCAACTCTCCGGTCTCAGTCTGCGGGTCCGGCCTTCCATGGTACAAAATTTGGCCTGTCGTTTTCCTGCCCTGGAACAGAGATACCTCCTCAAGCGCAAAACTTTTGAAGAACCTTTTGCAAAAAAATTCAAGTCCCTCCTGATACTGAACCCACGATCTTTCGCGTACTGGTTGTAGAACGTGTACGCCTCTCCTCCTGACCTGAATGTCTTGGCCATCACTTCTCAATGCCTATCCAGTGACTCTTGCTGATATTCATCATAGCCGATGTCAAGGTCAAACTCAAGATCGTCAACATGCTCATCGTTCCCACTAGGACCAACAACACCCCCCTGCAAAATAAGACATATAACCATGTTCGTCAGTTTGTTGCTATGTTGTTAGTTTTCATGAATAATTTGAACACTGTAACTTACTTCGCTCACACTTTTCCTTCATTAGATGCATCGACATCGTCCTCATCATTGTCATCATCCTCATCATTGTCATCATCTAAAGTTCTCGGCTCAGTGTCACCATTGGTATTTCTCTGTGCAGATTAAAATGTCTAAGTGGTAATATAATTTGTATGCTAGTAATTATACAACATATTTGAAACGTACCTGGGTTCCACTTTCAGCATAAGATTGTTCATCTATATCGTAATCGTCATTGTCATCATTGGCATGCACCTATTTAAATTCAATAGCAAATGTAAGTGTCAATGTATTAGCTTATATTCCATAATTTCTAGTCAACGTACACAACACTTACATTACCACTATATCATTCATCCTGACTCATATAGTTGTCTCCGGGCGATTTATTTGCATTCAATGAAGATGATCCATCCTCACTACTAGAGTCATCACCCGCATATTTGGTGTCTTGCTCTAACAATAAACCTTTCAAAAGGTGTTTTATCAATGTCACAATACCACAACATCATAAAGCATACAACGAAATCATGAAAAATCGTATGGATTAAATGAAAAAAAACTTACTGTCGGTCGTCGAAGGGTTCAACGACATCGTTCGGCGTGTTCGACGTCGATGCACCGGTGGCTACAACGTCGTCGTTTGAACGTGGATACCCCGCGTCGGTCATTGCAACCACCGCCGTGCGGTGTTTCTTAGGGACCACGGTGATGGTGACGGTGAGAAGGGCGTCGAAGCGTCGGTGGCGGATGTTTGTTGGTGTCAGTGGTCACGTCCACCACGGCGGAGACGTGCGGGGGGAGTCACGTCGGCGGCGGAGACGTGTGGGGTGGCGTAACGGCGGCGGAGACGTGCGTGGTGGAGTCACGGCGGCGGCGGAGAGAGAAGATAGGGTTTGTATCCATTTTTTTTTCTCTTCCAAACCAACCGCCGACGCGTGGGCTGACGTGGCGTACGTGGAGATCGGGCGTACGGCGGGCGGGCGAACGTACGACGGGCGGGCGGGCGGGCGACGGATACTGTACACAATGTGTAAAGACCATACTGCACTTATACGTTTAGGGGGGGGGGGGGGGGGGGGGGGGGGGTTGTACCGAAGTCCTTCTCAATCACTATCAGGTAACACGGTAGGGACAGGCGGTTCATAGTTCAAAAGCAAACATCCACACGAACACCAATTATGCCAAGCACTCCCATGCCGCAGGAAGCCCCCTCTTCTATCTAACAACCGGACTGGGCACGACATTGGAGTTAGTTATGCAGACAACAGAAGCAGCAAGCAGCATACACACCTAAAGCCAGTGGAACAGTGCACTAGAACAGTGGAGCGTGAAGATCACAGTAGGAGGAGATACACTTGGCATTTATCCACAGCGCTTATCCAAGTGGCAAGTGAGCCCTGACAGCGACTCTCAAAGAATCTAGCTAGTTCATGAGCCGATTCTATCCCACCACTGTGATGCTGATGACTGATGAGTTGCATGACCCGCTTGAGGCAACCTAAGGAGGCCACATCCTAGAACAAAAGAAAGAAACAGACAGACAGACACCCTAGGAAGGAAGCTCCGTCGGTTAGGAATGAAGACAAGCACCTGGCGGGCAAGCAGGCAGGTCGACCCGGTCGAGATTCCAGCAGGTCTATCCCACCACTGCCTCTTTTTGTTTGTTTATTTGACCTTTTGTTTCCTTTTTTTACTTTTGTTTACACTTCCAAAAATTATAAACATATATATTACAAAAAATAATTTTTGGAATGTTTTCAAAAAATTTGATCATGCATTTGAAAATTTCTAAATGTGTATAGAAAAAATGTTGACCATGTATACGAAAAATGTATGCAGAAATAATACAATGTGTGTGAAAAAGTTTGATAATTGTATTTCAACTATGTTAATAAATAATTTCCAAAAATAATTGTAAAAAATGTTACTCAGGCGTTTAAAAAATGTTATATATGTATAGCAAAAATGTTGACCAGGTATTAATAAATGATGAATTCCTTTCATCATGTTTATGAAAATATTAATCAATCATTTAAAATAAATTTGAACAAGTATTTCAAAAAATTTAATAAAGCATTTGGAAAATGTTAAATATGTATATAAAAAATATTTACCATGCATTCAGAGAGATACTACTCTTGCATTTCAAATAATGTTGAGAAAGCATCTAAAAAATTTAAATGTTAAGAGAAAAAAATGTTGACCATGTATTACAAATTTTTTAATACTATATTTGAAAAATATTAATCAAGCATTTGAAAAAGTTTAAAGTGTGTATAGAAAAGATGTTGTGTTAATCTTGTATTTGAAAGATGTTTATCCAGCATTTTATAAAATGTTAAAAATAAAGTATAGAATTTTTTTTAATTCGAATTGCAAAATGTTAAACATGTATTAGAAAGTATTGTTCACATATACAAAAACCGTCGAATGAAAACAAAAAAAACAAAGAAACTCAAAGAAATGAGCAGGAAAAAGAAAACAAAATAACTAAAGGAAAAAATAAAATCAAAGAAAAAAATAAAAAAAGAATGAAAAAAAAAAAAAAAAAAAAAACATTCCGTAAGAAAAAAACAGAAAGCAAGAAAAACAAAACTGTGAGACCCGGGCTCATTTCACCTCAACTACATCCCGCCCTATTACTCGATCAGAATCCTTACACACAGTTGCAATATATCTAGGAGACCACGATCCGAATCACACCCCTCCCCCCGCGCCACTCCTTTTTTCACTATTTTCTTTCAAAAGCGTGCGTAAGTGGGCCAACTTTTTACTGTTGAAACACGCAACGAGAGTTCCTACGGTCTCGCTTAATGCGAGACATAGTCGCCGCAATTAAGCTCTACTGCGCGACTTGGCACCCATGCGTTGTGTTGTTGGCCGGCCCAGTAACAGGTACGTGTTGTCGGTCACAAACTTCCCTCGGGTGGGACACGGACTGGTTGACCAGCTCACCATTGACTTCGAGAAAAATACGAATTTAAAAAATTGTAAATCTGAAAAAATTAACCATTGACTTACCATTGAACTTTTTCAAAACATTCATGAGTTTTTTATAAAGTTTAAGAATTTTCGAAAAATTGATTATTTGAAAAAAGTTTGTGTGTTCCACTGATTTGAAAAATCATTCACGAGCTCGAAAAAGTTCACGAGCTCAAACAAAATGTTTGCGGATTTAAAAAAAGTTCATGAGTTCAAATAAAGTCCGTGCATTTGATAAAAGTTCCTGTATTTGAAAACCTTCACAAAAGAGTTCACATGTTACATGGATTGATTTTTTTATGATTTGAGGAAAAAAGTTCACAAATCTGGAAAAAAATGTTCGTAAATTTGAAAAAAGTTCATGAATTTTAGTAAAACCATTCACAAAGATCAAAAAAGTTTGCGAACTTGGGAAAAATTCAGGAATTTGAAATAAAAACGAAAAATAATAATAATAAATAAAACAGAAAATAAAAACCAGGTAAAAACAGGCGAAAGAAATCGAAAGAAAAATGAAATCGGTGTCTCCTTTCTAGCATTACATTTCAGGCACAACCCCTGGTTAGACCTTTAGTTTGCATCCATTTATAGGCCAAATGACCATGTGTAGGATCCACCCTCTTGAGCTCCCTAAGATCTATGATTTGGATATATACGCAACCAAAATTTAGAAAACTTTCCCTCGTAATATCGAACTCATACATGTCTGGTACTTCCAATGATAAAATAGAATGATTTTGTTGTCAATATCCAAAGTTGTACGATCAATTAAAAATTCGCCTTTTCAACGACAAAAAATGTCACCATTGACTCCAATATAGTTGCAAGCAAGAAACCTTTGAGCATTGATATTCATTGGGGATTTGTTGCCAAAGTAATTAAAATGTTCCTTTTCTTTGGGAATAAACGAGCTTGACGGTTTATTCTTTGATCTGCTAGGCGATGCTTCCTATTATTGATAACACATGTAAATTCAAACTCTACATAGGGGGGGGGGGGGCAATGTTCCATGCATTTGAAGGTAATCTACCTTTCTAAAACTCCACCAGTTTAGGCAAGAGACCTACACCAAGTGCCCACTCGATGCGAGGGGATACAATTTTATGAAGTTTAATAAGTAGAACATATTATTTGCTTTTTCCAAATAAAAATTGGAACCAAATGTGACGCCATTTACAAATATAAGACTTTGGCAAACATAATTTTGTCTTTTGTATGTTCATTTCTTATTGATTTACACGATTTTTAAATATCTACTTTATCAAGTTATCATTTAGCTTCTAATTATGAATGCTACACTAACTGTATTCCGTGATCACTCGCATTGTGAAAATTATATTTGTATCGTTTTTCTGGCATTTTTTTTCATGTTGCAATGTTATACTTTATACTTTAAAAACATATTAATTAATAAAATATGTGTGTGTACTATTCCATGTAGAGGCCAAAGGTTATCCTTCTTTTACCAAAACTAACATAGAGTTTCATCATTGGTGGACACACGGTAAAATTTCCCCATAGGTACAACCCGGTATAGGTCCAACACAAGCAGCCACATCTCTCTCTCTCTCTCTCTCTCTCTCTCTCCCTCCCTCCCTCCCTCTCCATTTTATTAAACCACATTCACGGGTAATATTAATTATGATGATATACCTTTCTGTGTAAAATTATTTTGTGAAATTAAATGTAGATTAACGTTTTCATCAAGAACACACCACCTGACCAACAATATATACAGCACCACCGATCTACAGTATTCACTCTATGCTTCACGCGTCGTGGAATACATGCCACATCCATCAATTGCAAGGAAAACAGTGCAAGAAAAATATATAGTGAAGGTAAGTTGAGAATAGGAGGTGTCAGGAAGGCCAAGTGTAGTTGTGATTGATGTTGTAGGTCTTGGCCATCCTGAGTCACCATAGGGACGCACCATATCGTCTGCACCTCAACCATCTCCTCAACATCTACCCTTCAACCTCACACTTGGGTTCTAGAAGTCTCTGCACGCCACCCAGCTCGCCTTGCAGGAACACAACATGCTTCCAGCGTATGAAGACGTCACTGATATGACACATGCTTGCATTTAGCCCGATCGCAAACTAGCTACGACTGCTTCAAACAACTAGCACTACTAGGAAAAAGGCTAGTGGTAGCGTGGGTTAAACAACTAGTAGTAGCGCGGGTGCCCGCGCTACTATTACGGTGCTACAACTAACTGGTAGTAGTAGCGCGGGTGCATCCCGCTACTAGTACGTGTGTTAGTAGTAGCGCGGGTTCCACACGCGCTACTACTAACTATCTGTAGCACGTGCCTGTGACCTGCGCTACTACTATTAATTTCAAAAACCAAAAAAAAATATCGATCCCGTGCGTGCTGTCAATGGTGTCAATGGTTCGATGCAGTGACGGCGGGGGTCGTCGGAGGCGCGGACGGGCGGCGATAGACCAGATCGGGCGGCTGCTGCTGGAGAGGGCCTGGATCCAGGGCAGAGCAAAGCATCGGCGTGGGGCTTCTCTTCGCAGCCAAGGCAGAGAGCTCCTGGTCGTCCATGGGGATGACCTGCACGGGTATGGACATGGGAGGGTAAGTCAAATCAGAGGGAGAGAGAGAGAGAGGAAAAGGAAAACAATGGAGAGAGAAAGGAGATGGAGGGAGCAGCGGGGTTGGTTGCCGGTGGTGCGGTGCTCTGGCGTGATGGCATGGAGACACTGGGGAAGACCGGCGAGCTCCTGAATGCCGGCGGCCGAGGCGGCGGCCTCTTTACGCGCCTTGGAGGAGCGCCTGGGCAGGAGGTCCATGTGAGAGCCTATGGAGAGAGAGGGGCGAGAGGGACGAGAGAGAGGAAGGATGTAGGGGAGGAGATGGGGATTTCAGGGCTGTTAAAAAACTCTGTACTTAGTAGTAGCGTGGGTTTATACCCCTCGCTACTACTATGACCTGTCCCGGGGGGGGGGGGGGGGCACGGTAGAGACCACTAAGTAGTAGCGAGGGTTATAAACCCGCGCTACTACTATCAACTTAGTAGTAGCGCGGGTTTATGCCCCGCGCTACTACTATGGCCTGTCCCGGGGGGCCACGGTAGAGACCACTTAGTAGTAGCAAGGGGTATAAACCCGCGCTACTACTACCAACTTAGTAGTAGCGCGTGTCAATATAGCGCGCTACTAGTAAATAGCAGTAGCGAGGGGTATAAACCCGCGCTACTACACTAGTACAAAACAAGGCTTTGGTCCACCCTGAAAAGCCCACTAGTCCCGGTTCACTCACGAACCGGGACCCATGGGAGCATCGGTCCCGGTTCGTGAGGCCGGGGCGCCGGCCGGGCCTCGTCTGACCCCTTTGGTCCCGGTTCCAGACACGAACCGGGACCAACACCAACCGGGACTAAAGGGGTTGAGGCTTTAGTCCCGGTTGGTGTTACCAACCGGGACTAAAGGTTGGACCTTTAGTCCCGGTTGGAGACACCAACCGGGACTAAAGGGGTTCTGAAAGTTTTTTTTCCTGTTTTACATTTGTTTTCTGTTTTTAGTTTCTGTTTTAAATTGCTTATATCTTTTAAGATATTTGATGTTTTTGAGTGATTCTTTTTGAATTAGATTCAAAATTTTGTCTAGTTTCTGTTTGTGCCATTAGTTTTCAAATTTGAATGGTTTAAATTTGAATTTGTTCAAATTTGCTTCAAACCCTAGATTGCGAATAACTTGAGTTTACAAATAGTTTTTAATTTAATTCTTTTTACTCCTAGTCACGTGTTAGATTGTTGTCACAGTAAGATTTATTTGGTTATTTTTAGGATAATTTAAATTAGGATTTTAATTAAAACAATACTGTTTTGCTTATATAGTTGTTTTAGTCATTTAATTGTTGTTT
The DNA here is from genome assembly GCA_039707655.1 of Elymus sibiricus. Taxonomy (NCBI): domain Eukaryota; kingdom Viridiplantae; phylum Streptophyta; class Magnoliopsida; order Poales; family Poaceae; genus Elymus; species Elymus sibiricus. The sequence goes on from CM077675.1 coordinate 32,312,352, forward strand.
TTTATTATTTTTAGTTAGTTCTTTCTGTAGATTTTAAAATATTGTAGTATGGTGCATATTGAATGCACAAAAAGTTTGGAGTTGAAATAAGTTTAAAAAAATGAAATGCATTTGTAACAGACGAGTTTTCGTCCGAAACCTTGATACTTCGAATGAGATGGTCCAGTTTGTACACGAAGTGCATCCATTTTTTGCCGTAACCATCTCAACTTTTTAGCACATGCTATGTGGGTGAAATGATGATACCATGCCAACTTTCAACCTTTTCAGAGTTCATTTGTAGTGCTTTTCAATTTCAGGGTCATTTAGCTCAAAAAAATCAGTAAATGCATGAAAAATAGCAAATGAAGTCAGAAAGGGTTGAAAAGTGATGGCGTGGCTTCGAATGGTGCACACACAAAAAGTCTGGAGTTGAAATAAGTTTAAAAAAATGAAATGTCTTTGTAACAGACGAGTTTTCGTCTGAAACCTTGATACTTCGAAGCCGACGGCCGCATACCTTTCTGACTTGGTTAACCTTAGCTGTGACTCTGGCTGGGACGGTGCTAGCAGATGTGTAGTCGACGGTATGATTGGATGGACACCAACCCGGACTAAAGGGGTTCTGAAATTTTCAAACTCTACCCCCTCCACCCCGTGGATCGCCTTTTTTAGTTTTGTAGAAAATAAACAAAAATGATAAAATCTTCAAAAAATAAAATCCTTCGAGATGTAGTTAGATTTTAGTGTCTAGTTGGTATAGAAATTTTAAAATATGAATTTTGACCTTTTTTGCAAAAAAACGGAAAAAAAATGTAAAACGGCCATAACTTTTGCATACGACATCGAAAAAAAAAGTTTAATATATAAAAAAAACTAGAGAAAAATTGGGACTTGATTTCACCCGGGTTTACCCGGTGAAGTTTTCTCAGATTCTCAAAATTCCAAAAGGAAAAAAAGTTATTTCAAATCAAAAATAATAATTTTAAAAAGTTTAAAAATTAATTTTATTTAAAAAAAATAAATGATGTCATATTTAGATTCCTCACATTTTTCTGATAATAATGGATATATTATTTGTCGAATTTTGATTTACAGATTTAAAGATATTAATTATGTCAAATTAAATGAATAAATGGCAAAAAAATGAATAAAATAATATTATTACTTATTTTATTTTCATTGAAATTCAATATTATTAGTACTTATTTTGTTTATTTTAAAAATTGTTTAGAATTCGAAAAATTAAATCATGTGACATCAAGACCTAAGGGTTAACATGATTGTTAGCTTAAGATTGTCAGGAAAATAACAAGTGCAGACTTGGAAACTAGGGGAGATTGAACCTGAAAGTTAAGCGTGCTCGGGTTGGAGTAGTGAGAGGATGGGTGACCGGCCGGGAAGTTAGACGATTTGGAATGAGTGCTGATTAGAGACTCTAGAGATTAAATTCTGAAACAGTGAGGAGGAATGATTAGAGATTAAATTGTCAAATAATTCAAAGATTTGAAATTCGGAATAAAACTTAAAAACAAATCAAAAAAATAATCAAAAAAAATTTTAAAAAAAAAATCAAATTTTTTTTTTAATTTTTTTCCCCCCGGCAAGGACCTTTACCAACCGGGACTAAAGGACCGGGACTAAAGGTCCTCCCTCCCCCGCCCCAGGCAGCGCCACGTGGAGGGCCTTTGGTCCCGGTTCGTAAGCAAACCGGGACTAAAGGTTTTGGGCTTTAGTCCCGACCCTTTAGTCCCGGTTCCAGAACCGGGACTAAAGGCCCTTACGAACCGGGACAAATGGGGGTTTTCCTACTAGTGCTAGTAAACGGCTACCTATAAGCTTTTCCCTAGTAGTGTAGTGTAGGTGCTTCAGCGGAACGTGCAACATATGTGGAAAGGTGACATGCGGCTACATTTTCAGCCGACCGCTCTGGCAATCCCTCTCTTACCAGCCCCTGCAACCATATTATCTTTACGACGTCCATTCGTTGCCTTTGGAGTTATAAAATTGTACGTGTGCAAAATAATACACGGCTAGAATATCAAAATGTAGTACATTTTGAACAGACTAATAACCGTGCCAACATGACTAATCGTTAAGGCTTCATGGATATAAACCTGCTCTTGATTTTGGTTAGACGATTAGTTTCATTTATCTTACAGTACGCTATTCCTTCTGTAGACATTGTTTTCATCAAGCTATTCTTTATTTTTCTGTTCAAACTTTGACAAGTATTAACATTAACTTTTTCGTGTGTGCCTTTGATAGTTATGCAATTGGAGCAACCTATGTTGTCCTTGAATAAATGAATTTATATCGATTCATGTGGGATGTGTGTGCCACATCAACGACATGCTGGTGGCGATGGGCCCTTGTTCAATGTGCATTGTGAGTTTTCAACCATATTTGGGAGAAGATGCAAATAGTTAGGATTATAAAAATTAGACCTAGAATTTTCCTTGCTTTTGAACAGCCAATATGGGAAAATAGTAAGCAAATGAAGTTGTAATTTTAATAACTTAATTTCCTATTTTGTCAGTTGAAAATGGTATTTAATCATGTGTATATACGTGTCTATATATGTTTACATGCACGTAAATTTTCATATTATCAAGTAAAATAGAATATGATTTCCCCAAGTTACTTTATCATGAGAGTGAAATGCACCACTAGTCCATTAACTCAAACTGATTGCACACTTTAGGCCACGAACTCGGAAATTGATCGATTTAGACCATAAACTCGTTAATTTGATCAAATAAGGTCAAAACCGATCAGGGAGAGAAAAAAACCGGCCACGTGGCTGCTACCTTAGCTTTGCCTGAACCACTTGTGAATTAACTATTTTTATACAGGGATCTATTTGTAAATTGTTCAGTTTTTATTCAACAAACAATGCTGACAGCGCATGAAGAGAAAACATAAAAAAACTTATATTGCGTAGGAATCGAACTCAAAACCTTTGGGACTCACAGCTGTCTCTCCAACCACTAGAACATCAACTGAATTGTGATTTAACTAGCAGCCCATGTTTTATAGTATTGGATTGATACTGTTAGATGACAGGTCATTAAATTTCCTTCGTTGGCGTTCGTATGAAGTCTGTGCTAGCTCGTTTAACCTTAGTTTCACAATAATTGCTTTTGAGGTTCTTTTTTAAAATAAAAATTATATGTAACTATGTAAGCACACAATGCATTCGATGGGACTAGAACCCACACCCGGGTACAGGGAAAAGTGTGCTCACCACTAGAATGTAAAGTGCTTTGTGTATTTATTTTTTAAATACTTTCAAAGACTTTAATGTCAAATGAAGGTTAAAGGAGCCTGTCATATTACAGTATCAACAGTAATATACACCGTCGATTGCACAATAAACACAAATCTGTTGATATCCCAATGGTTAGAGAGATGACTACATATATATTCTGTAGCTCTTGGTTTCGAATCCAATGCAATGACAATTTTTAATATACTTTTTCGTCCATACGGTATCAAAATTGATTGTGAAAAAGACTAGCTAATTTGCAAATAGATCCTTGTAAAAAATAATTAATTCACAAGCGGTTCAGGGAACGCCGACATGGCAGCCATGTGGTCGGTTTTTTCTCCCAAGGATCGGTTTTGGCCTTATTTGATCAAATTAAGGAGTTTATGGCTCAAATCGATCAATTCCCGAGTTCGTGGCCTAAAGCGTGCAATCAGTTTGAGTTAATGGACTAGTGACGCATTTCACTCTTATCATGACGTCGAGTTAGTGTAGGCCGGTTCATGCTACTTTTTTCGTAATTGTGCTTGTAACTCCACAGGGAGCTTGTTAACTCAATTTTGCACATATATTCACATTGCCCATCCATATCCGAACAGATCATACACATGAAAATAACCCACTGTTTGACTATGGGGAGATTCATTGAGCACCTCATCAGAGAATAGTCACAGAAGTGGCGATAGAGAGGCGACAACAGAGGAGACGTGTCTGAGGGCCGACGGGCGAGGATTGCGAGAGTTTTTTTTACAGTGTTTTTTAGAGGTTAGACAGGTTTCCTTCGTGAACATGTGATAGATTTTCTTTTTCTTTTTAGCTGTGAATGTGAGATGGATTGTGAGGACTCTTTCAACACTGCATCCAATGGCTGCTGATACTCCTATATAATTTGTATTTTTCTTTTCAGTTATCAGCGTGGGATAGATTATGAGGACTGTTTGTGGCTCTTTTTTTTTCTTGTAGTTGTGAACTTGGGATACATTGTGAGGACTATTTGAGGCTCTTTTTTACTTTTAATTGTGAACGTGGGATAGATTGTGAGGACTCTTTGAGGCAATGCATTCCATGGCTACAAATCTATAATTTGCAGATCTAACGGTCAATTACTATGTTCTCCTAGGATTAACGTGGAGGCTCGATTGGTGCTTCTAATTAGTAAATATAAAGATACTTGTCATTGTTGTTTTATGTCTCAAAATCTTTTGACAATGATGATATAACTATGGTTGACAACTGTGGCACCAAAGACCATTGCGTGAGCACCGGAGCCAATGAACTACTTGTGGACACTGCCCAAGAGTGGATTTTCTAGCAGTCTCAGTTTCTACCGGGTACTGCGATGCCGTACATATTGGTTGGGGATATGTGCAGGTATTGCTCTATTATGGCAATACATACATTGTCTGACGCATATACATCACATTGTCTTCTCTCTCTCTCCTTCAATCCAGCTAATTTCTTACCCACCTCATTGATGTGTGGGACAACTAGGCAAGAGGCCCCACGACAAAGTGACTAGTGGGTATGTTTGAAGTAAAAAGGTAGTCTTACATCCCATCCACCCATGCTTTTCAGTCTGGTTACATAATTTGTATCAATTATATCTTTTAAACAAACTATCCGATTGACAAACCGTTTGGATATTAGAACTCATGATATTTAAATCTTCAAAACAAGATCAATTTTGGACACGGTTGAATTTTTTCAAATTAAAATTATTTTTTCATTGCATATTTTCATTGCTTTTTAATTCTGGATATCAGGTACTATTTCATTGAGGTTTCGTTTCTATTTTTGATGTCTTGAAATAAAATTTTCATAACATTTTGTCAAATTATTTTTCATGGTTGGGCTGAGTTTGCACGGCTATTTTACATGTTTTTATTATTTTTACATGCACTCTCTTGTGCATGTTTCATTATTGTACCATCCGGTATACACTCTTCATCCATGATATTATATGACATGCATGTTACAAAAGCATACCTCGAAATCATATGTGAAAGGAGTTTGTGATGATAAATTTTTTATATCATACATCTCATACACTACTAGGACAAAGGCTAGTAGTAGCGCTGGAAATAGGGCTAGTAGTAGCGCTGGCTCCCGTTTGCCCAGCGCTACAGCTAAATATTAGCAGTAGCGCCTCTTAACCAGTGCTACTGCTAACTGATAATGACATCACTAACGTAACCAGCAGTATCGCTGGTGGGTCCCATGTAGCAGCAGTGTCATTAGTAAGAAGAAGTGGATGGGTTTATATATATATATATATATATATATATATATATATATATATATATATATATATATATATATATATATATATAATTGATGACAACTTGAGTTCAAACAGATAACTAGACTTCAAAAACATTACAAGTCCAGACCGAACAGTTAGATCGAGACCAATAATCTTACTACAATACTATTAATCTTACTATAATACTATTAATCTTACTACAATACTATTAATGAGAAGAATCTGGTGGTGGTGGGAGCATTCTCGGCGGAAGTATCCCAACCACACTTCCCCATCGGGCTCTCTGAGCCGGGTTCGAAGATGTCATATGTTGTAGCGCTCATTCCATAACCAAGTGGGGACTACTCTGAGGCGGCATCCGAGCATTCTCTGCAGCGTTGGTCTCCGCGAAGATGACATCTGCCACAACTTTTAGTTGTGTTTCAGCATAAGACTTGCACGCATTGACTTCGTGCTCCCAGAAACCAGACTGAGTCTCCCGGAACTTATTATCTGCCTCTTTCAGCTCCCGCATACACTCTCTCCATCCGAACACTGCATCGTCAATCCTTTTTTCCCGCGCCAGCAACTGCCTCTGCCACTCCAACTCCTGTTCACGAGAACGTTCAGGAGACATGGGAATCCCTGTAAATTTGGCATGACATTTTCTTAACAATGGACATATTAAGTAGACATCACATAGAACAAATCTCATAAAGAAATCAGATCCATAGGAGCAATGGTTTAGATGCAATCCACGAAAGTGTGCATGTTTAAACATTTTTTTACGGTTACGACACGAAGCACCTTTGTAACACAATTTAAATGCATGCATCCATCCATCTAAATGCATGCATCCATTCATCTAAATGCATCCATCCATCCATCTAAATGAATGCATCCATTCATCTAAATGCATCCATCCATCCATCTAACCATCTAAATGCATCCATTCACAACCATCTAAATGCATCCATTCACATCATCCATCCATCTAACCATCTAAATTTCATCCATCCATTCATCTAACCATCTAAATTTCATCCATCCATGGGAGAGAGGAGGGAGAGGGAGAGATACCGCTGCGTGGATGGCCGGGACGGGGAGCCGCCGCGTGTGGAGGGCCGAGACGGGGAGCCGCCGCGTGGGGATGACCGGGATGGGGAGCCGCCGCGTGGGGACGGCCGGGACGGGGAGGGCCGCTGCGTAGGAGATGCCGCGTGGGGAGGGTCGGCGCGTCGGAGCGCCGGCGTGGGGATGTGGGAGCGACGGCGCGAGGGATAGATCTGAGAGTGAGGAGTGAGGGGCGCGCGGGGGAAGATGATAAGTCGAGGGGACCGATACTTAGCAGTAGCGTTGCTCTCTGACAGCCGGTACTACTACCGGTCGCCCCCGTCGGTCGGGATGGGACCGATTAGCAGTAGCGCCGGTTCAAAGTCCAGCGCTACTGCTAAAGGAATACCTGTAGCGCCTTTCTCTGACCGCGCTACTACTAATTAGCAGTAGCGTCGTCCGTATAACAGACGCTACTGCTAAAATCCTATCTATAAGCATTCTCCTAGTAGTGATATATTAATAGTGTTATCATTGGTCAAAGGCTACATCGAAAGGTGTATTAGGCGCTATATATGTTGATGAAGGGAGTGTCATATAAGTTTCATTATTGTATCAACATTCCAATTTGAACTTGTTCAAATCATGTCCAAAATTGATCTTGTTTTAAAGATTTAAATACCATGTACCATCCGGTATTCTCCCTCCATCCACAATATTAGTATATGACATGCATGTCACACAAAGCATACCCTCGAATTCATATGTGATAATATAATTTTTATATCAAACATCTCGTATATTAATAACTTTATCATTGGTCGAAGACTATCTCGAAGGACGTATTAGGCCCTATATATGTGGATGCAGGGAGTATCATATAAGTTTCATTATTGTATCAACATTTGAATTTTGAAATTGTTCAAACCATGTCCAAAATTCATCTTGTATTAAATATCCAAATGTCATGAACCTAGATCTGCAAACGGATTGAAAAACAGATTATTGGTTCAAGAGTTAAAAGTGTTAGGGTGTGTGAAATCAAGCTAAAAGTATGGGTGGATGATCTTGGGTTGAAACATTAAAATATGTTGAGTTTAATAAATGCCCGTTGTCAAACAGTGATTAGGGCCCAAAAAAAGAAGAAAAAATCACATGTGTTAAAGCAAAATGAGTGAAATACTTCATATCTGATTGTGTACGCACACGCACATATCCCCAAACGAAATTTACGGCATCCCACTATTCGGTAGAAACCCATACCCCTAGTTTTTTATTTCCCGACACTCTGCCCAGGAGTTCGCGAAAGTGGACAAGGTGAGCTGGACGAAGTGCAACCCACGTTGATGGACGCAAATTGGACGTACTGCACATGGACATGTTAGAGCACGTTGCCATGGCCCTGTGACAAGCATCAGAAATCTTCCCAAGGGCATCGCATCGTGCAATACTAGGCTTGTCGGTCTCCCTTTCCTAGTATCTCCTATTCTCAAACTGCCAGACACAATTTTTACACGCAAAGGTCTCATACATGCTTCTCTCATCTTCTCGCGGGATAATGGCTGTCTCGAGCATGTATTCTCGAACATGCTTCTCTCATGTTCTCGCGGTGTTTGTGGAGACGGCATGCACATATATTATACAGTAATAGCTACCACAGGTTTGGACGTTGTTGTACCTCCTACTATCTACCAACAATCAAATCCGTCCTAGGACCAATCATTTATTCAGTGATACCCGATAGGTGCTATATCTATTAATAGCGAGATGTTTACCGAAAATGCCGTTTGGAGGCCGAGCTGCATGGTACTCTTTACCTTGCACGTCGGCTTTGTAGCGATCAGACTCAGGCTCGTATTACTTCCCTGTATTTCACCATATACAACTATTTATTAGCCATATTATTCTGACTTTATCAACTGTGCTATCCCATGTGAATCACTGTGTCATACCAGCGCATTCACACTTGCCGTCATATAAGTTGCGTTCTGGCCATCAAACGAATGCCGGCCGCTCCCAAGCTGCGTATTTATATCACTCACCACACCACGACTCAGCGCATGAAGAACACCACCGTAGCCATGGCCTCTTCTTCATCTTCAGTCCGATGAAGAGACATGTGCTCACACCTTCCGCTCATCATGTCCCCCGATTGTGTAACCTACCTCTATTGAAATATGTTCCTCGCTCCCTCAGTTTGTCTTCTTCTAAAACCTCTTAGAATACACATTCGGTTCAAAGATATAGATTAGGAGATAAAATGGGTTTAAACCAAGAACTACTTGTCCTGCCCTCCAAGTCTCTATCTCATCATGTAGTCCTATATATACCCCATACGAAGGTCAGACTAATAACAACAACACACCCTTCATGCGCCGGAGCGACCCCCCCCCCCCCCCCCCCCCCCAGAAATCCGAAAATCTTCTCCAAGACGAGATATTATTGGTTCAACACTATAGAAGACTAGGTTTAGGCCGTGCAACACAATTGCATTGATCGGTGCACCAGGCACGTATATATGATTACAGAGGGGGGCCACAACCTCAACTATATAGATGAACTAGGAGGTGGGCCCAAGACACAATATACACGTACAAATATATTCAACACCTCCCCGCAGTTGAATCGGCGCCGGAGACGCAGAGACTGGAACAAAACTCCTCGAAGGTGGAAGTCGGCAGTCCCTTAGTCATCACATCGGCGAACTGTTGTGCGGTCGGAACATGGAGGACCCTGATGCGTCCAAGGGCCACCTGCTCACGCACAAAGTGAATGTCCAGCTCAATGTGCTTAGTCCGGCGATGATGAACGGGGTTGGCGGAAAGGTACACCGTAGAGACTTTGTCACAGTAGACAACCGTAGCCTGGGAGACGTCATGATGCAACTCCTCAAGTAGCTGTTGTAGCCAGGTGCACTCGGCGACGGCGTTAGCCACAGCTCGGTACTCAGCCTCCGCACTAGAGCGCGAAACCGTGGGTTGTCGCTTGGACGACCACGAGACGAGGGAAGAACCGAGGTAGACGCAGTAGCCAGAGGTGGACCGACGGGTGTCAGGACAGCCAGCCCAGTCCGCGTCGGAGTAGGCCACCATCTCCAAAGAAGTGGACGCCGTGAGGGTGAGCCCAAGAGCCATCATGCCACGGATGTATCGAAGAATCCGCTTCACGAGGGTCCAACGGGAGTCACGAGGGGCGTGCATATGGAGACACACCTGCTGAACAGCATACTGAAGATCCGGCCGGGTGAGAGTCAGATACTGAAGAGCACCAACAATGGACCGGTAGAACGGAGCATCCGACGCGGGCGAGCCCTCGAGAGCAGAAACCTTGGCCTTCGTGTCAACAGGAGTAGCGACAGGATGGCAGTTGAGCATGCCGGCACGCTCAAGTAGCTCGTGTGCATACTTTTGCTGATGAAGAAAGAAGCCGTCGGTTCGCCGAACAACCTCAATGCCAAGGAAATAATGAAGAGCGCCCAGGTCCTTGATGGCAAACTCATCACGCAGCCGGAGAGTAATCTGCTGAAGAAGGGCTGCGGACGAGGCCGTCAGGATGATGTCGTCGACGTAGAGGAGCAAATATGCAGTCATGTCGCCGCGGTGATAGACGAATAACAAGGCATCCGAGCGAGTAACGCTGAAGCCCAGTGTCTGAAGGAACCCGGCGATACGCTGGTACCAGGCGCGAGGTGCTTTCTTGAGCCCGTAGAGAGACCGGGACAGCAAACACACATGCCCAGGAAGAGATGCGTCGACGAAACCGGTGGGCTGCTCACAGTAAACCTGCTCCTCAAGATGGCCGTGAAGGAAGGAGTTGGAGACGTCCATCTGATGAACCGGCCAGCCTCGGGAAACCGCCAGCTGGAGAACGGTGCGGATCGTGCCCGGTTTGACAACCGGTGCAAACGTCTCAGTGAAGTCGACGCCAGCGCATTGCCGAAAACCACAGACCACCCAGCGAGCCTTGTAGCACTCAAGTGTACCATCCGAGCGGGTCTTATGGTGAAATACCCACTTGCCGCTGATGACATTGGCGCGAGAAGGCCGAGGAACCAGTGTCCAGGTACGGTTCCGCTGAAGAGCGTCGAACTCTTCCTACATCGCAGCAAGCCAGTGAGGATCATGAAGGGCTGCTCTGGCAGACGCAGGAATCGGTGACGGCTCGGCAGTAGAGGCAGCAAGGAGATACTCATCGCTGGAGTACCGTAGACTCGGGCGGTGGACGCCGGCGCGGGCCCGAGTGAGGGGGCGAGACGGCAACTCCGGGACGAGGCCCGAGGAGGCGGCCGGCGAGGTAGCCGGCGAAACATCCGGTGAAGCGGCCGGCGAGACTGCCGGCGAGGCGTCCGGCGAGGCGGCCACCGAAGCAGCCGGCGAGGCCGCCACCGAAGCGGCCGGGGAGGCCGCGGCCCCCGAGGCGCCCGAGGCACCCGCGGTACCCGAGGCGGTGGAGACGGGCGAGACGCCCGAGGCAGCGGGGCCGGCCGAGGCGGCCTCCATGCCTGAGGGGGCAACCGAGACCGCGCCCGAGGCAGCCGGCGAAGGGGCAGCACCCGAGGCGGCCTCCGTGCCCGAGGGGGCAACCGAGACCGCGCCCGAAGCAGCCGGCGACGGGGCAGCACCTGAGGCGGCCGACGACGAGGCGGCCGGCGAAGATGCCGGCGACGAGGCGGCCGGCGAGGCAAGCGGAGTCGGCGAGGGCGTCGTGGGGGCGCGAGGCGCAGCTCGTCCCATGGCGCGAGGACCGCCAAAGCCCGGAGGCGGTCCAATAGCCGAGCGGGGCCGTCCACCAGACGGGGTCGCCGGAGGGCCGCCGGTGGCCGGCGGCAACGTGGCGACGGGAGGTACCTGCTGAAACAGGAACACCTTCTCATCAAAGTAGACGTGTCGGGAGGTGAAAACATGATGTGAGACGGGATCGTAGCAGCGGTATCCTTTAGTGTTAGGTGGGTAGCCAAGGAAGATGCAAGCGACGGAGCGAGGTGCAAGCTTATGAGGCGCGGTAGCGACGATGCTAGGATAGCAGAGACAGCCGAAGATGCGAAGCTCATCATAAGAGGGTGGTGCACCGAAGAGAAGATAATGGGGTGCAAAGTTCCCGCGAGTACAACAGGGACAGATGTTAATGAGGAGTGATGCGGTGGCGAGAGCGTCAGGCCAAAAGCGCGGAGGCACATTGGCGTGAAAGAGAAGCGTGCGAACGCAGTCATTAAGAGTGCGAAGAACACGTTCAACTCGACCATTCTGTTGCGAAGTATAGGGGCAAGTGAGACGAAATGTCGTGCCATGTGTGGTGAGGAGAGTGCGAACAGCCAGGTTGTCAAACTCCTTCCCGTTATCTGTTCGTAACGCGAGAATGGGACACCCAAACTGTGTGGAAACATAGGAGTAAAAGGCAGCGAGAGTGGATATAGTATCGGACTTGCGCCGCAACGGGAAGGTCCACACATAGTGCGAAAAATCATCAAGGAGAACAAGATAGTAAAGATAACCTGTATTGCTTGCAACGGGAGAAGTCCAGACATCACTGTGAATTAATTCAAAAGGATATGATGCTATGGTGGTGGATGCACTAAATGGAAGACGAACATGTTTGCCTAGACGACAAGCATGACAAGTGTGATCGGCGATTTTATCACAGGAAAAACTGAAAGTCTGAAGAATATGACGAAGTGTTGCAGGGTTGGGATGACCCAAACGAGCGTGCCAAAGATCCACACTAGCGGAGAAGGCAACTGGAGTGGTGGCGGTAGAGGACGGTGGGTGTAATGGGTACAGCTCATCAGGGCTGTCACATCGGTAGATGATCATCCGGGTACGGGCGTCCTTGACAGAAAAGCCACACTTGTCAAATTCAACAGTAATAGGATTTTCACATGTGAGATATCGAACGGAAACAAGATTCTTAATGAGGTTAGGCGAAATAAGTATGTTAGACATAAACAGTGGCATGGATGACGAAGGAAAGAATGTGTGTCCCATATGTGTAATGGGTAAAGAGGAGCCATCACCGACGGTGATTTGTGTGGAAGTATGAACGGGATGAAAAGTATGGGTATCACCAGGATGAGCGGCCATGTGAGTGGAGGCACCCGTATCCATGTACCAATCACTGCCACCGATGTAGTTAGTCGGTGAGGGAGCCGAAGGAAGGGCCGCTATGAGAGCCTGGTGACACGGTGTCGGAGGCATGATCGGAGGCACCATGGTGTAGGTGTAGTAGGCGTCGGCCTGCTGCGTCGGAGGAGAGGGCAGCATGGGGTAGGTGCCCTGCAGCTGCGGGCCAGTGAGGTAGGGTGACGCGTGATAGAACGGCGCCGATGGTGCGGAACCGTCGAACGGGCTGAAGGCGCCGGAGGCGAAGGAGCTAGTGAAGGCCATAGCAACGGCGGTTAGGTGGTGCGGCGGCGGCTAGGAGAAGAAAAGGCAGCAGCGGTTGCGTTGGGATGGAGAAGTGATGCAGCAGCGGCAAGAGGAGCAGCGGCTACGGAGAGCGGAAGCTAGGGTTGAGATCGGAGTGGAGGGCAGAGGATAGATGGCGGCGGCGACACACAGCGGCGGCGGCGGCTTCGAGGAGCGGCGGCGGCGGCGGCGCTAGGGAAGGCGCGGTGGTGGCGGCGGCGGCTCTAGGGAAGGCGCGGCGGCGGCGGTGGCGGCTAGGATGTGCGGCGGCAGCGGCTAAGGGAAGCCGGCGGCGGCGGCGGGTGGCGGCGACCAGCGGCGGCGGCGGCTAGGGGGAGCCGGCGGCGGCGGCGGGTGGCGGCAGCGGCGGCGGCGGCGGCTAAGGTAGGGTTAGGATCGACTTGCGATTGATACCATGTAGAAGACTAGGTTTAGGCCGTGCAACACAATTGCATTGATCGGTGCACCAGACACGTATATATGAGTATAGAGGGGGGCCACAACCTCAACTATACAGATACAACCTTAACTATACAGATGAACTAGGAGGTGGGCCCAAGACACAATATACACGTACACATATATTCAACAAACACCAACCCACTGCCCTGCAACAACCTCGTCCCTTATGACAGATTCCGAGTCCAATCAAGGAACGAAGCTCCGGCCACAGTAGATTAACAAACATTCAGATATACGGAACATTTTTTTTTTTCTAAACTGTAGCCTCTAACACCAAAACCCACGCCATAAGTGCAAGAGGCTCAACACTTGTAGTGGCGTGTGAGAGGTAGGGATGTCTGGTCAAACTACGCGCTGCTGGCACCTATCTCGCATACTTCATTTGTAGGATAGGCATCCAAACGTACGTCCATTTTTTTTCACCATGAAAATTAAGAAGACCCTTTGAAATGAAAATTGCCAAATGAATATTTTGAGACATGTTTATTGCAAATAAATAATCCGTGAAACGGCAGGGCCAAATATTAATTGATAAAGTGAGTGGCTCATATTATCTCAAAGGAGACTGTAGCATCTAATTGTTTGGAAAAGAGTTGTAGATCTCGGCTCGACTTTTTTTTTTATAGTGTGTATAAGACGAAGTCTTGAAAAATAAAGTCTCGCTATATTTAAATTCCACTTCATTTGGAAATACCCATTGATTAAACTCCACTTTTTCATATTCCGAAATGAGTAGATGACACACTTGATTATGTGTTGTTGAAAGAAATTGGATCGGTGTGTGTTTGGTTGGACGGAGTGTGTCGCTGCAGGTGGCACGCCAGAGAAGTTCAACCTGTGGTACTAGTTCTTTCCTTGATATCAAGCTGAAATATCGTCTTTTTTCTGCATTGTTCTTGCTTGCATGAACATAACACACTCTATTTGTAGTCCTACATAATGATATTCTTCAATTGTTATGCTCATAATAGGTGTAGGATGAATGATATTAAATGCCTCATGTAGAAGGGGGAGAACAAAGTCGACCAATGTTGGTACAAAAAATGTTAGCCAAGAGGCTGTGGTCGCTGAGAATATTCATGTTAAACCAACTTCACAACATACAGAAAACAATCAACATCAATGATGGTTGTATCCAATGCATCTAACTGAATGCATTGAGTAGAGAAAAAAGATTCATGTGTTTGCTTGGTTGGTGCTAGATGTTGTTGTACTCTTTTTTACCATCAAGTTGTGTCGCTCTGCCCCTCAAGAAAGGTGGTGGTTGGACGGGGCAAGGTATCTTACTTCAATACAAAGCTTTCATTTCTCGAGATCTTCTATTCTCAAGCTAACATCTCTTTTCTTCTTCCTTTTTTTTTGCATTTTTTGAAGCATGGAGAGAAAAACTCAATTCATAGCCCTATGTAACTTTGTATGGTGTTGTTTCTGTTTATAATAGGTATACAAGATAAATGTAGTGAATGACTCATTGAGCATGTAGAGAACAAAGTCCATCAGTGGTGGTATATAAGTTGAAGTGGAAATTCCTCATAGTCTTAAGGAAATGCAATGGAAGTGTAATTCAATCCATGTTAAGCTAAGAAGACAAGGGGACGGTCAGAAAATTTTGAGTGCATAACCATGCAATACATTCTGCTTAATTTAAGCTGTTGGCAATGACATAAAACGATGATGACTAGCATAACCATGCAATACATTCTGCTCAATAGCACACATGCAAATCACACTAAGCGTACCTTTCCCCACAACTCCTATTCTCAAGCTACTATATTTTCTTTTGGTTTCTTACAATATTTTTATGAACGCTGGCTGTAGGAGAGGTGTTGAACCTTGGTGATACAAAGCATATGGAGAGAACATAGCTGCCCGGTGATGGCATATAAATATTTAGTCGTGCAAGGCTTGGTTACTGAGAAAATTTATTTCATACTAATTTTTCAGATATTTTTACTTGGAAAACTCATGCTGTATACCGTGCATGTGGAGAGAGAGAGAGAGAGAGAGAGAGAGAGAGAGAGAGAGAGAGAGAGAGAGAGAGAGAGAGAGAGAGACGTGTTTGTCTGAAAAAAAAAGTATAGACAATCACAAACATGTACATACACTCACTCCTATGGACACGCACACACACACCTACCCAAATGAATACCTCTGAAAGACTGAGCCGATGGCTCTAGAGATTGACTAAGCCACCACAGGTACCTAACTATCGATGGAACATCTCCTCACATTGAAAGAATATTCTGCCTTTATGAGACACCAAATCGTCAAACATGGTGTTTGATCTCTTGTTGTTCTTAATAAATGCTGGATTTATTTCTTAATACATGCTATTCATACCAATAGTAAAAATGAAAACTAATATGTGATATTTTTTTATATGTGATATTCTACATTATGACATAAATCGGTAATATGGTTTATACATCACACTTTTTTAATTCAATTTATATATGTTCCTATGACCGTAGTAACATGCATAATAAAAAAAGTAACTAATGAGTAGATAATGCAAATTAGGAGAGGGCAAAGCTAATATTAATGAACAAACAAGTTATCTTATTGATAACATCTTGATTGAATCATGAATGTTTTGAATTTGTTAGATTAAAAGAAAGAATGATAAGCATAACTTGGAATAATATCACTTCAAAATGAATTTTATAAAATGGTATTTACTGTTGACTATGTTTTGCCCTTCATTCCATTGAAGTTACGAATTCCTTTTGCTTCAGCACCATTAATCAAAGACTCTAGGTTTTCTAGGACAATCCTCTAGGTTTTAATGATCATAAGTAATCATTACATGGATAAAAATGGCATCATAAGGTTGCCTAACACAAGATGTTGTCCCTGATTAAAATATAGAGAGTACTCAACTGGATCATGAGCTTCTACTCTCATGCACACAATTACACTTGATAAATGCCGACTTCCAAGCCTACATCTCCTTGGGTATTGCTCTATAGCACCCACAAGTCCCTTTGTTGATGTCATTTATGATTGTATTGAAGTCAAAGGCAAATGTGAAGATATTGGATGGAGTTATCCAGTTCCATTGTGAAAGGATTTGTTATACATATAACACTAAGCACCGAGGCTCCTGGATAAAGATATTCCAGATCATGCCACACTACTTCAGGAATTCATAACAGTGGCAGGCGCAAAAAGCCTATCAATGGCTGGCAAGGATCTCAGGGCCACCCGCCACTGACCTCCCGCCACTGCTAACATGGCATCAGTGGCAAGCAAACACCACTAGTGGGTCTATAGTACTGGCGGGCGAGTTACAGTGCCCGCCACAACTTGTGCTCTCTGCCTGCCACTGTTATGCGTAGCAGTAGTGGCATACACTAATGGCGCCCACCACTGGTAGTGATCTTGGCCTATAGAAGAATTGCTTCCATGACAACCTTTTTTTGCTGTGAGCCTGCCACGACATCATTTTAATGACGCGGTTGCAATATGTTGCATTTGATCATCACATTGTATTACATATATAGAATTTTGTCTCAGCATTCAAACAATCACACGTAGATTATATTACAACGTTGATACAATAATTAAGAGTATTAGTGAAGCATAACAGTGAGTATAGAAATGTAGGGAAATAAACATGCATGTCTCTAACACATAATGAACAATTTCTAAAGTTGTTTTGAAGCATTCTCTCTATCAACTTGGCTAGTCGCTGGCAACCGATGACCGAAATGGGTCTTCGACTCGGTGAAATCGTTCTTCATTTGACTCTGGCTGGCAGTGGAATCCTCGTTTAAAACCTCCTTGTTGATGATTTTTTGCCAACACATTTTGAATTAACTCAGGCTCTCTTAATAATTCCCCTATCTCCATGTCCCTCTCCATCTCCTCTTACCACTTAATGATCTGGCTATGATTTCATAAATATTTACTTTTCTTCAAAAGGTCATTCATGACAGCCATGGCAAAGTAGCCAGACATATGGGACGTTTTGACATTTGGTTCGTGATAGCAACAAGCGCTAGTGACGAACTTGAATTCTGAATATTGTGTTACCGTGTTGTTGAAGTTCTTACAGTTGCCTAGAGGGTTATTTAGAACCTCCTTCGAATCTAAGAAATAAGCGAAGCCCTATGTCGGCAATTGATTACGATCCAATGTTGGTCGCTGCATTTTTTTGAAGAAATTAGCATTGATGATATCAAACTAGAAGGTGAATTATATATAATAAATGAGTGAGGGTTAACGACTTACTTGTCACAGTATGGGAAGAGAAAGGTGCCCTTTTTGCGGATGATTCACAATCATGCATGGGAACAGGTAGTCTGAGATGAGACAAGTGTAATGGTTTTGAACGAAAACAGCCGCCTCGTACACACACAATCATTTTTTTAAAATCTTTTAAACTTCAAACCTTTTCCATGAGTAATAGACGCTATTGGTAGCCTCGTGCTCAAAATTTACGGCTTTTTGAGTTTGTTAACTTACATATAATTTTCCTGGAAATTTTGAGAGTTACCTTCTCGACACCATATTTTATCTATGGCGGGCTTAAATACTGCCTGCCAGTGCTAACGTCTGGATATATATAATTTTTTTCGTGGGTCACCTCATTTTATCTGTGGCGGGCATAATAACTGCCCGGCACTTCTAACTTCTGCATAATAAGACTTGTTTTTTGCACATTTATCTCTCTCTGTGTGTGTGTGTGTGGGGGGGGGGGGCATAAATATAGCCCGCCAGTGATACCTTCCGTACTAGTGGTAGGTGCTTCCCAGTACCCGCCACAACTCATTTTAGTACTAGTGATAGGTGCTTCCCAGTTCGCATGTGGCGGGTTCTTATTTAAACCCGCCACTGCTGGGATAACAAGAGTGGCGGATGAACTTTATCACCTGCCATTGCTATCTTTGGAAAATAGCAAGGACGGGTGACTGCTAAAGACCGTCACTAATTTGAAGTCACCTATAAGCTTTTTTGCAGTAGTGAGACAGCATAATAGCAGCGCGACAATCACTCGACTTAGAGATACCTGCTTCTACGTTAAGTTTTGTAAACGCGACTGATGCCAGTTTGCAGCATTCTTCCTAACATGCAGGGGGGTCTTGGTTGGGATACCTTGGGTTTATGCAATTCGTGGAGTTCACTGATGTAGGGGGTCACAAAGGCTTGAGCTAAATGAACTTGGGCTTCTATTCTTACGAGATCTTCATATATGGTTTTGTCTTTCTTTTTAAACCTAATGGCAGTTTTGTAATGAATGAGAGAATGGATGTCTAGAGCATATCAGATTGATCGATGGCCTTGTCTCGTGAACTTGGGCTAGGCCCATTAGGCTTGTTTTATCGCAACATGCGGCAGGCCCCGGCCTTGACAAAGCAAGTAGTTGTATCCTATTTGGGCAAACCGCACTTTGTAGGACGAGCTTGAGTGCGCCCTATATTTTCAATAGTGTCAAAATAGTATTTGGAAGTTTCAAAAAATTCTAAAAAAATTAACATGTTTATATGGATGTATATTATACATGTGCAAATTTTGATACCGAATATACAACAATGCGAGTTACACAAAAATGACAAAATCATGATTTTGGAAAGATGAACAGTGCATGTATTATTCACTATTTAGAAATCCCCATTTTTTTCATTTTTCTATTGCTCACATCTTTACTTATTTCATCAAGAAACTTTACACATGTGTAAATTACATCCAGATGAACATGTAGAATTCTTTTTGGCATTTTTTAAACTTTAATTGTGATTTTTGAACTGTTTAACATAAGCTCCTCATTGCATCCGGTTTCCAAAAATCCACTCTCAGTATTTGTATTGCCAAATATAGCCTATTTGGCTCAAGGAGCGAATATATATCGCTCGTAGTGCCTCTTATGTGAGTGTCGCCGGAAGCGAACTGGTAGTGGACCTACCCAGTAGCCACGTGGTTTCCTCACGCACACGTTACACGTGATTTTTTAATCTTGTTCATATTTTTCAAAGTACTAAATACATATATTAGAAAGAATAAATTAGTTAATTTTCTTATAAATGTTCATTCACATTAAATATATGCAATTATTGTGTAAATAATTTCCGCTCAAATTTTAATTATTGTTTATATCATTCAAAAAGTGTATGAAAATTTCTAAAATGTTCACTCGTTTTATAAAAAATGTATGTGACATTAAAAAAATGTTATACGATGTAAAATATATTCGCATAATTCAAAATAATTTTCGGTTCATTCAAAAAATGTACGTTACATTTAGAAAATGTTCATGCTTTTCAATCAAAATAGATGTCATATTTAAAAAAATGTTATCCCGTGTATAAAAATGTTTTTATTGTTTATTAAACATTTCCTATCATACAAAAAAATTCCATTTGTATTTGATTTTTTTGAAATCAGATTCAAAACATGTATTTGAAAACAATTTTTAATGATTTTTCCGAAAATTTAAACGATTATATTAAACTGTTTGAGATGTGTATGAAAAATTAAACATCAAAAAATACATTTTATAAATGTTAATCATCTGTTTAATTTTTTTAATCATGTATTATTTTTTAGGAAAAACCCTAATATATACCATTCGAAACGGAAGAAATAACCAAAAAAACCAAAGAAAAGTAAAATTAAAAATCAAAGAAAACGAAA
Organism: Elymus sibiricus; assembly: GCA_039707655.1. Taxonomy (NCBI): domain Eukaryota; kingdom Viridiplantae; phylum Streptophyta; class Magnoliopsida; order Poales; family Poaceae; genus Elymus; species Elymus sibiricus. The sequence goes on from CM077675.1 coordinate 32,332,390, forward strand.
AAAATGCAAAGAAAACCCGAATAAAAACTATGCAAAAACAGGGAGAAAACTAATTACAAACACCACAGAAAAGAACTCGCATGTACTACATTATTGGTCTGGCCGAAAATTGCCGTGCTATAGTCAGTATGGGCGACATATAGCTCCTGTGTTTTGTATGTAGAGCCTACACGCTCCAAGTCATTCCGTAGGAGGCCAGCCCATATATAGCTTTTCCGGTTGCACTTGTTTGAGGAAGGTTCCTCTTGATTTCTGGGTGGTTTTCTCTGGTTTCTCCAGGACATGGTTTGTTTGATTTATTTTGTTTTTTGGTTTCTTAATTAAAATTTGCAAAAAAATTAAACTATGCATACATCTATGAAATTTTCCAAAATAACTTCAAGATCGAAATCTTTTAAAAAATCCATGATTGTTTTCGAAATTCACAAACTTTTTTGAAATTCATGAACTTTTTGAAAGATCATGAACGATTTTCGAATTCATTATACTTTTGAAATTGGTGATTTTTTAAAATTCTAAATTGTTTTTGAATTTGAATTATTTTATTGGAATTCACATTTTTAAAATTTGGTGAACATTTTTTGTGAATTCACAAATATTTTTAGAATTCACCTTTTTGAAGTTTGTGAATTTTTTAAATTCAACACTCAACGTGATCAACTGTTAGAGTCAAACTCAACAGTTAAAAATAGGCAGCTGGGTTTTTGTGAACTGATAGACGCCTATTGTTTTCAGTGTAGCGAGTGAAAGAAAAAAAAGGAACTGACGAAACAGGTGCTAGCACTACATGGACCCATACAATCACCTTCAGGCGCTCTAGTGGCAAAACGGCGCGTGAAGCTCTGTATAGGAGGTCTCGACCAAGGACACTAGCATTAGAGTAGTAGTAGTACCACTCGCTCCTCTCAGAACTGGGCCTCCAGTTGGCCATGATGCCAAACAAAAAAACGTTAATATACTTTGAGCGTGTCTTATAGTAGGGAGCGAACAAACAAACAAACAAACGTTAATATACCCCTGCACCAAGCATATTGACAACTTCATGGCACATGGACACTACAACGATCCGGGTCTATTGCAACAAAATCGTTCGTCGCAATACATGCCAATTTGTGGCGATAAGTACCTATTGCCACGAAACGACATTCGTTGGCAGCCGTTGCGACTGGACACATGGTAATAGGTTATTGCCACGAAAAAACAATCGTGGCAATAAAGTGTGCTATTGCAACATCCATGTGGGAAGTTGCCACATGTTTTCCTGTGGAAACACTCACCTGATACCACAATTTGATTTGTGAAGATAGCTTTAATGCAACATGTAACGAATCGTGGCGCCTGATAGTTCGTGGCGATAGACATTTGTGGCAATGACCTATGACAACGATGCTCGTTTCGTGGCGCATACTCTTTCGTGGCAATTGTCAATCCCGGCAACAAACTATGGCGACAATCCTTGTTTTCGTGGCATTAGGAGTTTTGCCACGAACCGCAACACTTGTGGTATTAACTTATGCCAACAAAAATTACATTCGTCGTAACATGAAATTGCAACAAACTCGTTTTGGTGGTGATAAATAGGTATCATAAGTTCATAACGGGTAAAATGTTTGTAGCCAGAAACTATTGCGACAATTTAAGCTTTTCGTGGCGATGCTCTATTTCAACAAAACATAGCTTGGTGACATCAAATAGTTATCGCAACGGGCAACATGTTTGTAGCGAGAAGATACTGCGACAATGTAAACTTTTTGTGGCGATACTCTATTTCAACAAAACTTAATTTCGTCACGCCACACAGTTATTGCATCATGAAAAAAAATGTTGTGCCAAAGCTATTGCGACAATATAAAGTGCTCCGTTGCAACATCCTAGTGCAACAAAACAGGTAGGCGTGGCAACTGAGATTTAACGCAACGCTGTATTTTTCGTGGTGCTAACATGTGGCAACCGAAAGTGGGTTGTGGTAATAGCCTATTGCATCAGTAAAAAAAAGACAAGCATTCAATTAGAATATTCAAAACCATACATATAATATGTAGATTCATAAAGTTCATCATTGTCATAGCAAACCATCAAATGAAACTCAAATGTAACCCAACCATCCTAATTAATATTTTTTTGAGAGAAAGCCATCCTAATTAAGTGCCAAGACTAAATTGTCTGTGATCTCGAGTCCAGCCCAGCTAGTTCTTTGGGTCCTCCGTGATCTCGAGTCCAGTCCAGCTACTTCTTTGGATCCTACAATCAAGAAAGAAAGAAAAGATCTAGTTAATCAGCCCAGCATAACATACACCATACAATTAGTCCATCCACATTGTTTAAAAGAAATGTCGTCAGACTAACTGGAGTAATACCGTGTCAGCAAGCAGGTAACTGAGGGATCAGAACAAGTTAACAAGTGTAAATGTCTAAAGCATAAGCACTAGTACAGCTACTAAAAGCAGGGCCGGTCCTGTGATTTTGGGGGCCCAGGGCGAAACCATGACTCGGGGCCCCTTAATAGAAATGCAAAGCTATGTTTACTGTCAGTCTATACTGTAACCACAGGAGTACCTACATTATGTGTTTGAAGTACCAAAAGGGTCAAATGATAGGTGAATCTGACTGCATAAATTTGTCCTGGAAGAAATTTGTATAAAAATAGAGTAGTTCTAGAAGCAACTAGTATAGAATCTATAGTTGTGATGCAAAATAGAAAAAATGTATATTCACCATACGATCAAACAAGATAGCAGCAGTTAGAATACATGTATAATTCATTTTTAGGATTGGCAAAAAAATGATGATTTTGCATAGATTGTGAAGATGAGTTAGTGTTCAGATTAAATAAGTAGATATAATATGTGTGTAGGGATAGGGTAGGTGTAACACCCCGTTACGCCTGGCGGGATCTAGACTGACCCACAGACCAACACTAGTCTTTCCTGTGCACTTTGTCCTCACTCGTGCGCACCCGGGACCAACTTCCCGGTCGGTCACCCATCCTAGAATTGCTCCAAGCCAAGCATGCTTAGCTTTGGAGTTCTTTTCGAACGGGCTCCCGGAAAAGAAGGAATTCCTTGTTGATATGAGTAGTCTATCATTCCTATTAAGCCAGGCTCTCACATACACCCCCACTCAAAGGAACCGACGTCCTCGTCGGCCCATCAGGAACGTTCCCTCTTGGCACATGTATGCGCGTCCAGTCCGACACATGTGCCATGTCGTGTGCCACAATGGGCCACACGCGCCATGCCCCACATGCCCGTGCACCTGACCCACGCATGCCCATGTAACCGCAAGGGTCGGCTCTGATACCAATTGTAACACCCCGTTACGCCTTGCGGGATCTAGACTGACCCCACAGACCAACACTAGTCTTTCCTGTGCACTTTGTCCTCACTCGTGCGCACCCGGGACCAATTTCCCGGTCGGTCACCCATCCTAGAATTGCTGCAAGCCAAGCATGCTTAACTTTGGAGTTCTTTTCGAACGGGCTCCCGGAAAAGAAGGAATTCCTTGTAGATATGAGTAGTCTATCATTCCTATTAAGCCAGGCTCTCACAGTAGGTACCTATGCACTAGACACAACACCTTGTGAGCGATGGATCTGTGCACTAGAGAAATCAGTGGTTTCACGCAGAATCAAAAGGACTATGTAATCAAGCCGAGAGTAAGTTCAATGGTGTATTTCTGTTGTACGTAAAAAAAATCGGAGAACAGTAGTCCATGTTGCTCAGTTGCTGTGAGTGTCATGTGATGATCAGGTTGTTGAGATTCCAGGACAATGGATGGTATATTACTGAGCACCGGGCAAAAAAAATGTCACCATTTGGAGAAACATCTCATTTCCTTTCACACAAGCACATTGATATGTACACGAAAGATCTAGTTAAGCAGCTTTGGCAAAACGTTTGAATGAGGCAGTATTTTTTCAACGTATGACTGGATGCAATAACAACACATGGTGAAAGAGAAGAAGCAGCTAGCTAATTATGAACGTTAATAACGTATAAAATGCAGGTGAAGATGAAGCAAGGTTGTGACTTACCATTGCTTTAAACATTCCAGATTGCCTTGTTGCAGCATGTATGAGCGCATTTGAAGAAATAACAGTTGGCCTCGCACCTTTAGCCTTATTAGGACCAGGTCTGTGTAAAAGAGTATTTTGCAAGTTTGGATTACTATTTTGTTTGTCAATCCTCTTCGTAGGCACCTGTAAATAGAAGTGCACTTTTAACAATGCAAGTAAGCAACATAAATCTTACAAGGTCGCAAGCATATGACTGTAATCACCTGTTAGGTTCCCATCTGTTGGCTCAATTCTGCAAACTTTGCCATCATGTTTTTTTTTTCAAATTCCAGTCTTGATGTTCGCTCCACTTCCAACAATCTTTCCCTTTCAGCACACTCTTCTTTTAACTTCTCCTCAAGTTGTTCTCTCTCAGCATGCTCCAAGTTAATAATCTCTTGTGTGTTTGCACGTTCAGCTTGTAGTTGATCTTGTAATTCATTGACCTGGTGGCTGAGCTCAAAGTTTTGCTGTTGGGTGGCTGCTGTAGCATGAGCTTGCTCTTCAATCTGGATATGAAACCTTTCAGAACCAGTTGAAGGTTTGGCCATGTATCCGTACCCACGAGGATGACTTGCATTGTAGAGTGCCTTTGTATGCGGTCTGGAAAATATTGTTTCTCTGCTCATCTGAAAGTGGACCTTCAGAGTTTCAGTCTCTTTGTTTTTAACCTCTTCACGTGCTTTGTCCTAAAAATGAAAAGAACAATTATAGCTACGGCATCAATATTGACACTATAAAAGATGAAACAAGAATAAGACAATCCAACACATGAATAATCCCAGCTGATGATTAAGCATGCCGAACGCATATCATCGAATAACTATTGAATAACCACAAGTCAGTGTACTCACGTAAACATCCCGTGATTCTGTGTTAGACCATGTTCCGTTCTTCGTGTGGGTGAGTTGCCACAGAGGAATACAATCGGTCTCTTCTCCAGTTTCTGGGTTTCTCTGCAAGTGATATAACAATGAGATGCTTGAAACATGAAACCATATTTAGCAGCGAGGCATAAATATTTAGTTAGACACATACCTTCTCAAAACTTACTTGCGAGTAAGATTTTGATTCAATTATGTGTTTTGTCTTCTGTTTCTTACGGTTATCAGTGTTCTTTTGGCTGCGTTCCTATCAATTCATTGAAACCAAATATAACCAGTCAGACAAGCCATTTCATCTTAACACATAGTAGACAAACAGTGGTCTTAGAGATAACCTGGAATTTTCAATCAGTGCCAAAGTACTCAATCATCCATTCCCACTCTTCTGGTTGTAAATCTTCCGGCAGATTAGCCAATCTACCTGCATCTGTTTTATATGCCTTATAAGTGGAGCTTAGAGTTGATCGCCAGCCTCTGTATCGCTCTTTCACAATTTTGAGTACTTTTTCTTCTGTGTCTGGTGTATCTTCCAGGTCCCATCTGTCATGTAAAGCATACAACAAATGGACATACATAAGCACGGCATTATCGATGGTAAAATAAGATAACACATGTGGAAAAGATTGTACACATTATCATATCTGCAACAATGAGTCGATGGATGGTAGGGTGAATGTCCGACCACCTCCTCACTCCAATGAGTGGTAGCTTTCTTTTCATTATGACTACCATGTTATCCTTGAATGAACGAGAATTCATTCCTACTGTACCACCCAATTTTTCAGAGAATGCAATATTTAGCTTTGTAGATCCATTGGCAAAACGCTTCTTAGATGCTTTATAACCTTTTAGAACACCTCGCCCTTTCTTCTTTTGTCCACCAGCTTCTACAGCCCACATCATACAATCAATATTGTACTACAGGGTATTAGATTGCAAGAAATGATGACACAAATATAAACAAAAGCAAGTACCATCCTGTAGTTGCGCACGGTTGCGGCGAGTATGGGATGGCCATTCTTCCAATGCACACATGTCATTAGCAGACACTGGAATGTCAGATTGGTCTTGAGTTTCTGTATAATGCTTAATAGTTTTCAGGATTAAGCAATCCAAGATTTTCCGCATTATAGCAGATGTTAGAGATAGCTTAAATGTCATAAACTTTTTACCAGATCTTGGTTGTCCATGTTGGTTTTTGTAAGTCGTTATACTTTCCATCCTTGTTACCAGAACATATCCTTTCTTCACTGAACACAAAGAAAATTAAGGGACTTAGCATTATCAATGTGCATCATTCATATAAGTGATTAAGAATTAAGGATGTTGTGTACCTTGCAGAAAGGAGTCATGTGCATCATCTCTTTCCTCTAAAGGGTGAACATTACCTGACGCATCCCTAACAGCATGTTAATCCAAAATGTTAATTACCTACTCTGATATGGCATAAATTGAAGTGAACATAAATGTTATTACCAAGTTGTCGCTGTATTGAACTCGGTCTCCTACCAAAAGGATCTTGTGTTGAATTCATCATTGTGCCATTCTATAGGCAATATCATAATTTGAAAATATATCGAAAGAAACACAATACTTAAAGTAGTCATAAAAAAGTGACCGGAAAAATATCTATGATGGTCTTCTTTTGATCCTAGATGCTAGCTTGCGATAATATTTTGCATTACCTTGAATCCACTATTCCATTAAATATATTTTTAGCTTGAATCCTCTGTATCCCAATAATGCAGAGAACAAATTATACAATTAACATGAATCGATGATCTCATCCCATAGAGCTTACTTTTTCATGTCAAGCTATGCAATACTACAAAGAAATACCACTTCACTCTCGGTTTCATTCACACAGTAAGTTTTGTTAGTTTATTTCCCTTATCATAAACTCATTTTGTCCTATATATAATGATCTGACCACAAATATAAAACCGTAGATGGCTTACCAATAGACATGCTTAATTGAAAGTTCGAAACTTTAGAAATTGCAAAGTATCATACAAATTTATTTGAGCAGAAAAAATACCACACAAATTTAGAAGATAATTCGACATTGTTCATTTATCGCCATATGTCAATATATATAATCAATAAGTACAGAAGCTATATCGATTGCTCAATCGTCCTTGAGTGTAAGATCTCCCCAACATTGTCAACGCAACAATACAAAAGCTAGAATAAGAGAACAGGATACTTAGGAAAACTGCAAAAAATAATCACACTGCTACCTGATTTGGGAGAGAACAAATGTAAATATATGATTTCAACCATCCAGTCCAGCCACACTCAAAATAACATTTTAAGGGATTAATAATTGTAGAGTGGTAATCGTGCGGATTATAACCACAGAGAGCTAGCACACAAACATGATCGGTGATATTCCTCATGATGTGCGAGAGTTGTGGCTCTCTGAATGTAATCATACTAACACATTTTAACAGGAACTTGGAGGGAATACAAACTGCAGCCTAATTGGCTGCCAATTGAAGCATGAGAATAGGGAATGCCAAAAAAAAGAGCAATCTACAGGGCTAGCTATGGTGGTTCAAAGGTGATGAACCTGCTTTGCTTCTTCTTTTTTCAACATCGCTTCAGTTTCAGACCAAACAACCAAAAAAAGACAAGACCTACAATGCTTGCTATGGAGGTTCAGGGATGCGGCTTGGTGATGAATCTGGTCGTAGCATCTCCACCACCGGGTCAGTCACGTGGAGAGCAACCCCAATGTGGGCAGGCCGGCAGTGCGCTCGCGACGCAGGGGAGAAGACGGAAACTCCGCCGGTGCCGTTGCCAGACCGCTGCTACTTCTTGAGCATGCGTTGGTTTTCCCTTGAAGAGGAAAGGGTGATGCAGCAAAGTAGATAAGTATTTCCCTCAGTTGTTGAGAACAAAGGTATCAATCCAGTAGGAGATACAAGCAAGTCCCCAATAGATGTACCTACACAAAGAATCAAACACTTGCACCCAACACTATAAAGGGGTTGTCAATCCCTTCACGGTTACTTGCAAGGATGAGATCTGATAGAGATAGATGGAAAAGATTGCGGAAAGTAAAAACGCAAGTAAATAGATCTGAAAATATAAGATGGAAAATAGACCCGGGGGCTATAGGTTTCACTAGAGGCTTCTCTCATGAAGGCAAATATTACGGTAGGTGAACAAATTACTGTCGAGCAATTGATAGAAAAGTGCATAGTTATGACGATATCCAAGGCAATGATTATGCATATAGGCATCACATCCGTGTCAAGTAGATCGAAATGATTCTGCATCTACTACTATTACTCCACACATCGACCGACTCCTGCCTGCATCTAGAGTATATATATAAGTTCATGAAGAACAGAGTAACGCATTAGGTGAGATGACATGATGTAGAGGGATAAACTCAAGCAATATGACGAAAACCCCATATTTTTATCCTCGATGGCAACAATACAATACGTGCCTCACTACCCCTACTATGTCACTGGGTGAGGACACCGAAAGATTGAACCCAAAACTAAGCACTTCTCCCATTGCAAGAACTACCAATCTAGTTGGCCAAACCAAACCAATAACTCGAAGAAACTTGCAAAGATATGAAATCATGCATATAAGAATTCAGAAAAGACTCAAATAATATTCATAGATAATCTGATCATAAACCCATAATTCATCGGATCTCGACAAACACACCGCAAAAGAGTATTACATCGGATAGATCTCCATGAAGATCATGAAGAACATGGTGTTGAAGAGCAAAGAGAGAGAAGAAGCCATCTAGCTACTAGCTATGGACCCGAAGGTCTGTGGTGGACTACTCACGCATCATTGGAGGGGCAATGGAGTTGATGTAGATGCCATCCGTGATCGAATCCCCCTCCGGCAGATTACCGGAAAAGGTCCCCAGATGGGATCTCACGGGAACAGAGGCTCCTGGCGGCAGAAAAGTATTTTCATGGCTCTTTTTGGTATCCAGGGAATATTTGGGAATTTATAGGCCGAAGAGTAGGGTTAGGAGGGCTGCCGTGGGCCCACAAGCCAGGGGCCGCACCCTACCCCCCGGGGCGCGCCCCTATGGCTTTTGGCCACACGGCGGCTCCCCTGCCTTGGTCTCCAAGCTTGGTAGGTTTCTTCTGGTCCAAGAAAAATCATTCCGAAGATTTTATTCCGTTTGGACTCCGTTTAATATTCCTTATCTGCAATACTCAAAAACAAGGAAAAAACAGAAACTGCCACTAGGCACTAGATTAATAGGTTAGTCCCAAAAATATTATAAAATAGCATATTAATGCATATAAAACATCCAAAACAGATAATATAATAGCACGGAACAATAAAAAATTATAGATACGTTGGAGACGTATCAAGCATCCCCAAGCTTAATTCCTGCGCGTCCTCGAGTAGGTAAATGATAAAAACAGAATTTTTGATGTGGAATGCTACCTATCATATTTATCCATGTAATATTCTTTACTGTTTCATGAATATTCATATCCGTAAATTTCAATACTATAGCTTAATATTGACATAAAGACAATAATACTTAAAGCATACTAACAAGCAATCATAGCTTTCAAAATACCAGGGCTAAAGAAAGTTATCCCTACAATATCATATAGTCTGGCTATGCTCCATCTTCCCCACACAAAGTATCTAAATCATGCACACCCCCGATGACAAGTCAAGCAATTGTTTCACCCCTTTTATGTTCTCAAACTTTTTCAACTCTCACGCAATACATGAGAGTGAGCCATGGATATAACACTATGGGTGGAATAGAATGTGGTGGAGGTGCAAGGGAAAAGGAGAAGATGGTCTCACATCAACTAGGCGTATCAACGGGGTATGGAGATGCCCATCAATAGATATCAATGTGAGTGAGTAGGGATTGCCATGCAACGGATGCACTAGAGCTATAAGTGTATGAAAGCTCAAAAGGAAACTAGGTGGGTGTGCATCCAACTCGCTTGCTCACGAAGACCTAGGACACTTTGAGGAAGCCCATCATTGGAATATACAAGCCAAGTTATATAATGAAAAATTCCCAGTAGTTACATGAAAGTGACAAAATAGGAGACTCTCTATCATGAAGAACATGGTGCTACTCGAAGCACAAGTGTGGAAAAGGATAGTAGCATTGTCCCTTCTCTCTTTTCTCTCATTCATTTTTTTTCTTTTTTTCTTTTTTTTGGTGGGTGATACGTCCATTTTGCATCATGCTTTTATATTGATATTTATTGCATTATGGGCTGTTATTACACATTTTTGTACAATACAAATGCCTTTTCTCTCTTATTTTACAAGGTTTACATGAAGAGGGAGAATGCCGGCAGCTGGAATTCTGGACGGGAAAAGGAGCAAATCTGAGATACCTATTCTGCACAACTCCAAAAGTCCTGAAAATCTACGGAGAATTATTTTGGAACATATAAAAAATATTGGGCGAAAGAAATACATCAGGGGACCCACCAGGTGGCCACAAGCCAGGGGGCGCGCCCTACCCCCCTGGCAGGCTTGTGGGCCACCTAGCAGGCCTCCGGTGCCCATGTTCTGCTATATGGAGGGTTTTGACCTGGAAAAAATCATAACAGAGCTTTCGGGGCGAAGCGCCGCCGTCTCGAGGCGGAACTTGGGCAGAACCAATCTAGGGCTCCGGCGGAGCTGTTCTGCCGGGGAAACTTCCCTCCCGGAGGGGGAAATCGAAGCCATCGTCATCACCAACGATCCTCTCATCGAGAGGGGGTCAATCTCCATCAACATGTTCACCAGCACCATCTCCTCTCCAAACCCTAGTTCATCTCTTGTATCCGATCTTTGTCTCAAAACCTCAGATTGGTACCTGTGGGTTGCTAGTAGTGTTGATTACTCCTTGTAGTTGATGCTAGTTGGTTTACTTGGTGGAAGATCATATGTTCAGATCCTTAATGATAATTAATACTCCTCTGATTATGAATATGAATATGCTTTGCGAGTAGTTACATTTGTTCCAGAGGACATGGCATAAGTCTTGTTATAAGTAATCATGTGAATTTGGTATTCGTTCGATATTTTGATGAGATGTATGTTGTCTCTCCTCTAGTGGTGTTATGTGAACGTCGACTACATGACACTTCACCATTATTTGGGCCTAGAGGAAGGCATTGGGAAGTAATAAGTAGATGATGGGTTGCTAGAGTGACAGAAGCTTAAACCCTAGTTTATGTGTTGCTTCGTAAGGGGCTGATTTGGATCCACATGTTTCATGCTATGGTTAGATTTATCTTAATTCTTCTTTCGTAGTTGCAGATGCTTGCGAGAGGGGTTAATCATAAGTGGGAGGCTTGTCCAAGTAAGGGCAGCACCCAAGCACCGGTCCACCCACATACCAAATTATCAAAGTAACGAACGCGAATCATATGAGCATGATGAAAACTAGCTTGACAGAATTTCCCATGTGTCCTCGGGAGCGCTTCGCTTTATATAAGAGTTTGTCCAGTCTTGTCCTTTGCTATAAAAAGGATTGGGCCACCTTGCTGCACCTTTGTTACACTTGTTACTTGCTACCCGTTACGAATTATCCTATCACAAAACTATCTATTACCGATAATTTCAGTGCTTGCAGAGAATACCTTACTGAGAACCGCTTGTGATTTCCTTCTGCTCCTCGTTGGGTTCGACACTCTTACTTATCGAAAGGACTATGATAGATCCCCTACACTTGTGGGTCATCAAGACTCTTTTCTGGCGCCGTTGCCGGGGAGTGAAGCGCCTCTGGTGAGTGGAACTTGGTAAGGAAAAATTTATATACTGTGCTGAAATTTACTGTCACTTGTTACTATGGAAAGTAATCCTTTGAGGGGCTTGTTCGGGGTATCTTCACCTCGACCGTAAGCACAAAGAGATGCTCCTCAACCTATTGCACCTACTGAAAATATTTATTATGAAATTCCCTCGGGTATGATAGAGAAACTGCTAGCTAATCCTTATGCAGGAGATGGAACACTACATCCTGATTTGCACCTAATCTATGTGGATGAAGTTTGTGGATTATTTAAGCTTGCAGGTTTGCCCGAGGATGATGTCAAGAAGAAGGTCTTTCCTTTATCTTTGAAGGAGAAGGCATTGACATGGTATAGGCTATGTGATGATATTGGATCATGGAACTACAACCGATTGAAATTGGAATTTCATCAGAAGTTTTATCCTATGCATCTAGTTCATCGTGATCGGCATTATATTTATAATTTTTGGCCTCGTGAAGGAGAAAGTATCGCTCAAGCTTGGGGGAGGCTTAAGTCAATGTTATATTCATGCCCCAATCATGAGCTCCCGAGAGGAATAATTATTCAGAACTTTTATGCTCGGCTTTCTAATAATGATCGGTCCATGCTCGATACTTCTTGCTCTGGTTCTTTTATGAAGAAAGATATTGAATTCAAATGAGACTTATTGGAAAGAATTAAACGCAACTCTGAAGATTGGGAACTCAACGAAGGTAAGGAGTCAGGTATAAACCTTAAGTTTGATTGTGTTAAATCCTTTATAGACACCGATGCTTTTCGTGAATTTAGCAGTAAATATGGACTTGACTCTGAGATAGTAACTTCTTTCTGTGAATCTTTTGCTACTCATGTTGATCTCCCTAAGGAGAAGTGGTTTAAATATCATTCTCCCATTGAAGTGAAAGTAGTTGAACCTATTAAAGTTGAAGAGGAAACTATTACTTATAATGTTGATCCTGTTATTCCTACTGCTTACATTGAGAAACCACGCTTCCCTGTTAGGACAAAGGAACATGCTAAAGCTTCAACTGTGGTTCATAAGAGTTGTACTAGAAGACCTACACCCTCTGAACAAATTAAAGTTGAACCTAGTATTGCTATGGTTAAAGATCTCTTGGTTGATAATATTGATGGGCATGTTATTCATTTATGTGATGAAGCTGCTAGAATTGCTAGACCGGATACTAAAGGTAAACATAGACCTATTGTTGGCGTGCCTGTTGTTTCTGTTAAAATAGGAGATTATTGTTATCATGGCTTGTGCGATATGGGTGATAGCGTGAGTGCAATTCCCTTTTCCTTGTACAAAGAAATTATGCATGATATTGCACCAGTTGAACTAGAGGAAATTGATGTTACTATTAAGCTTGCTAATAGAGATATTATTGCACCAATTGGGATTGTTAGAGATGTTGAAGTCTTGTGTGGGAAAATAAACTATCCTACTGATTTTCTTGTTCTTGGTTCCCCACAAGATGATTTTTGTCCCATAATATTTGGCAGACCCTTCTTGAATACTGTTAATGCTAGGATTGAAACAGTTACTGTGAGAAAGAAACAGTTACTGTGAGTTTTGGAGATGTGTTTCATGAGTTCAATTTCTCTAAATTTCGTAGACAACCCCACGACAAAGAATTGCCTAGTAAAGATGAAATTATTGGTCTTGCTTCTATTGCTGTGCCTCCTACTGATCCTTTAGAACAATATTTGCTAGACCATGAAAATGATATGCATATGAATGAGAGGAATGAAATAGATAAGTTTTTCTTTGATCAACAGCCTATTTTGAAACACAACTTACCTGTTGAAATACTTGGGGATCCTCCTCCACCCAAGGGTGATCCCGTGTTTGAGCTTAAACAATTACCCGATACTTTGAAATATGCTTATCTTGATGAAAAGGAGATATATCCTGTTATTATTAGTGCTAACCTTTCAGAGCATGAAGAAAAGAGATTATTGCAAACTCTGAGGAAGCACCATGCTGCTATTGGATATACTCTGGATGATCTTAAGGGCATTAGTCCCACTCTATGTCAGCATAAAATTAATATGGAGCCTGATGCTAAACCAGTTGTTGATCACCAACGATAGTTGAATCCTAAGATGAAAGAAGTGGTAAGAAATGAAATACTAAAGCTTCTGGAGGCAGGTATAATTTATCCTGTTGCTGATAGTAGATGGGTTAGTCCCGTTCATTGTGTCCCTAAGAAAGGAGGTATTACCGTTGTTCCTAATGATAAGAATGAATTGATCCCGCAAAGAATTGTTACAGGTTATAGAATGGTAATTGATTTTAGGAAATTAAATAAAGCTACTAGGAAAGATCATTACCCTCTACCTTTTATTGATCTAATGCTAGAAAGACTATCCAAACATACTCATTTTTGCTTTCTAGATGGTTACTCTGGTTTCTCTCAAATACCTGTGTCAAAAGAGGATCAAGAAAAAACCACTTTTACTTGCCCTTTCGGTACCTTTGCTTATAGACGTATGCCTTTTGGTTTATGCAATGCACCTGCTACCTTTCAAAGATGTATGATGGCTATATTCTCTGACTTTTGTGAAAAGATTCTTGAGGTTTTCATGGATGATTCTTCCGTTTACGGAACTTCTTTTGATGATTGCTTGAGCAACCTTGATCGAGTTTTGCAAAGATGCGAAGAAACTAATCTTGTCTTGAATTGGGAAAAGTGCCACTTTATGGTTAATGAGGGCATTGTCTTGGGACACAAAATCTCCGAAAGAGGTACTGAGGTGGATAAAGCTAAGGTTGATGCTATTGAAAAAATGCCGTGTCCCACGGATATCAGAGGTATAAGAAGTTTCCTCGGTCATGCTGGGTCTATAGGAGGTTTATTAAAGATTTCTCTAAGATTTCTAGACCTCTCACTAATCTTTTACAAAAAGATGTCCCATTCGTTTTTATGATGATTGTGTAGAAGCATTTGAAATTCTTAAGAATGCCTTGATTTCCGCACCTGTTGTTCAACCACCCGATTGGAACTTACCCTTTGAAATTATGTGTGATGCTAGTGATTATGCTGTTAGTGCTGTTCTAGGACAAAGAGTTGATAAGAAACTAAATGTTATTCATTATGTTAGTAAAACTCTAGACAGTGCTCAAAGAAATTATGCTACCACTGAAAAGGAATTTTTAGCGGTCGTGTTTGCTTGTGATAAGTTCAGACCTTATATTGTTGATTCCAAAGTAACTGTTCACACTGATCATGCTGCTATTAAGTACCTTATGGAAAAGAAAGATGCTAAACCTAGACTTATTAGATGGGTTCTTCTGCTACAAGAAATTGATTTGCATATTATTGATAGAAAGGGTGCTGACAACCCTGTAGCAGACAACTTGTCTAGGTTAGAAAATGTTCTTGATGACCCACTACCTATTGATGATAGCTTTCCTGATGAACAATTAGCTGTCATAAATGCTTCGCGTAATGCTCCACGGTATGCTGATTATGCTAATTACATTGTTGCTAAATTTATACCGCTTAGTTTCACATACCAGCAAAAAAAAGTTCTTCTATGATTTAAGACATTACTTTTGGGATGATCCACACGTTTATAAAAAAGGAGTAGATGGTATTATTAGACATTGTGTACCTGAGCATGAACAGGAACAGATCCTACGCAAGTGTCACTCCGAGGCCTATGGGGGACACCACGCTGGAGATAGAACTGCACACAAGGTATTACAATCTGGTTTTTATTGGCCTACTCTCTTCAAGGATGCTCGTAAGTTTTTCTTGTCTTGTGATGAATGTCAAAGAATTGGTAATATTAGTAAACGTCAGGAAATGCCTATGAATTACTCTCTTGTTATTGAACCATTTGATGTTTGGGGTTTTGATTATATGGGACCTTTTCCACAATCTAATGGGTATACTCATATTCTAGTTGCTGTTGATTATGTTACTAAGTGGGTAGAAGCTATTCCAACTAGTAGCGCTGATCATAACACTTCTATTAAAATGCTTAAAGAAGTTATTTTTCCTAGATTTGGAGTCCCTGGATATTTAATGAATGATGGTGGTTCACACTTTATTCATGGTGCTTTCCGTAAATTGCTTGCTAAGTATGATGTTAATCATAGAATTGCATCTCTTTATCACCCTCAGTCTAGTGGTCAGGTAGAATTGAGCAATAGGGAAATTAAATTGATCTTGCAGAAGACTGTTAATTGATCTAGGAAGAATTGGTCTAAGAAACTTGATGATGCATTGTGGGCTTATAGAACTGCTTACAAAAACCCTATGGGTATGTCTCCGTATAAAATGGTTTATGGTAAAGCATGTCACTTACCTCTTGAACTAGAACATAAAGCTTATTGGGCAATTAAAGAGCTCAACGATGATTTCAAACTTGCTGGTGAGAAGAGGTTATTTGACATTAGCTCACTTGATGAATGGAGAACCCAGGCCTATGAGAATGCCAAGTTGTTTAAAGAAAAGGTTAAGAGATGGCATGATAGAAGGATACAAAAGCGTGAATTGAATGTAGGTGATCATGTATTGCTATACAATTCTCGTTTAAGATTTTTTGCAGGAAAACTTCTCTCTAAATGGGAAGGGCCTTACGTTATTGAGGAAGTATACCGTTCCGGTGCCATCAAGATCAACAACGCCGAAGGCACAAACCCGAAGGTGGTAAACGGTCAAAGAATCAAACATTACATCTCAGGTAATCCCATAAATGTTGAAACCAATATTATTAATACCATAACTCCGGAGGAGTTCATTAGGGAGACCTACCAGAACGTTTCAGACTACGAAAAGGAATAGGTATGTGGTACGGTAAGTAAACCGACTCCAAAACTTTTTCAATGGCAATTTTTATCCATTTTGGAATATTTAAAAATTTAGGAAAATTTGAAGTAGTCCGAAGAGCGCACGAGGTGGCGACAAGCCAGGGGGGCGCGCCCTACCCCCCTGGGCGCGCCCCTGTGGCTTGTGGCTACCTCGTGTACCATCCGGACTCCGTTTTCTTGTGGTATACTCCTTCGGGTCGGTAAAAATTCATTATATAATCTCCCGAAGGTTTTGACTCATGTATCACAACAATACCTCCTGTTTTCGTTTTGAGCTGTTTCTGCAACAGATTTAGATCAACATGATGTCCCCAAGCGCTTCGAAGGACTAGTTCTT
Source organism: Elymus sibiricus (assembly GCA_039707655.1). Classification (NCBI taxonomy): domain Eukaryota; kingdom Viridiplantae; phylum Streptophyta; class Magnoliopsida; order Poales; family Poaceae; genus Elymus; species Elymus sibiricus. The sequence continues at coordinate 32,349,245 of CM077675.1, forward strand.
CAAGAAGGTCATCAACCCCTACCTTGCAGAGGTGCTGTGACACCCTCAAACCATTGAGATGCGCGAGGGGGTGCTGCACATCCGTGATGTTGAGGGGCCAAAGAAGACCGGGAGCATGGAGACAAGGCTCGAAGCAATGGAACAACAAGTCTTCAAGTGCCAAGGGATGGTGGAACGAGGACTCAACGCCAATGACATGATGATCGCAGAGTTTACCCAAAAGCACAAGCTGGACGCCAAGGACATTGGGGAACACATCTTCAAGCTTTATGAGAAAATCGAGCATCTCCAAGCCCAGATCTATGACCTGCAAAACCAAAACTGTGAGTATGAATACATATTTAAGAGAATGAGTTTGGCTGCAGATTTGAGGATCCCGGAGACTCGTTTATCTTTTTACGATGGTGAGCCCATGCCTTGGAAGACGGAGGACAAGCCTCCAACCGCATCAACAACTCCAACATCACCACCTCCGAAGCAAGACAACTAAACACATGGGTATGGGCACTCCCCTTGGCTTGTGCCAAGCTTGGGGGAGGTGCCCTGGTATCGTATCACCATCACACCTTTTATTTTTACCTTTATCATTTTTCTTCGTTCGATCCTTTTGGTTATATATTGATCTAGTAGAATAAAGGTTTTTTTAGTGTGATCTTGTTTTGAGTTTTGCTTTATGTTCCCCCTATGTAAGCAAGTCCGAGAGTTATATAATAAAGAGTAGTTTTGAGTTGAGGGCTTTGCTTGTTTGCTATGATCTTGAGAAAAGGAAATAGAAAGAAGTATAGAATAAAAGCAAAGAGTATATATGATGATCTTATGGGGAGTGATGACTTCACATATAAGAAGTATGTCGATTGAAACTTGTTGTGGGTTGACAAACATAGCTATTGGTCATTGTGGAAATTAAAAGGAAGTAATAAAGAAAGATAGGTTCACATATAAATATATTATCTTGGACATCTTTTATGATTGTGAGCACTCATTAAAATATTATATGCTAAGAAGTTGATGTTGGACAAGGAAGACAACATAATGGGTTATGTTTGCTTACTTCCGAATAGAATTTATATGGTTATAGATCCTTCAACATGTGTCGCTTGCTTCCACCTCATATCAGCCAAAACTTCCGCACCAAGTAGAGATACTACTTGTGCATCCAAACACCCTTAACCCAGTTTTGCCATGAGAGTCCATCATACCTACCTATGGATTGAGTAAGATCCTTCAAGTAAGTTGTCATCGGTGCAAGCAATAAAAATTGCTCTCTAAATATAAGTGATCTATTAGTGTGAGGAAAATAAACTTTATACGAACTTGTGATATGGAAGAAATAAAAGTGACGGACTGCATAATAAAGTTCTCTTTCACAAGGGGCAATATAAAGTGACGTTCTTTTGCATTAATGGATTGTGCATCCAACTATAAAAGCGCATGACAACCTCTGCTTCCCTCTGCGAAGGGCCTATCTGTTACTTTTATTTTCTAGTACTTACCTTTATGCAAGAGTCATGGTGATCTTCATCACTTACTTTATTTCGCCTCTATCTTTTGGCAAGCGTCATGTGTTGGGGAATGATCTAGACACATATATCCACTCGGAAGTGGGTGAGCATGAGTTATTTCTGTTGACATTACCCTTGAGGTAAATAGTTGGGAGGCAATACTATAAGCCCCTATCTTTCTCTGTGTCCGATTGAAGCTTTGACCTCATAGGTACCTCGTGAGTGTTAGCAATTGTGAAAGACTAAAAGATGATTGAGTATGTGGACTTGCTTTACAAGCTCTTATATCGACTCTTTCCTACATTATGACAAATTGGAATTGCTTCAATGACTGAGATCATAGTTTGTTGGTTCCCAATAGAGTTCTTGATTCATACTTTACCTTGTGAATAAATTGTTACTTCAGCATAAGAAATTATATGTCAATACATGTTGCTGTTCTAAAGATGATCATGATGCCTTCATGTCCGTATTTTATTTTATCGACACCTCTATCTCTAAACATGTGGGCATATTTATCGATTTCGGCTTTCGCTTGAGGACAAGCGAGGTCTAAGCTTGGGGGAGTTGATACGTCCATTTTGCATCATGCTTTTATATCGATATTTATTGCATTATGGGCTGTTATTACACATTCTGGTTCAATACTTATACCTTTTCTCTCTTATTTTACAAGGTTTACATGAAGAGGGAGAATGCTGGCAGCTGGAATTCTGGACGGGGAAAGGAGCAAATCTGAGATACCTATTCTGCACAACTCCAAAAGTCCTGAAAATCTATGGAGAATTATTTTGGAATATATAAAAAATATTGGGCGAAAGAAATACATCAGGGGACCCACCAGGTGGCCACAAGCCAGGGGGGCGCGCCCTACCCCCCTGGGCGTGCCCTACAGGCTTGTGGGCCACCTGGCAGGCCTCCGGTGCCCATCTTCTGCTATATGGAGGGTTTTGACCTGGAAAAAATCATAACAGAGCTTTCGGGGCGAAGCGCCGCCGTCTCGAGGCGGAACTTGGGCAGAACTAATCTAGGGCTCCGGCGGAGCTGTTCTGCCGGGGAAACTTCCCTCCCGGAGGGGGAAATCGAAGCCATCGTCATCACCAATGATCCTCTCATCGAGACGGGGTCCATCTGCATCAACATCTTCACCAGCACCATCTCCTCTCCAAACCCTAGTTCATCTCTTGTATCCGATCTTTGTCTCAAAACCTCAGATTGGTACCTGTGGGTTGCTAGTAGTGTTGATTACTCCTTGTAGTTGATGCTAGTTGGTTTACTTGGTGGAAGATCATATGTTCAGATCCTTAATGATAATTAATACTCCCCTGATTATGAATATGAATATGCTTTGCGAGTAGTTACATTTGTTCCTGAGGACATGGCATAAGTCTTGTTATAAGTAATCATGTGAATTTGCTATTCGTTCGATATTTTGATGAGATGTATGTTGTCTCTCCTCTAGTGGTGTTATGTGAACGTCGACTACATGACACTTCACCATTATTTGAGCCTAGAGGAAGGCATTGGGAAGTAATAAGTAGATGATGGGTTGCTAGAGTGACAGAAGCTTAAACCCTAGTTTATGCATTGCTTCGTAAGGGGCTGATTTGGATCCACATGTTTCATGCTATGGTTAGACTTATCTTAATTCTTCTTTCGTAGTTGCGGATGCTTGCGAGAGGGGTTAATCATAAGTGGGAGGCTTGTCCAAGTAAGGGCAGCACCCAAGCACCGGTCCACCCACATATCAAATTATCAAAGTAACGAACGCGAGTCATATGAGCATGATGAAAACTAGCTTGACAGAATTTCCCATGTGTCCTCGGGAGCGCTTCGCTTTATATAAGAGTTTGTCCAGTCTTGTCCTTTGCTATAAAAAGGATTGGGCCACCTTGCTGCACGTTTGTTACACTTGTTACTTGCTACCCGTTACAAATTATTCTATCACAAAACTATCTGTTACCGATAATTTCAGTGCTTGCACAGAATACCTTACTGAGAACCGCTGCTCATTTCCTTCTGCTCCTCGTTGGGTTCGACACTCTTACTTATCGAAAGGACTACGATAGATCCCCTACACTTGTGGGTTATCAGTGGGCATCTTTGGCCTCTTTTATTTATTTTTTTACTTGGGCTTCGCTGGCCTCTTTTATTTTTTGTAAAGTCCGGAGACTCATCCCATCTAGTGAGGGAATTATAGCTTCCATCATCCTTTCCTCTCATGGGACAATGCTCTAATAATGATGATCATCACACTTTTATTTACTTACAACTCGAAACTTAGAACAACATATGACTCTATATGAATGCCTCCGGCGGTGTACCGGGATGTGCAATGATCTAGCATATCAAATGACATCAAAAAACGGACAAGCCATAAAAACATCATGCTAGCTATCTTACGATCATGCAAAGCAATATGACAATGATCGTGCGTTTCATAATAAACGGAATGGTGGAAGTTGCATGGCAATATATCTCGGAATGGCTATGGAAATGCCATAATAGGTAGGTATGGTGGCTGTTTTGAGGAAAATATATGGTGGCTGTTTTGAGGAAGGTGGGTTTATTGCACCGGCGAAAGTTGCACGGTACTAGAGAGGCTAGCAAAGGTGGAAGGGTGAGAGTGCGTATAATCCATGGACTCACATTAGTCATAAAGAACTCACATACTTATTGCAAAAGTCTATTAGTCATCGAAGCAAAGTGTTAGACGCATGCCCCTAGGGGAGAGGTTGGTAGGAGTAAACCATCGCGCGCTCCCAACCCATCACACAAAGGATGACAATCATTAAACAAATCATGCTCCGACTTCATTACATAACGGTTCACCATACGTGCATGCTACGGGAATCACAAACCTTATCACAAGTATCTATACTAATCCATAGTTCCTTACTAACATAACTCTTAATATTACCATCTCTACATCTCAAAACTATATGCACGAAATCAAACTTCTCATCATATTCAATGCACTTAATATGAAAGTTTTTATTATATCCCTCTTGGATGTCTATTATATTAGGACCAAATTCATAACCTAATCCAATTACCATGCTGTTTAGGGACTCTCAGAATAATATAAGTGAGGTACGAGAGTTCAATTATTTCTATAAAACATAACACCACCATGCTCTAAAAAGATATAAGTGAAGCACTAGAGCAAAATTGCCTAGCTCAAAAGATATAAGTGAAGCACATAGAGTATTCTAATAAATTCACGATTCAGCGTGTCCTTCTCAAAAAGATGTGTGCAGCAAGGATGATTATGGCAAACTAAAAAGTAAAGACTCATATCATACAAGACGCTCCAAGCAAAACACATATCATGTGGTGAATAAAAATATAGCCTCAAGTAAATTTACCGATGGATTGAAGACGAAAGAGGGGATGCCTTCCGGGGCATCCCCAAGCTTAGGCTTTTTGGTATCCTTGAATATGGCTTGGGGTGCCTTGGGCATCCCCAAGCTTAGGCTCTTTCCACTCCTTATTCCATAGTCCATCAAATCTTTACCCAAAACTTGAAAACTTCACAACACAAAACTCAACAGAAAACTCGTGAGATCCGTTAGTATAAGAAAAATAAATCACCACTTTAGGTACTGTTGTAAACTCATTATTTATTTATATTTGTGTAATACCTACTGTATTCTAACTTCTCCATGATTCATGCCCCCCGATACAACCCATAGATTCATCAAAATAAGCAAACAACACAACGAAAACAGAATCTGTCCAGAACAGAACAGTCTGTAGCAATCTATAAACTTCGAATAATTATGTAACTCCAAAACTTCTGAAAAATTAGGAAAACGAGGGCAATTTGTATATCAATCTTGTGTAAATTTTTTAGATCAAAAGCACATTCCAGTGAATTTATAAAATTCCTGGACTGAGCACAAAAGTTTCTGTTTTTCAGCAAAATCAAATCAAGAAACACCGTAGACCATCCCAAAGGTCTTACTTGGCTCAAACACTAATAAAAACATAAAAACACAATTACTACAGAAGTAATAAAGTGCAAAACACACCAAAACAGAAACAAAAACAGAAAGCAAAAATAAAATTGGGTTGCCTCCCAACAAGCGCTATTGTTTAACGCCCCTAGCTACGCAAAACGCAGTAGATCTAGGTGTTGTCATCTTTGGTATGCAATCCATAAGTAGCTCTCATAATAGATTGATAAGTAAATTTAACTTTGTTTCTAGGAAAGTGTTCCATGCCTTTCCTTAATGGAAACTGAAATCTAATGTTTCCTTCTTTCATATCAATAATTGCACCAATCGTTCTAAGGAAAGGTCTACCAAGAATAATAGGACATGTAGGATTGCAATCTATATCAAAAACAATGAAATCTATAGGCACATAATTCCTATTTGCAACAATAAGAACATCATTAATCCTTCCCATAGGTTTCTTTATAGTGGAATCCGCTAGATGCAAATTTAAAGAGCAATCATCAAATTCACGGAAACCTAACACATCACATAAAGTTTTCGGAATCGTGGAAACGCTAGCACCCAAATCACACAAAGCATGGCACTCAAAATATTTTATCTTAATCTTAATAGTAGGTTCCCACTCATCATAAAGCTTTCTAGGTATAGAAACTTCCAACTCAAGTTTTTCTTCAAAATATTTCATCATAGCATCAACGATATGTTTAGTAAAAGCTTTATTTTGATCATAAGCATGCGGAGAATTCAACATGGATTGCAACAAGGAAATACAATCAATCAAAGAACAATTCTTATAATTAAAGTCCTTGAAATCTAAAAGAGTGGGTTCATTGCTATTTAAAGTTTTGACCTCTTCTATCCCACTTTTGTCAATCTTAGCATTAAGATCAATAAACTCCAAATCATTGGGACGCCTTTTAACTAAAGTTGACTTATCTACAGTCCCATCTTTATCAAGATTTACATTGGAAAACAAAGATTCAATAGGAGTCACATCAATCACTTTAAGATCTTCATCAATATTATCACGAGAACACACTTTTTCAAGCCATTCACGCTTAGCACGTATTCTAGCGGTTCTTTCCTTACACTCATCAATAGAAATTCTCATAGATTTTAAAGACTCATTAATATCATGCTTGGGTGGAATAGATCTAATTTTCAAAGAATCAATCTCAAGAGAAATTCTATCAACGTTCCTAGCCAAATCATCAATCTTAAGCATTTTTTCTTCAATCATAGCATTGAAACCCTTTTGCGAACTAATAAATTCTTTAATATTATCCTCAAGATCAGAGGGCATCTTATTATAATTTACATAAGAATTGCTGTAGGAATTACCATAATTATTAGAGGAATTACTAGGAAACGGCCAAGGATTGAAATTTCCTCTATACGCGTTGTTACCAAAATTGTTCCTACCAACAAAGTTCACATCCATAGATTAATTATTATTTCTAATCAAAGAAGACAAAGGCATATCATTAGGATCAATAGGAGCACTCTTACTAGCAAACAATTTCATCAATTCATCCATCTTTTCACTCAAAGTATTTATTTCTTCAATAGCATGCACCTTTTTACTAGTAGGAGATCTTTCGGTATGCCATTGAGAGTAATTTGCCATAATATTATCTAGGAGTTTGGTAGCTTCTCCTAATGTGATTTCCATAAAAGTACCACCCGCGGCAGAATCTAAGAGATTCCTAGAAGCAAAATTCGATCCAGCATAGAAAATTTGTATAATCATCCATAAACTCAAACCATGCGCGGGGCAATTTCTAATCATTAATTCCATCCTCTCCCAAGATTGTGCAACATGCTCATGATCAAGTTGCTTACAGTTATTCCATGAATCAATACTATTTTTAGCATCTTTACAGTTATTCCATGAATCAATACTATTTTTAGGCAAAGATGAAAACCAAGTTTTAGCACAATCTCGTAGTGAGAATGGAAATAGCTTCAATTTAACAACATCATTATCCACATCTTTCTTCTTTTGCATATCACACAACTCAACGAAAGTATTTAGATGGGATGCGGCATCTTCATTAGCAAGGCCGGAAAATTGTTCTTTCATAACAAGATTTAGCAAAGCAGCATTAATTTCATAAGATTCTGCACTAGTGGCAGGAGCAATCGGAGTACTAATAAAATCATTATTATTAGTATTGGAAAAGTCACACAACTTGGTATTCTCTTGAGTCATCGTGACAAAGCAAGCAATCAAGCACACAAGCAAGCAAAAAGCAAACGAAAAGACGAACGGAAGAAGGGCGAATAAAAAGGCAAATCTTTTCGAAAATCGTTTTAGAAGTGGGGGAGAGGAAAACGAGAGGCAAATGGCAAATAATGTAAATGCAAGAGATGAGTTTGTGATGGGTACTTGGTAGGCTTGATGTAGATCTCCCCGGCAACGGCGCCAGAAATCCTTCTTGCTACTTCTTGAGCATGCGTTGGTTTTCCCTTGAAGAGGAAAGGGTGATGCAGCAAAGTAGATAAGTATTTCCATCAGTTGTTGAGAACCAAGGGATCAATCTAGTAGGAGATACAAGCAAGTCCCCAATAGATGTACCTACACAAAGAATCAAACACTTGCACCCAACGCTATAAAGGGGTTGTCAATCCCTTCACGGTTACTTGCAAAAATGAGATCTGATAGAGATAGATGGAAAAGATTGCAGAAAGTAAAAACACAAGTAAATAGATCTGAAAATATAAGATGGAAAATAGACCCGGGGGCCATAGGTTTCACTAGAGGCTTCTCTCATGAAGGCAAATATTTGGTAGGTGAACAAATTACTGTCGAGCAATTGATAGAAAACCGCATAGTTATGATGATATCCAAGGCAATGATTATGCATATAGGCATCACGTCCGTGTCAAGTAGACCGAAACGATTATGCATCTACTACTATTACTCCACACATCGACCGACTGCTGCCTCCATCTAGAGTATTCAGTTCATGAAGAACAGAGTAACGCAGTAGGTAAGATGACATGATGTAGAGGGATAAACTCAAGCAATATGATGAAAACCCCATCTTGTTATCCTCGATGGCAACAATACAATATGTGCCTCGCTACCCCTACTATGTCACTGGGTGAGGACACCGCAAGATTGAACCCAAAACTAAGCACTTCTCCCATTGCAAGAATTACCAATCCAGTTAGCCAAACCAAACCAATAACTCGAAGAAACTTGCAAAGATATGAAATCATGCATATAAGAATTCAGAAAAGACTCAAATAATATTCATAGATAATCTGATCATAAACCCACAATTCATCGGATCTCGACAAACACAACGCAAACGAGTATTACATCGGATAGATCCCCATGAAGATCATGAAGAACATGGTATTGAAGAGCAAAGAGAGAGAGAAGAAGCCATCTAGCTACTAACTATGGACCCGAAGGTCTATGGTGGACTAATATCATCGGAGGGGCAATGGAGTTGATGTAGATGCCCTCCGTGATCGAATCCCCCTCCGGCAGATTACCGGAAAAGGTCCCCAGATGGGATCTCACGGAAACAGAGGCTCCTGGCGGCGGAAAAGTATTTTCGTAGCTCTTTTTGGTATCCAGGGAATATTTGGGAATTTATAGGCCGAAGAGTAGGGTTAGGAGGGCTCCCGTGGGCCCACAAGCCAGGGGGGCGCGCCCTACCCCCCTAGGCGCGCCCCTGTGGCTTGTGGCCACACGGCGGCTCCCCTGCCTTGATCTCCAAGCTTGGTAGGTTTCTTCTGGTCCAAGAAAAATCATTCCGAAGATTTTATTCCGTTTGGACTCCGTTTAATATTCCTTATCTGCAATACTCAAAAACAAGGAAAAAACAGAAACTGGCACTAGGCACTAGATTAATAGGTTAGTCCCAAAAATAATATAAAATAGCATATTAATGCATATAAAACATCCAAAACAGATAATATAATAGCATGGAACAATCAAAAATTATAGATACGTTGGAGACGTATCAACCGCATCACTGCCGCCGGCAGCAAGGCCGAGGACACGGAGACACGGTTTGCATTGGCGGACGCGGAGGAGAGGGGGGGCACTACACGCGGCGGCGCACACCACACCACACAGAACCACTTGTCGGCGGAAGAATCCATATCGAAGACCGTATGAGGCATAGGCGAGGAATGCGTGGTGTGCGGGAGATGCAAGGCAGACTCCAGCCGGTGCAAGGCAGCAGAGAAATTGGACGGAGGAAGTGGACAAGCACCGCAGCTGCGGGATGGATTTTTAATGGGGCAGAGAAATTGCCGGCCATAGCTACTCCCCCAATCCAATCCAATTGCCGACAATTGGATAGATGGATTTCTCTGCCGCGAAGGAAATTGCGGGGACAAGCCTACTCCCCCAAGGCGAAGGAAAAATTGGATTGGTGGATGGGAATCATGGGGGGGGGGATCCATTCATATACTGCTGCTAATCTATGTCGTGGGGAGGAGGAGATGGGGAATTTGGAGGATTTCTAATCTCTCGCTCACCCTGTGGCGGAGGCAGAGACATAGGTGATTGGATTCTTCCTCGTCGGCAGCAACCACACGGACTGGCTGTCGCTGGCGGAAGAAAGGTGTATTTTTCCAGCTCCCATATTGGAACCACTTGCTCGTTAGGCACAATTTGGATGTTATGCATATCGAGAAGAACATTTGTGACAACATTCTGTGGACTTTGCTTGAGATGGATAAGAAATAAAAGGATGGTGTGACGGCTCGTCTTGATTTGGAGGACTTGAAAATTAGGAAGGACCAACATCCAAAGCCCGGTAAGCATAAGTATATGAAATAAAGAAAGGTTGCTATACTTTAAAAAAGGAAGAGAGGATGATGCTCCTCAAGTTTCTGCAGAGCATTAAGATGCCTGATGGCTATGCTTCACACATTAAGCGATGTGTAGTCCTCGATCAGTGCAAGATTAGTGGACTCAAAACTCATGATTGTCATGTTATATTTCAGAAACTTCTTCCTATTGCGTTGCGCAAGCTTTTGCCAGAGAATGTTGTTAACACATTGTTTTAGCTAAGTAAATTATTTTCTAATTTATGCTCCAAGGAGTTAAGGGATGAAGATTTGAAGAAGTTGAGCAAAACAATTCCAGAAACTCTATGTCAGCTCGAGATGATCTTTCCACCAGCAGTCTTTGATATTATGATGCATCTTCCAATTCATCTTGCTGAAGAGGCCCAATTGGGAGGGCCTGTCTTGTATAGATGGATGTATCCAATTGAGCGATACTTGCGTGCGCTCAAAGGATATGTGCGTAACAAGGCTCAACCAGAAGGTTCTATTGCAGAGGGGTACATACTTGAAGACTGCATGACCTTTTGCAGTCGATTCCTTGATGGAATGCCTACAAAGCCAAGTCAGTCCGACTGTCATGAAGATGGAGGTACAGATCAACCACCAACAGGGATTAGTGAGTACATTTGATTACTCCAAGAAAGGTTTTGTTTGTGAGTCATTCTCTTTCCCCGAGATTAATCAAATGAGGCATTTCATAATAACAAAATGTGAGGAAACCATGCCATGGATTGAGTAAGGATACTTATGTATTTATTTCACACCATGATATGCATTAACACTTTCCTGTTCAACTAACAATCATTTCACTTTGAAGCGAACATCTTGAGGAGCTTACAAGTAACAATTCTCCCAATCCTAAAAAGTAGCACAAGGAAGAGTTTGTTGGCTGGTTTCAGAGATGAGTAAGTTTCTTTCGCATTTTTACTAATGTTCCTCGTAATAACGTATCAACATTGTACATTATGCTCACACATATTCTATTCTGTGAAACAGATCACAGAACTCCATAATGATGGGAAGGTCAGCAATCTTATTTATGCACTAGCTAAAGGACCTCATCACCTAGCTCGTGTATACAACCGTACAGTTCTGAATGGATATTTCTTTCGGAATTCCTATATAAAGCAGGTGTTGAGTACCCAAAATAGCGGCGTTATAGTTAAGGGCGATGCAACCACAAGCAATATTGATTATTATGGGGTGATCAAGAAAATCATATTTCTTGACTTTCCTCCTGATAAGGGGGTTGTTCTATTCTAGTGTGACTGGTTTGATGTGCCTCCTGCCAACAGAACTCAGAGTAAGGGGTATAAGAAGGACAAATATGGAATTATTGACCTTGACACTACTCTACACCGATTCGAGGGAGACCCTTACATTCTAGGCCTCCAAGCCCAATAGGTTTATCTATGTGACAGATGTGAAGAACCATGATCGGGCAACTGTTATTAAGATGAATCCATGCAATTTGTTTGGTCCTTCTGTTTTAAATGGTGTAGGCCTTGATGAAGGTGGTGACGCAGACACACAGGATGTCGGTGATGTAGAAATTACAGTGCCAGAAATTACAGTACCTGAAGAGATCACTAGTTGGTCCAGAAATGATGACGAAGGTTCGAGCGTTGATGTTTCAGTCATAAAAAATATAAAACATGTTGAGTTTGAAGATGTTCAATTCGAATCTGATGATGATACGGATAATGATGAGGCTTACGTAAATGATGGCCATGTTGCTCCTTTGGGACAAGAAGAATTGGATGATGACCAGGACTTCTTTGTGTAGGCTTTAATATCCTTGTAAGGCTTTCCACATGTTAAGCCATGAATAGATATTCCTGTACTTTGTTCATGTTTGTAACCTAGAGCTAAACTTGTAGGTGTGTGCTGTGACGCCACTGGACCTTCAAGACTTGTGTGTGTGTGCTGTGATGCCACCTGGAACTAAACTTATGTGTGTTTGTGCAAGAAAATTTGTTAAGTAATCTGGAGTTTGAAGACAACTATTTGGTTGATGTATTTATGCTTCTAATCTGGAGCTTTTACACTATATTGGTTCATTTACTGATGAAAAATATTAGCACTTAGAATTTGTCGCAAATTAGCTGTATTTCAGCTATGGTCATGTCGAATTGTTCTAGATTATGTTTACCTGATCCTTTTGCTTTGGAGTAATGCCGCTTTAACATTTTGGTTCCCCCGTCACATTGGCACAATGTACCGAGGTGGCACCCTTGCATTCTGATGGCAACAGTTCAGGCAGTAAGCCATATGCTGATATGCAAGTGACTGTGATCTCAAAAATATATTAAATATCAGAGGAAAGGAGCATAAACATTGACTGAACAAACATATGTGTTGTACCTGTACCGAGAAAGGTTTCTAAAGCATGAGAATACGCTTCTGGATTAAACAATTTCTTATTATTTTCATGACACTTATAGGACAACTAGGGTTTCCTTATTCTGCAGTAATGTTGTGCCAAGGATGGGCTTTTCCAAGAGAAATCGGATAAATCTGTAGCCCTCCCTGGTATAGCATATCCAACATGCATGTTCCCAAACTGAGACGAGTAGGGTCAATTTTGACTTCCTGTCTTGTTTTTAGTCGGTGGGCCTAGGGTCAATTTGGTCTGAGACAAATACGTACACAATTTTTCTACCAAAAATGAGCTGAAGTTGTGGTATCAAATGTGTTAATACCTCTATAAACTAGTACGCCCCTTTAATCAGATCGTGAGAAAAAGTATAAAATAAAGCAAAAACAGGAGCGATAGGACACTAAAAAGAACATCGTTGCAATATCTCCTTTTTCGCAACACTAGGGCATTGTTGCAATATGTTTTACGTATTACCATGGATGCACAATTTGTCGCAATATGTAATAGCTATTGCAACAAAATGAAGGTGAGGAAAAAGTCGCCCTATTACAACCAATACATGTTTTGTATCAATACGAAGCCATGTTTTTGCAACAATGTCTATGACTAGCGCCATATGTCAGAATTGTTGCAATATATGTCTATATATTACCATAAAGATTTACTTTGTAGCAAAACCTAGTCTTTATTGCAACAAAATGATCAATTCATGCAACAGGATGGAACTGTCGTAAATCACTACCATATTACAACGCTGATGCAGCTTGTGGCAATACATGGCTTCTATTGCAACAAAATGAGTACTTAGCCCGACGAAACAAAACTGTGGCAATATGTAGATCCTATTACCACAAACTGGATTTTTGTGGTAACATAGCATTTTATTGCAACAAAAGATAGTTGTAGCAATAAATTTTGTTGAAATAGACCGGAATTCTTGTAGTGATGATTCATCGCAGTAACTTAGGATGGTGGTTTAGCGCACCACCAGGAGACAATATTGTGTGCAACTGCGACCAAAAATAATTATGATTCTTTCTTATGTATTGAGCTCAGGAGATTTTCCAAATACTCAAACTAGATGAAATTGGCTTGTGAACTTGAGACTTCGACATAAAAAATAATTGTGAGAAAAGGAATTTGCTAGACAGAGTGGTGGTCTCACAGTAAAGTGCAAGAGACTGACGATGAGTCTTCACAAGGCTCAATCTTTCTTTTTTTGTATTGTCCTTTAATGAGATCTAGCTTCGAATTAATGACGAGCAGGCATATAGGGAATACACTCCAAAGGAAGGATTGTCCATCTGACAAGATCAATGCAAACAACTTGCCAATGTAAATAGCATGCAAACTCGGTGCAAATGTTTAACAACACAACTCATCTGTTATATTTAATTGAGGATAATATTTGCTTTCATTTGCATTGCGGAGAATATGTATTGTGTGCGATGCATAGCCTCAGGGTAATTCTTCTTCGCGTGAAAAAAACATGTGTTGCGGAAAATCTCGAAGTTCTACCCATTTGAGATAATTCATCTAAAGAAACCATGAAATATCAGAGCACTACTTGTTTATATTCACAATATCTCAACTCATGCAACACCTCCAACCTTTTTTTGTTCGTCAACCTGGAAACTTGAACCAAGCCCAGGCATCACTATGGGACTTGCACCCCTAGCTATAGATGTGGACGAAGTGGCGGGTGGCGATGTTGTAACTATCGGTGTCAAAACCGGCGGATCTCGGGTAGGGGGTCCCGAGCTGGGAGACTAGAATCGAGGGTAACATTAGACGAAGGGGACAAGGTTTTACCCAGGTTCGGGCCCTCCTATGGAGGTAATACCCTACGTCCTGCTTGATTATATTGATGATATGGAGATTACAGAGTTGATATACCACGAGATCGTATGACTAAAACCCTAGATGAGTTATGTTGCCCTACAACCTAAAACCCTCCAGCTTATATAGACGCCGAGGGTACCCAGGGCATACACATAGTCGGTTGCACAGTAAAGATAAAAACATGCCTATCTACTATCGACATCTTGGAGGACACGCCATGGCTCCTTGAAACTTCCACCCTGGCGACGGGGCCCTTGATCACCCAATGCTCATCCAGTGGCCCATATAGTCCGGCCCATGAGAAACAGGTCGGCTATCCGAGGACCCCTGAAACCAGGACTCCCTCAGTAGACCCCGGACTAGACTTCAACGCCGAGGTATGTTCGGACAATCTTGTACACTGAAGTCTTCGGCTTGCGAGGCGAGTCCCTCCATCCCTTCTTTTTCGGCAACCATCCTATCATCGGTGAAATCCCAAACGTCACGGGATTGCTGCGTCCATAGTAATAATGTTTCTTGGTCTTCGCGCATCGTGGGAAGTCGAGCGGTTCAGTAGCTTTTTACAAGACTACCCCTCCCACAAAGGAGGCACCACCCATTTAAACAAATTGAATCGTGGTTCAAACCACATCTTCCTCTTTCCCATCGGAAAAAACCTCCAGCGAAAGGTTTCCACCAAAAATAGCGAGCGCCCCCAGCTCCTCCTCGCATCCCTATGGATCCCGTCCCGGGGACTGGACGAGCTGCTCTGTGTCGCTCCTTCGACTACGGAACCTCGAGACCCAAGGGTATCTTCCCTCCTCAGATCTGACAGCTGTCTGCCCCGGTTTATCTTCATTCAATGGCGAGGCCCTTGCAGAGAATTTCCCGCATCCACAAAAGGGGGAGTGTGTATGCTTTGTGCCCTTCCTCCTGCGGGGACTTGGGTTTCCCATTCATCCGTTCCTGAGAGGGTTATTGGAGTTTTACGGAATCCAGCTTCACCACCTCACCCCAGGGTCTATTCTGCACATCTCGGGCTTCGTCGCCCTTTGTGAGATGTTTCTGGGCTGTGAGGCACACTTCGAGTTGTGGAGGAAGTACTTCTGCCTCGTCCCTCGCACCGGAGACAAGTCAATTTTTGAGGTCGGTGGAGCCGAAGTATGCCACATAGCGGGGACGGGATATCCCATGGGGATGCCGAAGGAATCCGAAGTATGGACTTCGGAATGGTTTTATATACAGGACGTCCCTCTATTCGATCCAGCTCGGAGGGGTCTGCCCGAATACTCCGACGCCCCTTTGAAGAAAAGGTACAACTGGCGCCCGAAGAGCCTGTCCCAAGAAGACAGTGTTGAGGTGCAGCGCTTAGCAGCCCGCATGAGGGTACTAGCCCATCATAAGCTGACCATGATTGACGTCATGGCCGCCGCCATCACCTGGTGCGTACAACCTATTCAACAGAGGATACACCCCTTGTGGTGTTACAACGGGACAAGCGACACTACTCGCTCCCGAAGACTGGGTCCCACTGATCAAACAACATTAGCTGCCGCACTTGCCGACCTATACAAAGGGGAGCAATAAGATTTTATTCGGCGGTCGACAAAGGAGGGATACTCAAGCCACAATCCCATCGAATGGATAAGTCTTTCTACCCTGTGACCATAGTTCGGGTTCTCAATTTGTCCCTTTTTGACCGAAGTCTTTAACTTTACGCGAACAGGAATGGAGGAGCTTTATTGAGATAGTTAACTATGCAGCCCATCAGCCCGAGGACTATTCCCGCGATGACGATCCGGGCTTCCATGAGGACCCAGATCTGTCAATCGAGCTCGAAGACGGGGTTTTCTATCAGGAGGGCCTTGAGGGTTCCAAGGTGGCTATCATAGCCGATTATCCTGGATCCTTCCCTTCCCCTGCGACAAGCAAGAAGAAGAAAAACTCATCCCGCAAAAAGCAAGTTTCCTCCAATGATCCAAATGCGCCGGCTCCTACTCCCAAGCGTCATAGATCCGCACGACATACATCGGCAACGGCGGCAGTGCCTGGGTCGGAAAGCAACAAAGATCCGACAAGTGAGCCGGCCACAGAGAAGAGCCCGCCCATGAGTTCATCTCAAAGGTATTTTTGTTCGACCGTTTAATTTTATTATCATGATCGATAGAGCCTCACAAGAGACTTTATGTCGAAATATTTAGACAAAGAGCTCGGCCGGCCGCTGCCGAGGATGTCGCCGGGGTGTCCGGCAGGGCTCAAAATCCCAGGCCTTCCGCTCATGCCGAAACTGCTGCGGAGGTTCCCACGGCCAATCCGGCCCCGGCCAATTCTGGTGACGCCCTATCTATCACCAAATCCGAGGTTGGGAGCGCTATGCATCATCGGCGGCGACGGGAAGCCCTGCGTCATCCGGCCTTCACTGAACAAGAGTTCGGTGCTCTGCGTACGGTGGATGCGCATCTCGGAGCCACCTGAGCTGGGTTCGGGGAGGCCATGAAACTGATATCGTCCAGCCTTCAGGTGAGTAATCGGTTATTAAAGTCCGAACACTCGTGTAAACCCAGTAGCCCCCGAGCCTTAAATTGGTCGGCACGACCGAATTAAGGATCCTTGTATATTTTTTTATGCTAATGCAGGCTTCGAAGCAACAGAGCGAGAAACTGGCCAAGGAACTGGAAGCCAGCCGAACATAGGTCGAATCTGTGAAGGCCGAGTTGGAGCAAGTGAAGAGCTTTACTCGAGAGGCACATGGTGAGTATATCTGTACTGCCAATCCTAGTATATTCCCGTGCTGATGCCAGGGTACTATGTAGCAGCTGAATCAATAGGGCAATTACAAAGAGATTTGGATGTAGCCCGAGAATCTCAGCGATATGCCGAGTCCCAGCAGGAAGCTAGCTGTCGTGTTTTACAGCGACGCCTGGAAGAAAAGAACCGCCTCAAGGAGGATAACAAATAGCAGGCCGAAGAAATTGAGAGTTTGAAGAATCAATTGGCCCAGGCCCAAGGAGAGAACCAGAAACTACAGAGGGGCATGTTCGGTACATGTGATTCTATCATCCGAATATATTTCCTATGCCTGAGGCATAACACGCATGCCGCAACTCATGTATAGGTCTTCTATCTGGGCGACCCGAAGAAGAGTTCGGATCCTTCCAGGGAAACGTTCTGAAAGAGCTATCCGCCCTTCATGCGCGGGCTCGGAAGGCCATGAAGAACATGGTGAAAGCATTGTGGCCTGCCGAGCAACCTCCGGAGGGGATGACCGAACTAGTCAATCGATTCAAGGCAGCCCGAAGTAGGTTCGAACTGTGGAAGACATCGGCTTGTCGAGAAGGAGCACGAGAGTTGTGGGCGATGATCAAGACCCGCTATACCGGACTTAACCCCGAGCAGATGGCTCAGATTGGGCTAGTAGGGTCAGATGGACAAGAAGTGCCGCTCCACCTGGTATACGACCAGGTGATGCCTGCCGCCCGTCTCTCACAAGAAGATTGCTCCCTGGACACCATAATCGATAATCTCGATAGGCAGCCGGATGTATGATTATATGTAGCTATGTACTAATAATCGAGGAACTTCTCCATCCGTGATGTAAACTTTGTCTTAACCGGCCATCGGCTTTGGGCTCCCGCGCCAAGATCTTGGGAGTGTTCCCTGAAAATTATCACCCTAGGGGAATGAATTGTGTTCGGGGAACCAGGCAATCCGGCCATGTGGTGCGAACAGATAGAAAGCACACAGGGAGATATGTTATATTACTGCTTAGCGTAAGAAACATCTTCCGAAGAAAATAGTAACTCTATCGATACCTTTCTTCAGGGTGCTACGTAAATCGTAGGTAGAAGGTCGTATACTTGTTAGTATGCGACTAAAGGCTTTCATGGAGAAGAAGCCCGAGTAATGGTCATAACGACCATAGTCTTATTAGTTGATTCCGTCATAGCCGATCAATTGTCTACTTAAGATAGCTAGCTTTTGGCTTCACCCGTCTGAGGTACGTATCCGGATGACCCGGTCGTAACAATCGTAGAGGTGCTCCCTTTACCCTCTAGCCGAACAATCGGGAACGTAGAAGGTAAGCACAGGAGCGAGGCAACCCATCTTGGCAAATTCTCAGTTCGAATTGATGCATATGAAGGCATAAAAAGCGACAAGGAAAGTATGTGTACACAATAAATGTGAATAAATGCTTAAAATATAAAAGCCTTTGCTTCGCAAAAGAAGCCCCCAGGTGCTGTGTTCGGATTTAACACTTAAAGGTGTAAGCCAAATATCTTAGTATAAGATCGGCTGAGCCAAACATAGTGTTGGGAAGAAAAAGAATCCAAACCTGCCAAACATGAAAGTGGTAGGGAAAGTAGAAGATAAAGAAGAAGAAAAGAAAAAGGGAAAATAAAGGGGAAAGAGTGTGAAGACACCGGTTTATCCGTAGAAGCGCCGAAGGCGAGCTGCGTACCATGGGTTTGGTTCAAGGCGGTTATCCGACGGGTCTCGAAGACGGTAGGCCCCTCCCGTGAGTACTTCATCGATTATGAAAGGGCCCTCCCATTTGGGGTTGAGTTTATGCTTCTGCTTCTTCGGAAGTCGCAGGACGAGCTCACCCACGTTGTACACCTTTGCCCTGACCTCCCTACTCTGGTAACGTCGAGCCTGCTGTTGGTAAAAAGCGGAGCGAGCCCGAGCTATATCCCGCTCTCCTTCTAGGGCGTCCAGGTCATCCTACCGATCTAACTCGGCCTCCCTTTCCTCGCACATGCGCACCCTTGGCGCGTCGTGAATAATGTCGCAGGGGAGGACTGCTTCTGCTGAAGGGTAACGCAGCAGAAAACAAAAAATTTCCGACCTATGCACCAGCCCAGGACCACTATGGAGACTGCATACAAGGTTTGATCATTTTCGTTACCGACTCGTAGCGTAGCGGAAGTAGAGTCGATGATGAACGGCGGTGCAGATCCCCGCAGCTAGGATTTTACAACCTCCCAACCGCGAGGATGTATACCCTCATCTGCCCCGCGGACAGCCCTCCGGGAGGCGGTCGCACAGTCCCCCGGACGGTGTCGTGGACAGCCCTTCGGGAGGACCTCCGAAACTCGGACTGTCACTCGGACAGCCCTTCGGGAGGACCTCCAAAACTCGGATGGTCACACGGACAGCCCTTCGGGAGGCACTCTCGAACTAAGACCGAAACTATGATCTCTCTACAGAGTTGCACACATACGGTGTCATCTATCCGGCAGGGCTTCGCCGTCCAGAACTAGTTCCTGCCGGAACACAGACAGCCTTTCGGCTCTACGAAACTATTTCTCTGGGAGGGAGAGAAGAAGCCAGATCATTGCAATGGCACTTGTATGTGAGAAAGAGTGTGTGTGGAGGGCTGCCCCTCCTCCTCTATTTATAGGAAATCCCAAGGGGTAGGGTAGTTTTACACAAAAACCCAAAAACCACATGAATGGAGTCCTTCACAAGGACCCAAAAGTGAAGCCATGAGACAAGTGGGGCTCCATGAAGGAAGCCCACATGTGGCCGGACACACCCTTGTGGGGGCCCCCCAAAAGGGTTCCTATCCATCCATGTCATCCCCTTAGATCTTTTGAGTAAAGCCCCAAAAGGTGGCTTTCCAAAAATATCCCAAAAAGCACTTTCACTATTCACGACGACATTTTTCAGCGTCCGGTCGAACTGAAAATATTTATGTGGGCTTAGAACATTTCCAGTACCCACCAAAATAATTTTCAACGCGAGCCGGAACAATTCCGGTTTAGTGATTTTCATCTGCGAAAAGCATCTGAAGCGGTTTCGGCAGCTCCGGAACATTTTCGGTTTTCATTCCGGAAAATTCCAGAAAGTTTCCAGAATGATTCTCGCACCCTCCAAGAATTATCAGGCATGTGCCAAAACCAATTTGACTTTATGGTATCCTCTGAAACAACTTTTCAGTTTCACCGAAACTCATCCGGTGACCTCTCTCTTCGGAACTTTTCCGTTGACCAAAACTTTTCCGGTGTCCGAAACTTTTTCGGTGATTTTCTCTCAGACTCCCTGTCTAGTATTCAGCAGATAGATGACCCTTAAGCGTGTGACCCTATAGGTTCGGTGAAGTATAGACATGACCCGGAACCCCTACCGATCAATGATCAACATCGGAGCCGTGGACACCCATATTGACCCCTATACCCACACGAATGAATATTCGAGTGAACCTCAGTTGACGTGTGCTATTCCTGTTGCTTCGCGATATGTTACAAATACCCGAGGTGAGACATGTTGGCATCCCCGTGGATCAACACCTTGTCCACTATGCCAGTTACCTCGTTGCCGGTATTGTTCTCTTTTCTCGTTCCCGTGTTCCGACATCCCTGTGATCAAATCACCCTGTGTCTGGCCAGACGATGATGGATGCCGTAACACCGAGAAGGCCCAGAGATATCTCTCCATCGTCGGAGGAGCAAATCCCAATCTTGAGCTATCAAGTTACTTGACATACTTTTCCATGAACCCGTAAGCCGCCGTAATAGCCACCCATTTACGGATGACGTTTAACAAACCCCAAAGTTCATGAAGCAAGCATGAAGAAACTCGATACTCTTATGGTCTGAGGAATCATGCAAACGTTAACCATCTCTGTGTTATTAACCATTAACTTATGACGAATGTATCTCATAGCATAACATCAATCGGGTCCATTCAACACAAGTGTTCTACCAACAATTGTGCCCTCAAAATTGCCGGCATAGCCATGCCCATGATCAGGAAAACAGGATCATCATGCAATACTTGAGCCAGTCATAGAGGCTTGACTAGGAATACATTTTACCGTTTATTATCCCACACGTGCACATGAGTTTCCCTCCAAGCCTCATTTTATTTGTAGACTCGAGAATCATTGCAGTTATAGCATGGAACATAAACTTTAATTATGAACAGGGAGATAATCAATAACATTTATTATTGCCTCTAAGGCATATCTCCTACAGACTCCCACTTGCACTAGAGTCAATAGTCTAGTCAATGCTAATGCACTTTACACCTATGGCATACTGGTGAAAAATATGCTTCGCTTGTGGTATAGCCTGATGTCCAACGGATCTGACAACTTCAGCTCCGTGTGTAACTTTGCATATCCTCGCGTTTTCACGCTTTCACAAAATTCATATTTTGTGTGGACTTGGCTTTGCATATGTGTGAATCATTGGTCGAAACCTGATTCCTCAGACTGAGCTATGTAGCAACTATCTGCAATAGTTTCCCATAGACCAAAGCCATCTTGGAATCATACTAAGTTCATGGATGAACTATATGATTCAACAACTTCTTTGTCGCTTCTCAAGCGTCAACATACTTAGCCTTTGTTATAGAATTCGCCACAGTATCTTGTTTGGAACAATTTCCAACTACCATGCCACCATGTTGTGTATTACACAAAACCCTTAACTTAAATCGAAAATCAAATGGAGCATTGATGAAGACTGTATCGATGTAATTACTTACAACGAGCACTTCATAATCTCTGCTTGCGAGAAAACATGTCATCAATACTACTCTAGTACTCAGTGACATCTTTCACTGTTGTCCTATGATCAGTGCTTTTGATCACTTTGGTATCTATACTAGCAACAACTTTGGAGTATTGGACACATCTGGTTGTTTTTACATACCATGGAATACATGATTAATCCAAACACAAGAGTGTGTGGAATCTCCATCATGTATTTTACTCATCAGTGTTTTGGGACACCGAGTCTTGCAAAAACTCTTTCCATGTGACTTTGGCAAGAATCACTCCTTGGCGTTTTAAATGCTAAATTTTTTTAGCATCTTGTCAATATGTATTCATTGCTTAGCCCCATTAGGTAAATCTATCTCCATAGATCATCATGCCTAATATTGAGGCTATTTAGCCTAAGCACTTCATCGAAAAACTATTTTCTAATGAAGTCCTTATTCGTGTCAAGAAATTTATTTCCAATTAACAATGTGTCAAGTACACACGGTTTTTAGAAATATTATTATGCTCCCACTTACTTTCTTGAATCACAAGCATCTTCGATACCCATTTGATGAAGTCAAACCCCTTTGACCATTCCATCAAAAACGAAGATTCCAACTCCACTTTGCTCTCTTCTGTCCATCGCTGGAACTCTGAAGTTTGCATACTTACTAGCATCCTCTGGATCGACAAATTACTTTGGACTGTATCACATACAAGTCCTAGGTTTCATTTCTATCAGATGGAAATCCTTTTGTCATCCATGTTTCATATCTCATGATTGAAATATGTATTAATTGCTAGTTTAACTCGAACCGACTTTAAGCATCGCTACGGTGAATCAACCTCATCGTAGTCAACTCCTTGAACTTGTTATTTCAACAAGTCGAGCAATATGGATAAAACATTTTTATCCGTATCAGTTTTTAGTTCCATAAAAATTCGTTAGACTCTAAGTCTTCCGAAAGGTGTATCAAGATTTTAATCTCGAATCACTTATATGGAAACTATCTCGAATTGTATTGGCATTTAGCCAATTCCGGAGTCAGGGCCCATCATCGCTACCTTATGTATCGTAGGGATACTATTGTCCAACAACAATATCTCGTTTGTGCACCTGAGAGGTTTGCATGAGCCTTGCCTACGTGGTTCAGCTGCAAGTTCGACTGAAGTCCATACATTTTATTGTAGAGACTTCCGTATCAGTCGCAGTAGGAAACTCCGGAATAACTTCCAAGGTTTCTTTCCTTTGATCTGAAGACGAAGATACCGGTTATCTCGTCGAGTTGCACTGTCCTCCCACTCGCCTTTTGTAAGAACTATTCTCTTTAAAAGCATACCGTTTTGCGGCAAAACCCTTTGCCTCGGTATAGTGGTGGGGGAATACCCAATTACTTGGGATAACCTACAAAGTAGCACTTGTCTGATCTGGAATAGGTTTGTAACCTTTTACACAAGCCCCATATTCCAAATGTTAAGAAAAGATATAACATGGTTGGGCATACCATACCATGGCGTCATTTCAACAGACCTGATGGATCTCTTTTCAGTGTAAAAAGCCGCAGTCTCTAAAGCATCACCTTTTAAAAGGGGATAATGGCAATTTTATTTATGTCATCTTTGATCTTACCATGTCATAAATGGTTCGATTACATCTTCACGGACTTTCCACTTGCAGTGGTGTCCCAGGAGGTGCAAGTTATGAAACCCCTTTCATAACTCATCAGACATTCGCTAAAGTTGTAACTCAAATATTCCTTTCTGCAATCGAATTGTAGAAACATATTTTTCTTGTTACAATAACTTCTACTTCATTTTTGAAAACCTTATGAATGAATTCAAAAGATCCAGACTTATGTCTCAACAAGTAAATATTCATATATCTACTTGAGTCATTTCTGAAGATAGATAAATCCACTACTAACAACATTTATCGGACTACACACATCAAATGTATGATCACCAATAAGTTTGCAGCTCGTTCCTTATGGCCTGTGAACGGTATTTCAGTCACTTCACTTTTCGGAGGAAAGTTGCAAGTGTCAGATGATTCAAAATCAAACGACTTCAAAATCCATCATAATGGAATTTTCCTTGCGGGTTTCTCCAATGTGACCAAATGCAGTGCCACACATATGTGGTATTCTTTTAGTCTTGCGACATTTAGCGTCAGTGTTATGGATGCATCATATTACCGTCAATATTCATAACATACATCCCATCCTTGATGGAAGCATGGCCCTTCATGTTATTCATAACACCGAACATCAAAAGTTCTCTTATGAATAACCTTCTTGCAAGATACCTTATGCAAAGGGCTAGAGTGTATGAAACTCTAAATGAATTATGAAAGTAAATACAGAGGTAATGTATTAATATCAATATTCATAACATACATCTCATTCATAATGAAAGTATGGCCCCTATGTTATTCATAACATCGAACATCAAAAGTTCTCTTATGAATAACCTTCTTGCAAGATACTTTATGCAATGGGCTAGAGTGTAAAACTCTAAAATGAATTATGAAAGTAAACACAGAGGTAATATATTAATATCATTATTCATAACATACATCTCATTCATAATGAAAGTATGGCCCTTATGTTATTCATAACACCGAACATCAAAAGTTCTCTTATGAACAACCTTCTTGCAAGATACCTTATGCAGAGGGCTAGAGTTTGAAACTCTAAAATGAATTATGAAAGTAAATACATAGTGAATACACCTATGGAAGGCATAGTAACATTTACTATGTTCCCTGCGTGTATCTAAACCTCATACCTGGCTAGTCTTTCAGGCCATAGTAGTTCTTACATCGAGTTGCAACAGAATGCAATCGAGCGGGTATCTTTGCGACTAACTCACAATACCCAAGAATTAGTGATTAACATGTTTAACCATAATTCCCAAGAACTATATCTTTGACCAGCCTTCTATACATCAAAAACTTGTATGACATTCACACATGAGCTGGATATTCCAGTCTTCTTTCCTTTTGCCATTATACTTCTAACAGTTTAACTTTCAGTATTTCTCCTACTCTCAGAAGAAGCACCCAACTTAAGAGTGGCGATAGCCCCGGACTTCCTAGGCGTGAAAGTTTCACTAACACCCTTCGGACACTTCCTTTCTCTTTAAGTTGTTGTTTTATTCACCTTTCATCATATGACAGGCGTTCTCCTGGATCCCTCTCTTATCAGTCAAATGCCCAGTAAACACTTTTACTAATAGTTTGCAAAAAAACAATGCTTTGGATATCTCATATCTTTTAGCCTTTGTCTGTCTCTGAAAATGATTTTCAGATTCCATGAATATCACATAACTATCCAAACTTTCAAAGTTCGGGTCTCATGGAAGCAAACGTATTGCACTTGACTGAAACATAATTCTAGCTTTTGGATCGAAGGACGAGAGCCACATGATCCATAGCATTTAGCGGGAGAATACCGAAAGTATGCGATAGGACAAAGTCCTTCTCGGCACTATTGAGGACAATCCTCACATTACGTTTACCAACCGTAACGTTTTAACCAGATATTTAACAACTATACAATTTTAATAGGGAAGGTGGAAACGCGAGCCATTATTCTACAACTATTATGCAAAACACACTTAGACAATGTTCAAAATTAATTGCACTGAGAATTAAAAGAATTCAATTCTACAGTGCGCTCCCACTCAAATCAATATCTCTCATAATTGATTGTGAGTGATTCAAGATCCATATTACAATTCAACGCCAAGGATGCATCCATCTCAAGTGACGAGAATTGTAATCGGTAGGCCAACTTGCCAATCACATCTCTATGTGACTCTTGTTCATCTTTCGATGCGTGTGTTCCGAGCTCATGACTTTCATGCCTGAACGTCAAGACAACCAAGTGATCACGCTGCGAGGTCTCAACTCACCCGCCTCACACCCGTACAATCGTTCGTACCCATGCATCCAAGTGATACCCCGAAAGGAAAGATGCCGTGACGGTGCTACACTTGGGAGAACACTAACTACTTGATATTTTGTGAGAGATCACCCTAATAAAAGCGACTACCGCGCAATCAAAAGGGTGCATCATAAGGGATAAACATCTCAGGCAATTCATAATAGCATGATATGGTATAGCCCTTTCTGACGGAGAAGTCTTTCATTTCTTCGTCTTCGGCATTCGCGTTGGTGTTCACCTTCGCGAAGATTGCCACCACCTTGTCGATGCACCAGATAATATTGCTATCTCTATAGCTAATAAAATAAGTGCATTACATAAGGTTGACACGCAGGTCATTAAAGTGCAATCATATGGCTCCAGCCATCATGCCGAATCATGACACGCAGATCATGTTAATGAAATTACATCATATAGCCATCTCATATATAATCAAATTAATATGAGCACTGCTATACCACATCATATGCACATGCAAACCATCCTGCAAAACCAAGTTAGACGCCTCTAATCGGTTCATGCAAAATTTTATTTTTTGTGGCTTCTAAGGTTTCGAAACAAACCGAAGCTACCAACGTCCATCATCAAGCATGATAATCCAAGTCGCTAGATTAATATTCCAGGGTGTATGAAACACGAGATAATAAAATCTCAAGCTCCATACTAAACTTCGTCATACGCGTGACCCCCGTGCAGATCATATCTGCATTGCCCTTTCGTCTGCGAAACATCCATCTTTCTCAACTATGGTGGAACCCAAAGAACTGTTAGCACTTCGTTGATCTGTCAATCAGCATACTCAGGAGCAGCATGAAAGGATCGTGGATTGCCAGAACTTTGAGAGATTCCACCATGCCGTCAAGGTCAGGACTACGCAAATTCAGGGGAAGCAACAGGAACATCGGGTAACAGATTTCATCTGCTACCCGCACAAATAATTTTCAGTAATAGATCTCATCTACTACCTAATTATATTGTGCAACACCCATACATCTCTATGTATTCTAGATCGCAACCTGCATCTACGCATAGCACGGCTCTTGATGCCACTGAATGGTCACGCAGCAGAAAACAAAAATTTTCCGACCTACACACCAGCCCAGGACCACTATGGATACTGCATACAAGGTTTGATCATTTTCGTTACCGACTCGTAGCCCAGCTGAAGTAGAGTCGATGACGAACGGCGGTGCAGATCCCCGCAGCTACGATTTTACAACCTCCCAACCGCGAGGATGTATACCCTCATCTGCCCCGCGGACAGCCCTCCGGGAGGCGGTCGCATAGTCCCCCGGACGGTGTCGCGGACAGCCCTTCGGGAGGACCTCCGAAACTCGGACTGTCACTCGGACAGCCCTTCGGGAGGACCTCCAAAACTCGGACGGTCACACAGACAGCCCTTCGGGAGGCACTCTCGAACTAAGACCGAAACTACGATCTCTCTACAGAGTTGCACACATACGGTGTCATCTATCCGGCAGGGCTTCGCCGTCCAGAACTAGTTCCTGCCGGAACCCAGACAGCCTTTCGGCTCTACAAAACTATTTCGCTGGGAGGGAGAGAAGAAGCCAGATCATTGCAATGGCACTTGTATGTGAGAAAGAGTGTGTGTGGAGGGCTGCCCCTCCTCCTCTATTTATAGGAAATCCCAAGGGGTAGGGAAGTTTTACACAAAAACCCAAAAACCACATGAATGGAGTCCTTCACAAGGACCCAAAAGTGAAGCCATGAGACAAGTGGGGCTCCATGAAGGAAGCCCACATGTGGCCGGCCACACCCTTGTGGGGGCCCCCCAAAAGGGTTCCTATCCATCCATGTCATCCCCTTAGATCTTTTGAGTAAAGCCCCAAAAGGTGGCTTTCCAAAAATATCCCAAAAAGCACTTTCACTATTCACGACGACATTTTTCAGCGTCCGGTCGAACTGAAAATATTTATGTGGGCTTAGAACATTTCCAGTACCCACCAAAATAATTTTCAACGCGAGCCAGAACAATTCCGGTTTAGTGATTTTCATCTGCGAAAAGCATCTGAAGCGGTTTCGGCAGCTCCGGAACATTTCTGGTTTTCATTCCGGAAAATTCCAGAAAGTTTCCAGAATGATTCTGGCACCCTCCAAGAATTATCAGGCATGTGCCAAAACCAATTTGTCTTTATGGTATCCTCTGAAACAACTTTTCAGTTTCACCGAAACTCATCCGGGGACCTCTCTCTTCGGAACTTTTCCGTTGACCGAAACTTTTCCGGTGTCCGAAACTTTTTCGGTGATTTTCTCTCAGACTCCCTGTCTAGTATTCAGCAGATAGATGACCCTTAAGCGTGTGACCCTATAGGTTCGGTGAAGTATAGACATGACCCGGAACCCCTTCCGATCAATGATCAACATCGGAGCCGTGGACACCCATATTGACCCCTATACCCACACGAATGAATATTCGAGTGAACCTGAGTTGACGTGTGCTATTCCTGTTGCTTCGCGATATGTTACAAATACCCGAGGTGAGACATGTTGGCATCCCCGTGGATCAACACCTTGTCCACGATGCCAGTTACCTCGTTGCCGGTATTGTTCTCTTTTCTCGTTCCCGTGTTCCGGCATCCCTGTGATCAAATCACCCTGTGTCTGGCCAGACGATGATGGATGCCGTAACACCGAGAGGGCCCAGAGATATCTCTCCATCGTCGGAGGAGAAAATCCCAATCTTGAGCTATCAAGTTACTTGACATACTTTTCCATGAACCCGTAAGCCGCCGTAATAGCCACCCATTTACGGATGACGTTTAACAAACCCCAAAGTTCATGAAGCAAGCATGAAGAAACTCGATACTCTCATGGTCTGAGGAATCATGCAAACGTTAACCATCTCTGTGTTATTAACCATTAACTTATGACGAATGTATCTCATAGCATAACATCAATCGGGTCGATTCAACACAAGTGTTCTACCAACAATTGTGCCCTCAAAATTGCCAGCATAGCCTTGCCCATGATCAAGAAAACAGGATCATCATGCAATACTTGAGCCAGTCATAGAGGCTTGACTAGGAATACATTTTACCGTTTATTATCCCACACGTGCACATGAGTTTCCCTCCAAGCCTCGTTTTATTTGTAGACTCGAGAATCATTGCAGTTATAGCATGGAACATAAACTTTAATTATGAACAGGGAGATAATCAATAACATTTATTATTGCCTCTAGGGCATATCTCCTACATCTGCCCCATAGACCATGAAGAACGGTGTGTATCCCGTTGTTCTTTTCGGGGTGGTGCGCATGCCCCATAGGACGGAGTCGAGCTCCTCAACCCAATGATAGTCGGACTCATGAAGAGACCGGACCAAACGTGGCTTAATGCTGCTCATAATGAGGCCGTTTGCTCGTTCGACTTGTCCATTGGTCTGCGGATGATAAACCGATGCGTAATCGAGCTTAATGCCCATATTCGCGCACCAGTCTTTGACCTCTTGGGCCATGAAATTGGATCCATTGTCCGTTATTATACTGTGGGGGACGCCGTAATGGTGTACCACGCTAGATATAAAGTCGATTACTGGTCCGGACTTGGCCGATTTGACAGGTTTTGCCTCTATCCATTTGGTGAACTTGTCCACCATGACCAGTAGGTATTTATTCTTCTTGGTCCCCCCTTTAAGTGGTCCATCCATATCCAGCCCCTAGACCGCGAAGGGCCAGGTAATCGGAATAGTCCGAAGAGCTGTTGGGGGCATGTGACTTTGATTTGAGAAAAGTTGACACCCCACGCAGTGTTTGACGAGCGACTGGGCGTCCGTCTGAGCTGTGGGCCAGAAAAAACCAGCCCGGAATGCCTTGCTAACTAAGGCTCTTGCTGAAGCGTGATGATCGCCCATCCCTGCGTGGACTTCGGCTAAGAGCTGCTGGCCCTCTTCCTCGGATATGCACCGCTGTAATATTGCAGTGGTGCTTTTCTTGTATAGCTCACCCTCGTGTACTGTATAGGCCTTGGATCGCCGAACTATGCGTCGCGCCTCTGTCTGATCGTCGGGGAGTTCCTTGCGAAGAAGGTAGGTGAGGAAGGGCTCGGTCCACGGCGCGATTACTGCCATGACCTCGTGAGTCGAAGGTGTTTCGTCCATTACGGAGCCGCCAATGATTTGATCGTCTGGTTCGTTTATGGGGGAAACAACCTCGTCCGCACTGGTTAGATCGGCGCCCTTATGATCATCCTGCCAAACCACGGATGGCTTAAAGAGCCATTCCAGGAAAGTGTTTTTTGGGACAGGGTCGCGTTTGGCTCCTAGGCGAGCCAGTATATCTGCGGCTTGGTTGTTGTCGCTAGCGACGTGGTGAAATTCTAGCCCCTCGAATCGTGCGGATATCTTGAGGACAGCGTCTCTGTATGCCACCATCTTCGGGTTTTTGGCATTAAATTCGCCATTGATTTGGGAGATGGCCAAGTTGGAGTCTCCCCGTACCTCCAGCCGGCGTATGCCCATGGATGCTACCATCAGAAGACCGTGCAGTAGTGCTTCGTATTCGGCTGCATTGTTGGAATCGGCATACATGATCTGCAACACGTATCGGACGTTGTCGCCTTTGGGGGATGTGAGGATGACCCCAGCCCCCAGTCCGGTCAAACTTTTAGAACCATCGAAGTATATTGTCCAGTGGGAGTATGTACTATATTCCCTTGGGAGTTCGGCCTCTGTCCATTCGGCGAGGAAATCTGCCAACACTTGAGACTTGATAGCTCGTCTTGGCTTGTAAGCGATTTCAAAGGGAAGGAGCTCGATAGCCCATTTAGCTATTCGGCCGGTGGCGTCCCTGTTGTTGATTATATCGTTCAGGGGCACTTCAGATGCCACCGTGATCGAGCACTCTTGAAACTAGTGCCTGAGTTTGCGCGATGCCATAAATACCGTATAGGATATCTTCTGGTAGTGCGGGTATCTGGACTTGCATTGCGTTAGTACTTCTGACACGTAATATACCAGCTTCTGTTTCCGGAATTTATGTCCCTCCTCCTCTCGTTCGACGACGAGCACTGCGCTAACAACTTGATTGGTGGCCGATATGTATAACAACATGGGCTCAACCGCGCCTGGTGCTGTGAGTATGGGGTTACTTGCCAGGAGTGTCTTAATTTCTTCCAACGCAGCCTTTGCTTCATCGGTCCATTCAAAAGTCTTGGTCCATTTCAGCAACTTGTAGAGCGGTAAAGCCTTTTCGCCGAGGCGGGAGATAAAGGGACTTAACGCCGCCACGCAACCAGCCAACCTTTGGACATGCTTTAGCTCTGTGGGAACTGCAAGTTCTGATAAGGCACGGATCTTGGGCGGATTCGCTTCTATTCCTCTATGGGAAACGATGAATCCGAGCAGTTTACCAGCTGGAACTCCGAAGACACACTTCTCCGGATTGAGCCGGATATCGTACTCGTGTAGGCTTTCAAAGGTTTGCCTTAGGTCGTCGATCAAATGGCTAACATGTTACGTATGCCTCGACTATTTTACCGACTTGTTTTGCGAGACAAGTCTGGATCATGCGCTGGTATGTAGCCCCGGTGTTTTTTAGCCCGAAGGGCATAGTGTTGAAGCAGAACGGCCCATAAGGGGTGACGAATGCTGTTGCCGCTTGATCGGATTCCTTCATTTTAATCTGATGGTATCCGGAGTAAGCGTCGAGGAAACACAACGAGTCGTGTCCGGCTGTGGCATCAATAATCTGG
Organism: Elymus sibiricus; assembly: GCA_039707655.1. Classification (NCBI taxonomy): domain Eukaryota; kingdom Viridiplantae; phylum Streptophyta; class Magnoliopsida; order Poales; family Poaceae; genus Elymus; species Elymus sibiricus. Next base: position 32,380,875 of record CM077675.1, read on the forward strand.
TCTATGCGTGGTAGGGGGAAAGGGTCCTTGGGGCAGGCCTTGTTGAGGTCTTTAAAATTGACGCACAGCCGCCAGGATTTGTCTTTCTTTGGTACCATAACCAGGTTTGCCAACCATTTGGGGTGCTTAATCTCCCGAATGAATCCGGACTCTAGTAATTTAGCTAATTCTTCACCCATGGCTTGTCGCTTGGGCTTAGAGAAGCAGCACAGAGTCTGCTTGACGGGCTTGAAGCCTGCGATGATGTACAGACTATGTTCTGCCAGCCGTCGTGGGATTCCGGGCATATCAGAGGGGTGCCAGGTGAAGATGTCCCAGTTTTCTCGTAAGAATGCTCGCAGCACTTCGTCCACTATTGGATCGAGCTGAGCCCCGATGGACGCTATTTTGTTGGGGTTCGTCGGGTGCACCTGAAATTTAACGATCTCCTTTGCCGGTTTAAAGGACGTGGGTTTGGGCCTTTTACTAAGGATCACATCGTCCCTGTCCACTGTTGACCGAAGTGCGGTTGGCTCTTCTGCAGCAAAGTTCTCGGCTAGGGCCTCGAGGGCAAGCGCTGATGTTTTGTTTCAGGCCCGAAGGGCTATGTTCGGGTCACTGGCGGTTATGATAACCCCGTTTGGTCCTGGCATCTTAAGTTTCATATACCCGTAATGTGGTATGGCCTGGAATTTTGTAAAGGCGTCACGTCCCAATAGGGCGTGGTAGCCGGTGGGGAAGGGAACGATATGGAAGAGGAGTTCTTCGGATCGGTAGTTTTCGGGTGTGCCGAACACTACGTCCAGGACGATACGTCCTGAGCAGCACGCCTCTTTCCCCGGAATGATTCCCCGGAAAGTTGTGTTGCTATGCTCGATGCGAGATCGGTCGAACTGCATTTTTTCTAGGGTATCTTCGTAGATCAGGTTTAAGCCACTGCCGCCGTCCATTAGCACCTTATGTAGCCCGAAGCCATCGATGATGGGGTTCAGGACCAGTGCGGCCGGTGAATGGACGGTGAATGGTCAGTCAGTATCTCCGAAGGTGATGGGTATGTCTGTCCGTGCACTTGTTGCTGCCACATGATATATCTGTTCGAGTTCTTTAAGAGCTCTTTTCCTCCTGTTCCTTGAGGGGAACGTTTCGTAGATCGTCAGGACTTCGACGCTGTATTCTGGTGGCGATGTAGAGCGCCTGTTCGGCGGTGGTGCCTCAAGAATGGCTTCACCAATTTTTGCGATCTGCCTGACGACCCAACAAGCATAAGGCTTTGAGTCGGAGCTGTGTTCAGCAATACGGAGTGTATAGGGCAAAGTTTATCCAATAGTCCATCAAGGACGGTACTGTCCCCTGAAAGGGGCTTGTTTCTCTTTTTGGCGGGCTCGAATTTGGCTGGCTGCTTCAGTGGTATCCTCTTTTTCCGATCTCCTCCAGGGTATTCGGCAAAGGTTGGTTCCGAAAATAGCCGTTCGGCTTGCCAAGCCCTTTCCATGGCACAGTACTTTTGTACCAAGACTGACAGCTCGGCGAAATCACAAATGTGCCATCGCGCCAGGGCATTGAGAATCCCTTCGTCATGGCAGTTACGATTGAAGGTTGCCATTATCTCTTGATCACTGAGGCCCCGTACTTTGGTTCTAGCGAGGAGGATTCTAGCCCAGTAATGATGAACTGATTCTCCTGGTAACTGCTTAATGTCCCGTAAGTCCGAAGACTTGGGGTCGGCTGCGATGCTTGAGTGATCGGCTTGGGAGGTGGGTGGGAAAAGCTTTGACTCCACGCCACGGTGGGAGTTCGGGATCACGGACTCCGAACTGTGTGATAGGTCAGGGGCCAATTCCGGTCTTTCTCCGGAGCGAAATCCAGAGTCTGGGCTGTGGGCGGGGTCTCGGTGATCGGAGATTGGAGTATACACCGTTTTTAATTTTGGTCGCTGGGAGGATGAGCCCCCAGCCGGACACTCGACGGTGGCGACAAGGTGGGTGACCGCGGGGAGGTGAATGTCCCTGTCGTCGGGTTTAAGCCCGAGCCGGTCATAGACCGGGATCTGGTCATCGACCATACGCATGGTCTCCATCCGGTCAAATAACTCGTTGAGAAACGAGGCGATGGTAGGATGCGTGTCGCTGAAGCGAGTGGGGTCGGTATGTGGCGTCGCAGTTCCGGAGTCGCGCGAGAGCGGTTCCGGATTCTGTTCGACCATGGTGGATCCGGTCACGACGACCGGATTGAGCGATCCAGACGGTCCGGGGATAACAACTTCATCACCGGAAGCGGGGCCCAATGTCTTCGGCGTCAGGGCATCGGGATCTGCGGGCTCCTCCGTAGGAGTCAAGGGTTCTACCAAGACGAGTTGTCCCCGTGAACCAGCGACGAACTCTAGGGTGCCGAACTTGATTCTTTGATCGGGGGAAAAGATTCCGATCTTGCATGGACGGCCGATCGGGTTGGCGTGTGACGAGACATCGCCGCTCGCGAGGATCTGATCCGGGGCGAGAGTCCCTTGGGTCCAGATCTCGCTGCTTGTGACAAGGCAAGCCATCGATTCCTTCCGGCGATCACAGCGGAACTCTCAATGAAAGCACCAATGTCGGTGTCAAAACCGGCGGATCTCGGGTAGGGGGTCCCAAGCTGTGAGACTAGAATCGAGGGTAATAGGAGACGAAGGGGACAAGGTTTTACCCAGGTTCGGGCCCTCCTATGGAGGTAATACCCTACGTCCTGCTTGATTATATTGATGATATGGAGATTACAGAGTTGATCTACCACGAGATCGTATGACTAAAACCCTAGATGAGTTCTTTTGCCCTACAACCTAAAACCCTCCGGCTTATATAGACGCCGAGGGTACCCAGGGCATACACATAGTCGGTTGCACATTAAATAGAAAAACATGTCTATCTACTGTCGACATCTTGGAGGACACGCCATGGCTCCTTGAAACTTCCACCCTGGCGACGGGGCCCTTGATCACCCAATGCTCATCCAGTGGCCCATATAGTCCGGCCCATGAGAAACAGGTCAGCTATCCGAGGACCCCTGAAACCAGGACTCCCTCAGTAACCGCATGCCTCACAAAAGCTTGAGAAGAAAGAGCGATATTGCTGAGGATAACTTGGCATCGAACAGCAGGGAGGACATGTGGTTACTTGGAGCACATTGCTGCGGATCACAGACCCACAGAGTGAAGATGTGCGCCAATGACACATGGCTGAGTTTGCACTAACAACACCAAAGGATGTGGATGGGGGCGTGGTAGTCAAGACAATGTATGATTGAACAGCTGGTTGAAGGCATAACCCCAAGCTGCCGAGCCTGTTGTGGTCGGAGGTGGCATGGCTTCGTGTACTTTTTCTCCGTATAACTCAAAGAGCTCCCTTCCTGACACCTCCTGTTATCAAGGTAATATTCCTTATGTTTAGTTTTTCTTTTTATTTTTTGTTTCATGCATTTCTTTTGTAAACAATTTGGACATGGGAGTAAATTATTAAACCTCCATGACTCTGAGCCATGGAGAGAAAATTGTGGATAGGTGGTCATATAATGTTTTCTTGCATAGTTTCTGCACATAGTTGGTGTACGAGAGAAATATGTTGAAATCACTTCTCGAGCATGGAGAGCACACACATGATAGGCAATGGTTTTTAAATACTTACTCGTGCAGGGTGTGGCTGCTGCAAATATTTACATCTAATCAATTTCTTGATATATTTTCCTTGAAATGGTTTCATATCAAATGCAGGTTGTGTGTGTGTGTGTGTGTGAGTGTGTGTGTGTGTGTGTGTGTGTGTGTGTGTGTGTGTGTGTGTGAGAGAGAGAGAGAGAGAGAGAGAGAGAGAGAGAGAGAGAGAGAGGGAGGGAGGGCCTCGTAAACGTGGGGAGCAAGAATGCAACAGACTAGCTTCTATTGATGTCCTCCTCCATTCGCTACACTCTCCCCTACAACACCTGGTTGGGATCTATCGTGCATTCTTGCTTGACTCTACCTCAGCGGACTTGACCCCTTTCTCATCGCATGGACATGCTCTATCGTCATCAACCATGCATCATGTTCATTTGCACGGCCGTTGCGGTGAGGGCCTCGTAAACTAGACCCTGTGCGGTAAATTAGGAGTGGGCAAGGAAGCGCCAACGCGTGTGAAAGACCAGATTGCCTCGCATCGGGCCTGAGGGGTACGTGGTGGTCGGAAGCGGCATAGTATAACTCATGGTCATCTCAATGCGTAGTACATTTACATCATCATCTTGATAAACTGAGGGCAACCTTCCTGACGTGTCCTATTTCTACCCTAACATATTTTTGCTGTTATTTTTTGTATTACCGTTGCGGATCGTTGTTCTATGAGAGACAAATCATGGGCCTCAATATCTGTGAGGCATGGATTGAACCAACTCTATAGGCAGTGGCGGAGTATGATAGTGTATGGTGTGATCATCGAAGATATTTATCAATGATTCTGTCTAGCGAGTTATGTTGGCACACGAGGGAAGGGAGATGTGGCTGTTTATATGGATCCAATTACGTACTAAAGATCAAACAACGTGCTGCAGCTATAAGGATGCCTCCGTTAACACCGTCCTCCTCTTGCATGTGCTCTGGAGCTGCTCCACTTGGCCGTTTGACGAAATCTACATACAACGTGTATGGTCAATATTTTTTTCCATACTACTGGCAGCAATATGGTATCAGAAAATAGTGGTTTCCCCTAATATGAGTGCATACAAAGTATGCACCTTTGCTTTTTCTGTGTCATGTGTACAGAATGAATAGGCTCCAAATTATAGCCACGTTTTATCATTGGATTTTGTATTGATTATATGCATATGTTTATGGTATCTAACTCGGTGGTTACGTTTAACAGAAAAACGTGGTTTCATGACTAAACCGTTCTGTTCATTTGAATTTGCTGTTGGAGTTATGTGTACTTCCACATTAAGGTGATTACAATATCAGATTTCTACTTGAAGTGTAATCACTTTCTGTTCTCATTGTTTGACGTGTATATTAGGTGCAACGTGTCCCAGTTAACATTATACGGGAAGGGCAGACGTAGAGACACGGAACGACCGGATATTTTCCTTAACGATAAGCTTATGAAATGTGTAAATGTGCGACCTTTCACTTCCATTTGAATGGGTATTGTAGTCTATGCCGTCTATAATTGCTAAAATAAGTTAGTGTCTAGATGTGCGGTTTTTGTTTTGTCTCCTTAATCCCAATGGTTAACCACATGAGGATACTATATTAGGGGTTGTGTATGGAAGCACAACTTATAGCTTATATTCCCTAGGCATTAAACTCTTCCTATATGCAGTTTTCTGTCTTTCAATTGTTGATTGTTTATTCGAAAGACCAATTACACTCTTTTTAATGTTTTATGTTTGAGGTAAATCGAAAGGACCATATGGTAAATATATAGCTATTACAATTTGTGTGTGTCTGGGATTGCAATCCATTCAAAGATCATTTTATTATACTTCATCATAGTCAGATGGTGAATAAATTCCTTTCTCCCCGTGAATGGGCGTTAGAAACTTTATAAAATTTTGGAGTTAGGAACCTGATGGAGTCGCATTTTTTACAGCACATTTGCAACGATACTATGAATGCCAGAATTTCTAATATTTATATTCTTCACCCAAGACGAAGGAGAAGAGTAAATTAAAATATATTTGATGTAACATAAGCAATAATGGTGAATAGACCAATTTTTCAAAAATTAAATATTAATTGATATCCAGTTCGACCTCCCATCATACTAGCCCGTGCAAGCGCACGGGTTGACGACTAGTACCTCTTAATTTTTAGGAAATGCAATGGATGTGTAATGGAATGCAAAATGTTAAGGTAAGAAGACAAGACAACGGTCCTAAAAATTCAAGTGCATAAACATGCAATGCATTCTGCTTTAAATTGTTAGCAATGTCATCATTGATGGTGAGGTCTAGCATTCAGCAAGTGTATAGAAGAATAAGGCACCCGACCTGCCAGATGCCACAACACTATCAACTCCTGGATGTAAACAATTCCTGATAACGAACAAAGTATCTCGAATAAAGTTAATTGTAGAATCCAAAATTACATTGAAGAAAATTAAATTATTCGGTAGAAATCAGTTAGAGAAACTAAACTACTCTAACCCAAAAGAATATGTCTTCACGGCTAGGTGGGAAAACCGTCACACGGGTAGTAAATTGCGCATGAAAGGAGTTTGTTTATTTAACAATGCTCAAAAAGTTTGTGATCTCCCATCCTCAACAGGGTGGAATTGCTCTTGAAATATAGTCCTCAATGAACATGGGATCACCAAAAGTGGAACCCTTTGAAGTGGTCTCACCAATATTTTTAGTGGTTGGTGGTGGCATTGTACTTCGCCGGAAGGTCATACTGGTCAACACCACATTTGCAAATCACACTAAGCGTGGCCTTCCCAATAACTCCTATTCTCAAGCTACTCTATTTTATTTTAGTTTCGCTGGGTGTACGAGAGTTGTTGCTCAACTTAGGTGCACCGAAGCATATGTAGAGAACATAGTCGGCCGTTGATGACCTACAAATTGTTAGTCCTGCAAGGGTGGTTGCTGAGGAAATTTATTTCATACCAATTTCATGAGATATTTTTAGTCAGAGTAGTGTCCAATGCACGCGAAGAGTGAGTGCAGGAGATAGAGAGAGAGACATGACTTTCACAAACACGTATATACCCTCATGCCTATGAGCGCACACACGCACACCTAATCTTATGAAGACCTCTAAAAGACAGAGGCGATGGGTCTTCAGGTTGACTCAGTCAATACAGGTGCCTCCCTATTGATGGAAACATCGACTCCCACAGAAAGGATATTCTGCCATTATGAGACACCAAAACATTAAATATGAGGTTTGATCTAGTGGTTCCTAGTACACGCTAGATTTATTTTTTAATACATGCTATTCATATTAATAGTAAATAAACTGAAAACTCATATGCTTTTGATATTTCTGAATACATGAGATTCTAAATTATGACATATATCAATAATAAGTTTTATACATCACCACTTTTTTATTTTGATTGATATTTGTTCCCATGACTGTAAGGACACACTTAATAAAAAATAATTATCGAATAGATAATGCAAATTAGGAGAGGGCAATGCTAATATTAATTACCAGACATGTTATCTTGTTGACAACATCTTCACTGAATCATGAATGGTTTCAATTTATTAGTTTAAAAGAAAGAATGCTAGAGCATAACTTGGGAACAATATCACTTCTAAATGCATTTTATAAAATCGTATCTACTCTTGACAATGTGTTGCCCCCCATTCCATCTAAGTTAGCTTAGTCCTTTTGCTTCATGAACCTGAATCAAAGATGGGTCTGCCTGTCGATTAGGTAGCTGGAATTGTTCTGACATTAATCACGTTTACCTACAGCTGCTAGATTAGGAATGAGTGGCCATATCTCCTTCTTCCTGCTCCAAACGTTTCGTATTGTTCATCCTCTTCCTATTTCTTGCCCCTCCACCTACCCAGCCCTAAAAGCCCGCAACAGTTCCCACGGCACGCTAGTGCTGCCAGCCGTCACCTGGCTGCCCCTTCATCCCCTTTACCTCACCCACCGTCGTGCTGGCTGCCGCCCCCGGACATCACTCCAAGCCCAGCCCCGATGAACAGCTCCTACAACCCCGACACCACCCCCCGTCATTAAGTTTCAGACTCACTCATGGCGGCTTCCGCTCGTACATGGCTCAGCCTCGCTCTCTCCGCCTTTGACATCGCGCTTCACAGACAAGTGACTGAGACCACAAAAAATTGGAGGCACATGATGTTTAGCAAATCCGATCGAAGACATTATGTTTCTCATCTTCATTCTTAGATTTTATAGGACAATATTCTAGGCTTTATTGATTATATGTAATCATTTTAGGGATACAAAGTAGGATCATAAGGTTGCCCTAACCAAAACATGATGGCCCTAATTAAAATATATGGAGTACCTTGCTGGATCACAGGCTTCAAAATTTGAGCTTCTACTCTCATGCACAAAATTACAGATGACAAACGCTGAGTTCCAAGCCTCGATCTCCTTTTGTATCCACCACAACACCCACACGTCCCTGTATTGATGAGATTTATGACCATCTTGCAGTCAAACATAAATGGGCAGATTTTAGATGGACATATCATCCGATAGTGTGACAGGGCCTCATGTGATGTGATCGCCTCCATTGTCATGATGGTTGTGTAGATCAGATCATATCCACCAATAACCTCGCCTCGTGAACTTGGGCTAGGCCCATTAGCTTTCGTCTATCGCAATATTCTGCAGGCCTTAGCCTAGGAAGAGGAACCGATCGTATTAAAAATATTAATCATGTGTTTGACAAATGTTAGACGTGTATTACAAATATTTTGAATGTATATAAAATGTGTACCATGTATATGCAAAAATTGAACATGTATGTAAACAAGAAAAAGGAAAATAAAAAATATTAAAAAACTCTAAAGAAATGAGTAAAAACAAAAAAAGAAACAAAGAAAACCGAAGGAAAAATAAAAAATAGAATCTAAAGAAAACCAATGCATTAAACATTGAAAAAACCAATTAGAAAACAATGAATAAAACCCATGCGTGCTAAATGTCTGGGCCGGCCTAAAATTGCCACACTACTTGGTACGTAGCGCCTAAATGCTCCAAATCATGGGCCATCTCATACAGTCGCCTTCAGGCGCTGTAGCGGCAAAACGACCCCTGAAGTTCTATATATGAGCTCTCGAGCAAGGACACTGTTTTTTGACAACCTCAAGCAAGGACACTAGCATTAGAGTAGTAGTAGTACCAAGCCGGCCACACCACTCGCTCCTCTCCGAACTGGGCCTATTGCTAGGTCCAGTTGGCCATGATGCCAAGCAAACATACACTAATATACTTTGAGTGTGTCTTATAGTATGGATGATATACACCTTCACCGAAGATGAACCAATCACGTTGACAACTTAAGGTTACTGCGTTGGTGCATGGACCATGATTTATCGCGATAACTGAGGATGATGGTTGTGCATGCCACCAAGAGGCAATATTGTGTGCAATGGAATGCAAATGCGACCAAAGAATAATAAAAATAGTAATAATTATTCTTCCTTATGTTTTAGCTCAGGAGATTTTGTAAATCCTCAAACCCGATAAATCGGCTTGTGAGCTTGAGACGTCGACATAAATAATGATTGTTAAAAAGGTAATTTAACAAACAGAGTGGTGTTCTCACAATAAAGTGCAAGAGACTGATGGTGAATCTTCACAAGGGTCAATCTTTCTTTTTTGTATTTTCTTTCACTGAGAACTAACTTTGAATTAATTACGGGGCATATTGGCACTAGTAGGAAAACCCCCATTTGTCCCGGTTCGTAAGGGCCTTTTGTCCCGGTTCTGGAACCGGGACTAAAGGGTCGGGACTAAAGCCCAAAACCTTTAGTCCCAGTTGGCTTACGAACCGGGACTAAAGGCCCTCCACGTGGCCAGTGCTGGGAGCCCAGGCAGGAGGACCTTTAGTCCCGGTTGGTAACACCAACCGGGACCAAAAGGCACTGGGGTTTTTTTTTTTTGAAAGAGGGGGGGGGGGGGGGGTTTAGGGGGGTTTGTAGGGTTAATTGAGGTGTTTCATATTGTGTTAGCTAGCTAATAGAGAGAAGTGTCCTCTCTTTCTCCGTGCTTGGTCGACGCTAGCTACTATAGAGAGAACTCGACACGCTAGCTAGTAAGAAAATGAAGGAACCATTAAGTACACAAGATCGTCGATCATGAACATATACACAGAGAAGTGATCGACCTCTCTTTCTCCGAGAGATTGGTCGAACAACAAGTTTTCGTATATCTATCCGACGCTACTAGCTACATATATACAATATAAGATCTCTTACAATCCCTAACATTTAATTTCAAATTCCAGATGGTATTCTCCGGCTTTATTTATGACGTGGTCAAGAAAGAATCCCGCCAATTCCTCTTGAATTGCTCGTATGCGATCATGTGGTAGGAGTTCATCCCACATCTGCCACGTCTAATTTGAAGAAGGGGGTCAATACATATATATGAATGAAACTCAACACAAATCATGGTAATAAAATAAAATTGTGAATATTATTGCTTACGCGCTTGAAATTGTTTTTCAGAGTAGCCCCGCTTAGGGGTCGTCGCGTTGTAGATGAACTCGCAAACGTAGTATCCACAAAAATTATTCCCTTTTTCCTGCCACAAGCACTTTACGAGAAATAGAGTTCAATCAAACTGATAATCAAGCATGATAAATGGTATTGATGGAAGTAGAATCAATGGGAGATGCGCGGAACTAGCTAGTAGTACTTACTTTCGGGTGTGTAAATCGCAGCTCCCTCGGCAGTGCCGGAACAATTGCGGTGAACTCTTTCCAAACCCTGCCAGACAAAGAAAATAATTACTTGATATCAGGAAATGAACAAAGTTGCCGATATGATGCGATAATGATCGATTGAACTTACTTCTGGAGCATTTCAGTCATGTCCGCATATTCCTGGGGATCTTTTCGTTTCGAGTCTAAGACGATTACTACTCCCCGCTCAAGCTTAATCTCTAGCAGAATATAGTGGAACCTGCGCACGCATGCATAACTCATCAATTACATTACTATAACCTCGAGTAATAAGGGAAACCGAATATGCACAAGACAGTAACACTCACTTGAAGTTGTAAGGAAAGAGTATTGTCCCTTTGTTTTGATTTTTAAGCAACGATTGTAGCAAGTTGTCCTCGGTTTGTGTGACATTGTTTTTAACCGTAAACTCATGTATGATATTTGGGTTAATGAACCCAATGTCATACATTTGTGCTTTACTGCATTCGACGATCTTCAATCTGCATAATATAGTGAGGATAATTATATATACATGCAACGAAAGAGCTGAGCTATATATATAGAGAGACTTAATTACAGAAGTAGTACTTACAGACAGTAGCAAGTCACGATTGTTTTGTCGAGGGCCTTTTGATTGTATAACTGGAATATCTCCTCAAATTCAACATTCAACAGATCCATTCCAACGAGGTCGTGCTCCTCTTTAATTCTCAGCGTCAAAGTATCCCTCCCAGACTCCCGGCAGGTTTTCATGTACCATTCATGCAATGTTCGCATCATCGTTGTTAGAGGAGGATGATCAGGTTTGACGAGAGGCCGCCCGTACCGGTAACTGAATTCGTCCACCTCCAACGGCTCAAACTGTACACCATCGCTCAGGTAATCACCAGGATTGGTACCGGGCACCATCCCCGGATGATTAGCGACGATATCGCTAGACACCTTGAGCGGGGGGCACGATTGGTTCGCCTGTTCGCTGAGCTGCGGAATTTTTTTCCCACTTCTTCGTTTTGCTAACGTTGCATCACTGGAAGTACTTCCCGACCGCCGCGCGTCTTGATATGTCTTTTTAACACAGCGGTCAAAGTTGGAATCCGGCGGAGGCGGTGGTGGTCGCTTCAGGGCATTGATAGTGCGCATCACTTTCACCGGATCTAGCTTCTCCTTCGGAGGTGGAGTTTTCTTTGCAAAATGGGCCGTCAATTCGGCCTGACATATCTCCTCGTTTTCAGACTCGGTCCTCTCATATGGTAACTTTTCCAGAGGCTTGAGAGATGGACCGTATCTGTAATCCCTCCCGCCTCTTCTTGTACTTCTAGCCGCCGGAGCGGCGGCGTCTCTCTTCTGTCATTGCTTACGAGGCGGAGAAGGAGGCGGAGTGCTCCGACGCGCCGGAGGAGCCGGAGCGGCGGCGTTTGTCTTCCGTCGTTGCCGACGAGGCTGAGGAGGAGGCGTACTGCTCCGATGTGCCGTAGTAGGCGAAGGAGGAGGCGGAGTGACCTCACGCGTCGGAGAAGCCGGAGAAGGAGGCGGGGTGCCCTGATCACTCGCCGGAGGAGGAGGAGGAGGAGGAGGTGGAGTGCCCTGACTCGCCGGAGGAGGAGGAGGAGGCGGAGGTGTCCAGTTTGGAAGCTTGATGTACTCCTTCTGCCATAGACATGTACTCTTCAGGGCACTACCCAGCCGATTCTCCCCTTCACCTGTAGAGTGGTGAAGCTCGAGCTCCTCAAATTCCTTCATTACTTCATCGACCATCACAACAGCATAGCCATGTGGAATCGGACGGCAGTGAAAAGTTCCGTTGGGTTGAGGAGGTGCAACAGAGCCGACAGCCGCCAATAAAGTGAGGTTCTGGCATTTCGTCATAAGATTGCAATGTTGAGCCTCCGTGATAGTATCCACGGGGTAGCTAGGAGACGTGAAGTCAGGCTGAAGGGGCTCCGTGGAAGCGACGCTGCTTCTCCGCTGAGATGGCGGGGTAGCTTCTGGGGTAGCTTTGTGCCGCTGAGATGGTTGGCCGGCAGCTCGCTGGCTCTCAGCTTCCTCTAGCTTTTGTAGTCTTGCATTGAGCTTCTGAATTTCTCTCAGCTCCGCTTTCCTCTTTCTCTCCCGGCTTCTGTAACCGCCTGCGTCGGGAAACCCAACCTTCCACGGAACGGAGCCTGGTGTGCCTCGTGTTCGTCCAGGGTGCTCAGCATTCCCTAGGGCCTCAGTCAGCTCGTTCTTCTCTCTGTCGGGAATGAACGTCCCTTCCTGCGCTACGGTGATATACTCCTGAAGCTTGTTCATGGGTATTGCATGTTGCTCGTTCGTCCAACGGCACTTCCCTGTTTCAGGGTCCAAAGTTCCCCCAACCCCGAAGAACCAAGTCCTTGAACTGTCTGGCCAGTTCAATGTGTGTGGTACGACGTTTTTAGCAATCATGTCATTCTCAGCTTTGTCCCACAACGGCTGGGCTTTGAGGTAGCCACCTGACCCCGTGTGATGGTGATACTGCTTCTTTGCAGCATTGGTCTTGTTTCTCTCTGACATTTTAATACTCTTGTCCGATGTCTTGTAGGCCACAAATGTGGGCCAGTGATCTCTTATCTTCTTAAATCGGCCGGTGAATACTGGAGTCTTCCCTTTGTCGACAAACTTTGATTTCAACTCATTCTTCCACCTCCTGAATAGATCTGCCATCTTCTTAAGAGCACACGCCTTGACCAGTGGCTCTATAACTGGCTTATTCGGATCCTCCTCTGGCGGTAGGATGAAATTTGCCTTCAGCGCGGTCCAAAGATCATCTTTCTGTCTATCGGTGACATAATCACCTTCAGGGGCGCCGTCCTTAGGCTTATTCCATTGCTTGATGCTGATCGGGATGTCGTCCCTAACAATAGCTCCGCACTGAGCAGAAAATGCGTCCTTGGTCCGCTTGGGTTCAATCGGATGGCCATCGTGCGCGACTGATGTGATCGTGAACCTTTCATCCTTGCACAACTTGTTCTTCGGGCCTCGTCTCGTTACCGAAGTTTGGCTCGATCCGGAGGGCTATAAAAGAAGAAAGAAGAGTTAATTAATATATGTACATACCAAAACAATTAATGCATCAATTAGCTAGTCAGCACAGGCTTAATTAATATATATATACCTCGCCGTACTTTGCAACAGCTCCCTCCTCCGTTCGGTCACCGGAGCCGTCATCATGGTCTCCTTCTTCCTCCGGCATTCGGTCACCGGAGCCATCATGATCATGTCCTTCCTCCTCCATTGTTCGATCACCGGAGCCGTCATCCTCTCCTTCCAGACCATCGGTGTCGTTGAGAAACGACAAGATATCACGTCCGCCGCCGTGGATTATATCCCCCAACAACTGTTCTTGTTCCAAGTCTCTTGGATCCATAGTTTCTGCAAATATTACAACATGGCAATTAATATACAACCATGAATGTCCGACGTCCGGAACGCCTCTCTCATGAATGTCCGACGTCCGGTTTGGGGTGGCCTCGACAACACTTCTAGGGTAGGGACGGGAGGGGGTAGGAGATCGACAACGCTCTTTCTTCTAGGGTTTGGGTGGCCTCGAGAGTTTATCGGGTAGGGACGGGAGGGGGTAGGAGATCGACAACGCTCTTTCTTCTAGGGTTTGGGTGGCCTCGAGAGTTTATCGGGTAGGGACGGGAGGGGGTAGGAGATCGACAACGCTCTTTCTTCTAGGGTTTGGGTGGCCTCGAGAGTTTATCGGGTAGGGACGGGAGGGGGTAGGAGATCGACAACGCTCTTTCTTCTAGGGTTTGGGTGGCCTCGAGAGTTTATCGGGTAGGGACGGGAGGGGGTACGAGATCGACAACGCTCTTTCTTCTTTTGCACATCCATATTACCAGAGTTTTCTGTATGAATTTTTTTTTCTAGGGTTTGGGTGGCCTCGAGAGTTGGTCGCCCGGTATATCGAGAGGGGGGTGAACACTTTACCTTAGTAACTTAGAAAAAACAAATTATCGGGGAGGGGGTATATCGACCCCCCCCTCCCCCCTCATGTCGAAGTTATCGGGGGGGGGGGGGTATATCGACAACGACATACATTCCGGATAACATATACACACATATACACACATATACATGAACATATATACATATACATGAAAAAAACATATACATGACTTTTTACATGAACATATACACACATATACATGAACATATATACATATACATGAAAAAAACATATACATGACTTTTTACATGAACATATACACACATATACATGAACATATATACATATACATGAAAAAAAACATATACATGGCCGGAAAGGGGGGGGCTCACTGGGGTGGGCGGCGATGGCTGGAGGCCGGCGACGAGGACGGCGGGCTCGGGGCGGCACGTGGTGACGGGGACGAGGACGGCGGGCGCTCGGGGAGGCGACGACGATGAGGGCGGCAGGCTCGGGGAGGCGACGACGCGGCGACGGGGAGGCAACGGCGACGACTGGGACGGCGGGCTCGGGGAGGCGACGACGACGAGGATGGCGGGCTCGGGGAGGCGACGACGACGAGGATGGCGGGCTCGGCGACGGCGACGTCGGGGAGGCGACGGCGACGACGGGGACGGCGGGCTCAGGGAGGCGACGACGACGAGGACGGCGGGCTCAGCGACGGCGACGACGCGGCGACGGGGAGGCGACGGCGACGACGAGGACGGCAGGCTCGGGGAGGCGACGACGCGGCGACGGGGAGGCGGCGGCGACGACGGGGACGGCGGAATCGGGGAGGCGGGCTCGGGGCAACTGGTAGATGAAAACCTGAAATTTTCCAAGGGTTTTCTTATATACAAGAAGCATTGGTCCCGGTTGGTGGCACCAACCGGGACCAATGCCCACCTTTAGTCCCGGTTGGTGCCACCAACCGGGACCAAAGGTCTCTTTTCAGCAGCCCAAAGGGCGGGAAGCAGAGACCTTTGGTCCCGGTTGGTTCCACCAACCGGGACCAAAGGTAGGCGGTTCAGAGGAGTTCGAGAGGTCAGAGGCAGCGGGGCTTATAAATAGGTGCTCGGCGCTCTCAACTAGCGAGGTGGGACTAAACTCCCACCACTACGCCGTTGTGCAAGGCCATTGGTCCCGGTTGGTGGCACCAACCGGGACCAGTGCGCACCTTTTGTCCCCGCTGCCTCTTACCTCTCGAACTCCTCTGAACTACAGGCCTATGGGCCTAATCTGACACTGCTATGCCTGTGGGCCTGCTGGGCCTTCTGCGGGCCTGAATCCTGGCCCAAATATCTTAGTTTCCAGTCGTATTTAGGCTGGGGTGGCCCAGTAGGTGGCATTTTTTTCTGTTTATTTGTTTTCTTTTTTGCTTTTTTTTTCAGTTTTCCAGTGATTCTTTTTGCTGTTAGGTCACAAAATTATAGACTTTCTGTTAGTGCCATTAATTTTCATATTTGAATAGTTTAAATTTGAATTCTTTTAAATTTGTGTGAATAACTTTACTATAAAAATAGATTTTGGAGTGATTCTTTTTCCTGCTATTTAATATTATTGTGTTTTATCATTATATTAAATTTGGTAATTTTTAGGTTATTTTCAATGTCTCTTTTAATCAAGAACAGATTTTGTTATTTTAGTTTGCTATTAAAGTTTGTAACTAAAAATTTCTTTATGAAAATTCTTTTTGCCGTTAATGTTTTGAACAGAAAATACTTTGATAATTTTAGTTGCATAAATTTTATATAATTTTAGTTTAAAAAATACTAGAGGTTTATAAAAGCTTTTTAGTTGATTCCTTTTGCTATTAGAGTTTTATAAAAGCACTACAAATGAACTCTGAAAAGGTTGAAAGTTGGCATGGTATCATCATTTCACCCACATAGCATGTGCTAAAAAGTTGAGAGGGTTACGGCAAAAACTGGATGCACTTCGTGTACAAAACGGGCAATCTCTTTCGAAGTATCAGGGTTTCGAACGAAAACTCATCTGTTACAAAGGGATTTCATTTTTTTGAACTTATTTGAACTCCAGACTTTTTGTGTGTTCAAAATGCACCATTCGAAGCCACATCATCAAATTTTAACCCTTTCTGACTTCATTTGTTATTTTTCATACATTTACTGATTTTTTTGAGCTAAATGACCCTGAAATTGAAAAGCACTACAAATGAACTCTGAAAAGCTTGAAAGTTGGCATGGTATCATCATTTCATCTACATAGCATGTGCTAAAAAGTTGAGAGGGTTACGGCAAAAACTGGATGCACTTCGTATACAAAACGGGCAATCTCTTTCGAAGTATCAGGGTTTCGAACGAAAACTCATCTGTTACAAAAGGGATTTCATTTTTTTGAACTTTTTTGAACTCTAGACTTTTTGTGTGTTCAAAATGCACCATTCGAAGCCACATCATCAAATTTTAACCCTTTCTGACTTCATTTGTTATTTTTCATGCATTTACTGATTTTTTTGAGGTAAATGACCCTGAAATTGAAAAGCACTACAAATGAACTCTGAAAAGGTTGAAAGTTGGCATGGTATCATCATTTCACCCACATAGCATGTGCTAAAAAGTTGAGAGGGTTACGGCAAAAACTGGATGCACTTCGTGTACAAAATGGACAATCTCTTTCGAAGTATCAGGCTTTCGGACGAAAACTCATCTGTTACAAAGGGATTTCATTTTTTTGAACTTATTTGAACTCCATACTTTTTGTGTGTTCAAAATGCACCATTCAAAGCCACATCATCAATTTTCATCCCTTTCTGACTTCATTTGTTATTTTTCATGCATTTACTGATTTTTTTAGCTAAATAACACTGAAATTGAAAAGCAATTCAAATGAACTCTGAAAAGGTTGAAAGTTGGCATGGTATCATCATTTCACGCACATAGCATGTGCTAAAAAGTTGAGTGGGTTACGGCAAAAACTGGATGCACTTCGTGTACAAAACGGACAATCTCTTTCGAAGTATCAGGCTTTCGGACGAAAACTCATCTGTTACAAAGGGATTTCATTTTTTTGAACTTATTTGAACTCCATACTTTTTGTGTGTTCAAAATGCACCATTCAAAGCCACATCATCAATTTTCAACCCTTTCTGACTTCATTTGGTATTTTTCATGCATTTACTGATTTTTTTGAGCTAAATGACCCTGAAATTGAAAAGCACTTCAAATGAACTCTGAAAAGGTTGAAAGTTGGCATGGTATCATCATTTCACCCACATAGCATGTGCTAAAAAGTTGAGTGGGTTACGGCAAAAACTGGATGCACTTCGTGTACAAAACGGGCAATCTCTTTCGAAGTATAAGGCTTTCGGACGAAAACTCATCTGTTACAGAGGGATTTCATTTTTTTGAACTTATTTGAACTCCATACTTTTTGTGTGTTCAGAATGCACCATTCAAAGCCACATCATCAATTTTCAACCCTTTCTGACTTCATTTGGTATTTTTCATGCACTTACTGATTTTTTTGAGCTAAATAACCCTGAAATTGAAAAGCACTTCAAATGAACTCGTACCCTTTGTAAGTCATTACAGTCGAACATGGTCCCCTGGCCAACGAGTACAGCTCATCAGAAACAGTGTTGTCACGCATGAGACGTGTTTGTAACCAACTGCCGAAAGTCCTGATGTGTTCACATGTAATCCAGTCGTCACACTGCTCCGGGTGTTTGGAGCGCAGAATATTCTTGTGTTCATTGACATACGGGGTCACCAAGGTAGAATTCTATAAAACTGTGTAGTGTGCTTGAGACCAAGAATGGCCGTCCCTACATATTATTGAGTCCGCTCCTACGTGCCTTTTCCAGTCAGTCTCCCCTCATACCGCCATTGAGGGAGACCAATCTTCTTAAGGTCAGGAATGAAGTCAACACAAAACCCAATGACATCCTCTGTTTGATGGCCCATGGAGATGCTTGCTTCTGGCCTAGCGCGGTTACGAACATATTTCTTTAAGACTCCCATGAACCTCTCAAAGGGGAACATATTGTGTAGAAATACAGGGCCCAGAACGACAATCTCGTCGACTAGATGAACTAGGACGTGCGTCATGATATTGAAGAAGGACGGTGGGAACACCAGCTCGAAACTAACAAGACATTGCACCAAATCACTCCTTAACCTTGGTAGGATTTCTGGATCGATCACCTTCTGAGAGATTGCATTGAGGAATGCACATAGCTTCACAATGGCTAATCGAACGTTTTTCAGTAGAAGCCCCCTCAATGCAACCGGAAGCAGTTGCGTCATAACGTTCATACATAGTTCTCATTATTGAACAACATATAGCTCTCTAGAGCATCTAATTAAAACATACATTGAAACTATGTAAAAAATTTAAATGCAACAACAAATGCGATCATAACCGCAACTAAGGTACCAATTGATCCAACGGCACAATGATACCAAGCCTCAGTATGAATGGCATATTTTCTAATCTTTCTAATCTTCAAGCGCATTGCATCCATCTTGATCTTGTGATCGTCGACGACATCGGCAACATGCAACTCCAACTTCAT